>JADLZK010008301.1:0-428673 GCA_015847255.1 Hyparrhenia diplandra
AATAAAGTTGTTATCGCTTTGCCACCACATATCGTGGACAATTTTGGCCGTCGTTACAAGCGACTCAGCGCAAAGCAGATAGAATTAAAATATGATGGAACAGGTGATGAAGCAGGCCAATATTGCATTGAAACATGTGAGTATGCAGTCAATGACCCAGTTATCATTATTGAGTCCACCTCCGCAGAACGAAACACACCTCACGGTGCTCAAATAGATACCAAAGATGAAACACACACAAACTCATGTGCACATACAATACTATTGATTCATTCCATGGGGCCATGGAAAATAACTTCAACTGTTGCAGCTAAGCATTTACTTTTGTTTCATCATTTTGTCCAACATGTGACAGTGCCTCCATCTCCTCTGGTTGTTGTAGTGTCAACTGTAGCCATTTGGTATATTTCTACAGCAGGTTCAAAGCCTGAATACGCAGGATAGACAACCGTAAGACCCAATATATCTCTAGGATAAACTAAATTTCAAACAAAATGTATCTCCATTATGAAGTAAATGAGTATTGATGTACTATCTCAGCTATTCACAAGTGTCTAACAGAAACTTTAATCACACCTCGTAACTAGGCCAAAGCCATTGATATAACAAATAATATTATATCCGGGATTACCAGTATTTGCTCATTAAACTCAGTAAAGTAAGCAGAAATGCATGATTTATGAGGAGTCGGCCCAAAGAGATCAGTGCGCGTCATCCGAGTAAAGGGACATGTGACTACATAACACGCACACATGTGGCACCCAATGATTTTTGCAAAAGCTTTCGAGAAGTTGGGAGGCTTTGTCAAATGGCTGAAATAGCTTTAGGTTAGTTTCGTGCTCAGCTTCGCACAGGCATAAGGTAAAGGGAAAGGGAAGGGTGAGAGTACTTCTTGTGCGTGGGTGCCGTCGTCCGGAGACAGATCAAAGACGTCAGCATCCTGGCTTCGCGGCGGCGGCCCGAAAGCAGCTGCGTCTGAGAGAGAGGAGAGAGAGCGGAGTCTGGAGAGAGAGGGGAAGAGAGGAGGGAAGAAGAGAGAGGGGGAGCGGAGGCGCGAGCGAGAGCCGCAGTGACGAGGCTTCCTTAACCACGATTTCTAAGGCGCCAGACAAGGTAGAATTATTGGGTCAGCCCGGCCAGGCTCCCAAGCGGGACGCTGCGGCCGCCAGCCCCGCCTCCTTATACGAACATGGATCTGGGTGGAAAAGCTTAACTGCTGAATAAACAACCTTCTCGTGTTTCTTTCCTGTTAGTCACGTTGCTTCTCCAAATTCGCCCACGATAAAGCATACCCGCCCGAAAGGTGCAGAGCGATAACCCAGCTGAGAGATGCAGGGATGCAGCGACGCTTTCGGAGTGCGCGCCCTCTGCTTTGTGGATCGTGGGCTCTGCCTCGACTCTTCCTGCATCTCTTTTTACTTTTCCTGTCGGGTCACTCAAAAATAAAAAGAAAGAAATAAGCGTAGCTGGCTTTGGGAACATATGCTGTTTCCTGGTCTCATATGATATTCTACCATATCGTTTTATTTTTCCTTTGAATACTTTTTACTAAAGAAATTGCAAATCCAAAAATAAAAAGCAAAAGAAAATAGTGAAGCTATTTGGAGACAGGTTTGGTCTCATATATACCATCGTCTTTTATCCTTTGAATACTTTTTACTAAAAAGAAATTGCAATATATTTGGAGACAAGGTATGGCTAGAGACCTATGTTATGATGGAACGAGGAGGGGTTAAGAGCCCTACGAGATCTTATTAAATTAACAAAAGCTATATTCTGAGACGAGCTCAAGAAATACATAACCATTTGTGAATAGATAATTATAGAAGTACAGTACATGTTTAACTTGTACAAAGGGGGTGTTTAGATTGGTGAAATGTTTTGAATTAGAGATGCTTGTAACTTTCAGTTTGTATTGGTAATATTATCCCACCATAGACTAACTAGGCTCAAAAATTTTAATCATCCATGCAGGCTAGAGATTTGATGTGAGGCGTAACTCGACTAGGTTAGTAGATGGGAAGTGAACACACCCCTAAAATTATGCGCATAACATAAAATTGTTTTGATTTATATTGAAGGCCCAGTCGCTCCCCGCGGCCCATCTAGCTGAGGCCCAAGGACGCGCTCCTAACTACGTCGCGTAATTTAGCTGCTGACCGAGACTAAGCCCAAGCCTGAGCCCCAACCCGACATCCAGCAGCCACAGCCGAGTGGCCTGCCGTGCTCCCGTCAGCCCACCCGGCCGCCACGCGCATAGGGCCCATCCGGCCGCTCCCTTTGCCAGTGCCATTGATTGCTAGGGATGAAAGTGGTATGTATAATCGCTCATGCGCGATCCGCTCTGAATTTGAATTTTTAAGGATATGGAAGTGTTTTTCGATATCCGTGCGGATGCGCGGATAATCGAATCCGGCTATATCTGCGGATATGGTGTAGGATCTGATATTGGGTATCCGTGGATATGGATTATCCAGATAATCAAGCAGCGGATTATCAGAGTGCACATAATAGGATATCAAATATCTTAAATCGCAAACAATCAAATGACAACATATTTTAAGTATATTTTTGCTATATATAGAATGGTATTCCGGTGATTGCATATTTGTCAATTTAGAGGCTATTATTAAGCAACCGAGATGACACTATTTTTCTATTTGCCCTGAAGCCTAATACGCACGCACACAATCGACTCGTCCTCCTCGTACTCACGATCGCCGGGGCCGGCCAGATTCCGCTAGTGTGGAGCGGTAGAGTGGAGGGACTAGTAGACGAGCAAAAGAGTGAAGGCCAAGTTTTGCTTAATTTAGAATATTTACTTCTTTTTATATGCTTCCTTTATGACGTTAAATTCAAATTTAAAACTCCTGTATTAATTTTGTATTGACGGTGATTGTTTTGAGTTGCATTGCGCTTTTATGACTTTGGTTAAAAAATTTATTTTTCATTATACAAACCGACGTAAGCATATATTATCCGAGCTCGAAAAAGTCCGTAAAAACTCCGTCAAGGTCAGAACCGTACCATTTCCGACATCCTAAAAATCCGTATTAAGCATCGAATCCGTGTTGTGGGGATCAATATTTTGATGACCTTGTCAGATCAATCAAGACCCTCGACATCATGTCTCAGAGATTCTAACCAAGGACCTCTCCTCCACCCATGGTCGCCTCTACGAGAAGCCGAGTTACGGCGCCACGAGCTCCTTTCCAAGCAGAGACCTCTTTCCCGCCTCGCCGAGGTCTCCGTCGTCGATCACCGAATGCGTACTGGAAGCTCTCGGCGAGACCTCTTCCCCCGGGCGAGGTCCGAGATCGGCCCTCTGTTTGTGCGCCTGAGCTCTCCCGACCCCCGACCCTCCGATTCGCTCGAGCTCGGAGCGGCCGCCATCAGGAACGCCCGTCTACGAGCTCGGGTCCCCTCGGCGTCACGTGGAAGATCAGAAATGCAGGGAGTTGGCCAACCACTCCGTACCCCGCGCGGAGGCCATCTTGAACTGGCGAAAGACGGCCCGCCCGGCCGCCCGCCGATGCCCTCGAAGATCTAATGGCGCCCATCAGACACAGTACTTTCAGCGCGACGGCGCGATACCTCATATCCACGGTATCGGCACTTCACTCGACACTTTTATCATTCCAAACTTTCACTACAGTCGCCAGGACCTTTACCGCCAACGGACCCGGACTACGCCAAGGCCGACGATCGGCCTTGGCGTCCAAGGCCGCTCAAGAGCTCAAGAGAGGGCCCCGGCTAAGCAAAGAGCTCGATCCAGAGCTCGACCGTCGTATCATCCTTTCGCCAACTCCGCCATCATGGCCAGGAGAGCGCACACCACCAGACGCCATAAATCGCCTAACATGGCACCTCCCATAAAACGAGTGTGGGGCAGCCCAACCACGGATTAAGGACGGGCGCATTGACCCCTCCCGCCCCCATGCCCGACCGCCATGTCTGGCGACGACCAGTTAAACATCCGGGCGGGCGCCGAGGGCGGTAGCTATTGGCCAACCCACGAGCTTCGCTTCGAAGAGCTTTTCGCCGACGACACACGTATCATATTGTTCCACCTACCTCCCAACGGGGGAGAGCTCACATGTTCTATCCCCCTTGCTACTATAAAAGGAGGGGTAGGGTCTTGATTAGGGCAAGCAAGCAAAGAGAAGAACAACGCTTTTAGGCTCTTCGCACCTGCATCCTCACTCTCATATTGGCACTTGCCTCAATCATAGAGACTTGGGGCCGCTCCTCTCCGCTTTTGTACGCACCCCGCACGAGCATTTGAGCTCGGATAGTGAACACTTTGGACTAGGGAGCCCGACTTTGCCGAACCGGTATAAATCCCGTGTCATTGTCTCGCAGCTAGGCCATTCGGAGTCGCACTAGCCACCACATTCCGGTGACGGTGGTATTGAACCCACGCCGATTGGCGGCGCCGGAAGTAGGAGGCGGCGCTAGTGCGGCGATCTTCCACTCTCGATGGCTTCTTCTGCCGATACCGCCCGGCCGGGCGATCGTGTTGCGCTTCGCACCGCCACTTCACCGCCCCGATCCAGGCGAAGTCACCGCGGGAGCCGTCTTCACCGCCGGAGCGCGGCGTGAGGGACATTCCAGCGCCTCCAGCGACCGGGCCATTCCATCTCACCGACATGGGGCGGGACTCTCAAGCCAGCTAGCCCCATCGCGCGGGCATCGCTTCTTCACCTCTGATCAAAGAAAGGACCTCCTCTCCCGACATCCTCGGACGCGAGCCGGCCGCAGGCTGTTCCACGATGTCACCTTCTCCATCGCTAGCGTCGTCCTCCATTTCGCCCGAAGGCGGCGGTGGAAAATTCACTACGAAGACGCCAAGATGTACTCGGCGACGGCCACCGGGTCTCCCTTTTTGGGGCGATGAACCCGGAAGGCATCAGTCCCGCAGCTCGAGCCGCCCTCGATGGATGAGAGCCTCACGATCTGCGACCCCACCGTCGATTATTCACGTGTGCCACGCCCGAAGGGAGCCACGGCGATCATTCCCTCCAACGACCCGAAAGACGCCTCAGATCTCGTCATGCCGTAACGACCCGCCCAGCCGGTCACGTCAAAGGCGCCTGGAGGAGCTCGAGGAGCTCTGGCAGAGGCGTGCGTCGAGCGCGAGGCTCCTCGGCCCGAGCAAAGCAAAGGGCGCCTCGGGCGCGGCCCGAAGCGCAGACGCCCGTGACCGTATCAATCGCGACTAACGTGCCGAAACGCCCAACTCCGCGCGAAGAGCCCGAGACCTCGCACTGGCGACGCCGCGTTTAACCGGGCCCAGCGCCAGCCTCCCGAGACCCCCGAGCACGCGAGCGAGCCGAGCGGATATCAAGAAGCTCGTGGCGAGAGCGGCGCGCGGCAGTGGCAAGCTCCGCGATCGCACTGCCGAGCCGTGGAAGAGCACGAGGCTCCTCTCATCCGGAGGTCCAGCGGCCGGCGGATCGGCGAGAACCGGGGCGACGACGCGACACTATCAACGCCCGACGGAAGGCGGAAGCCCGCGCTGTCATGAAGCGCCCCGTGGACGGCGACAAGCCCCGTCGCGACGCTGCACGAAGCGGCACCTTAAGTACGACACCGCCGCGGAGGGCGTCATGCGGCCAGCGAGGACAAGGGGCGCAGCCACGCCTAACGCCGCCACCAGTCCGTCCCGGGGCGGGATCGCGGGCGCCCAGCTCGAGCTCGGGAGGAGGGCAAGGGCTTTCGGCCCCAGCGATACACGACAGCCCCTTCCTTCCTCGTTTCCGGGCTCCGACACCGCGCGTAGTACAACGGGGGAGACCGACCCGCCGCTAGCTCGAAGACTTCGCCTCGGCTGTCGGCCGGGAGGCGCCGGCGACTACCATCATCCGCAACTTTGCCCCTCTATCTTGCGTGATTCGGCCCGTTTGCTCCTCGAGCACCTGCCGGAGGGTTTCCATCCCGGCGGGAGGATTTGCGAGGCGTCTTCGCTTCGGCAACTTCGAGGACCTCACGCCGAGGCCTGGCACGACACGGGATCTCGGGGATGCAAGCGAGGAAGAAGGGAGAGCCTGTGACTACATCGGGCCTTCTCTAAACTCTCGCAACAACCCTCTCAGAGGCCTCCGACTCAGAGATCATCACCGCGTTACCTTGACACCACTTGCGAGAGTCTCATCCATGAGCTCGGCGTCAAGAAGCCCTAAGTCCGTGAAGGGAGCTCCTCGACCCGCCACCGGACACGCAGGGGGAGGGGACGCCGTCTCCGCCGTCACGGGCAGGGCAAGCGCCCACGAGCGGCAGCGGAGGCCGCGGGGCGGATCCAGCTCCCACCCCGCAGAGGAAGAACAAGAAGAACAAAGCGCCCCCGTGTGGCGGCGACGCGTTTTGTCGCCATCGCGGACAAGCGCAAAACCCGGAAGGGGAAGAGCCGCCCACAAGGAGCACTTTGACAAGATGCTCGAGGCCCCGTGCCCCATCACGAGGGGGTCCCGGGTCAAGCACAAGATGAAGGGATCAATCGGCTCAAGAAGCACACGTGATGGGCACACTGAAGAGGAGCGCGGGCGACCAGCGAGCCTATGGCGTGCGAGCCGAGGGCGGGCGCGGCGGCGTCTACATCGGGCGGCGCCGTCAACGTCGTCTTCGGCGGGCCGGGACTCTGAGTCAAACGATAAGCTCACGCAGCCTTGAAGTCCTTCACCGAGCCCGCGACGCCCGCCTACCTCAAGTGGTCGACTCGGGCGATCACCTTCGGCGAGGGCGATCATCCCGACACATCCCGTACCGAGGAGGTACCGCTTCGTCGTCGATCCCATCGCCGGCACCAAAGCGCCTCGGCAAGGTGATGATGGATGGAGGCGGCCTCAACCTCTCTCGTCCCACGCACTCCAGCCCTTGGCATCACCAAAGCGCGCCTTCGTCCCTCACCGGACCCGATCCATGGCGTGAGCGGCAGGGGATGATCCCGCTTCGGGCGAATCGATCTCCGTCGTCACCTTCGGCACCGGATAACTTCGGAAGGAGACCCTCGCGTTCGAGGTGCTCCCCTTCAAACGCTACCATGCTTGTTGTTGGGGCGGCCGTGCTGCGCGAAATTCATGGCCGTCCCCAACTACACCTTACCTCAAGCTTAAGATCCGGGCCAAAGGGGTCATCACCGTCGACTCCACCTTCGAGCACGCGTTCGGATGCGAGTTGCCGCCAGTCGATACGCGATGCAGCGGTCGAGATCGGCGAGTCTTTGCCGAAGATGGGCGGCTACAGGGCGATGCGGAGGACACCCCGAGCTCAAGAAAGTGCGGGCACGAGCTCGCGCGATGGGCTTAACGGCCGGGGAGATCGAGCCCATCCGGTGAGCTCATGAAGACCGTAGGCACTTTCGAGCCCGAGAAGGACGCCAAGGAGATAGAGGTCGATAATGATGGCCACGCCCTCCGCGTAGGGTCCGAGCTCTCTCCTAAATAGGAAGGCGAAGCTCGTCGACTTCCTCCGCGCAAACCTCGGCGTGTTTGCGTGGAGAGCCTCGGACTTGCCCGGGCATACCGAGGGAAGTCGCCGAGCACTCCTTGAACATTAAGCCCGGCTCTCGGCCGGGGTGAAGCAACGGCTCGAGCGTTTCGATGACGATCGACGCCAAGCAATCGCCGAGGAGATAGATAAACTCTTAGCCGCTAGGTTTATCAAGGAGGTGTATCATCCAGGAGTGGATAGCCAACCCTGTACTAGTCAAGAAGAAGAATGGGAAATGGAGAATGTGTGTTGATTACGGGTCTCAACAAGGCATGCCCAAAGGATCCGTTTCCTTTGCCGCGATCGACAAATCGTTGACTCCACCTCCGGTGCGAAACCCTCTGTTTTTCTCGACGCCTACTCCGGCTACCACCGGATAGCGATGAACGAGCTCGATCAGCTCGCCACCTCCCTTCATCACTTCCGTTTGGCGCGTTCATTGCGTAACGATGCCCTTCGGTTTGAAGAACGGCGCCACCTTCCAAAGGTGTATGCGAGAAAGTCTTCAAGGAGCTCCTCGGGAAGCTTGTAGAAGCTTACGTCGATGACATCGTCGTCAAAAGCGAAATCCTCGAAAGAGCTCGTCCCCGGACCTCGAAAAGGTCTTCGCCAAACTCCGAGAATACGGGGTCAAGCTCAACCCGAAAATGCGTTTTCGGGGTCCAGCTGGAAGTTGCTCGGCTTTATCGTCTCGAGCGCGGCATCGAGGCCAACCCGGGAAAATCGCCGCCATCACGAGCATGGGGCCGATTAAGAGCGTCAAATGCGTCTGGCGGCTCACGGGCTGCCTCAAGGGCGGAAGTCGTTTCATAGCCCGGCTCGGGGCGAAGCCTCCCTCTCTACAAATTTCTTGAAGAAACGAGGCGCTTCTTCGGACCGGCGAGGCCCCGGCAAGCCCTCGACTCCTGAAACAACTCCTTGCCGACCCCCTTTGTGCTCGTTGCTCCTGCGGCTAATGAGCCAATCCTTCTCTACATCTCGGCCACCTCGAAGGTGGTGAGCACCGCTTCGTCGTCGAGAGAGAGGAGGAAGGGCACGCACTCAAGGTACGGCGTCCGGTGTGCCGTCGGTGAGGTCCTCACCGACACCAAAACTCGCTACTCCACGCTTTCGGCTCGTGTACGCTACGCTCATCACCCGACTAAGCTCGGACATTACGCCGACTCCCACCGGTGACCGTCGTCTCAGTATCCTGGGGAGGAGGTCATCCGCAGCCCGAGGTCACGGGGCCTTGCGGCCAAGTGGGCGGTCGAGGCTCATGGGGCGTCAAATCCCGCACGCCCGAGACTTTCTTCGCCATCAAGTCTCGGGGCTGCAGCGCGCATCATTGCCGAGATGGACCGGGTCGGCAGCCACCTAGGGCCCGACGACACGAGTCTTGGACCCCACACTTCGACGGATCGGTAAAAAATGCGGCGCCGCGTCGGCCTCGTCTTCACCTCTCGAAGAAGGTGTGTGTGCATGAAATACTCCATACGCTGCACTTCCCGCGCGTCCAACGCGTGGCCGAATCTGGCGTTGGTGAGCGGGCTGCAGTGCGCACGGCTCGGCATCCGGCACCTCGAGGTCCGGGAGACTCGAGCTTCGTCAAAAACCAAGTCATGAAAGAGGTCGACCGTCGCCAACCCAAGATGGTCGCGTACCACCGTAAGGTCCGAGAACTTGAGGAACATTTCCACGGGCGGAGGTCAACCACGTCCACGCGAGCCTCAACAACGACGCCGACGCCCTCGCCAGCTCGCGTCGGGACCGCTTGCGTTTTCCCGGGGAGTCTTCATGCACGAACAACACAAGCCCTCGACACGGCTCGGGGGAGGGCCCGCCGGAGGTGCGAGCTCAAGCCCCGAAGCCGGGACCCCCATGGACACCGGCGTCCGCGAAGGGTCGAGCAGCTCGATACAAGCGGCCTGCCTGGCGATGACAGCCGTTACGATGCGGCCTCGGGGGGCCGACTTCAGCGGCCGGCTCTGGTTGGGTCGACTCCAGCCACCCCCGGCGGCATCGGCGTGTCCCGTTGCCTGGGCCGGCGATTTGAGGCAAGGCGAGTACCCCCGGGGCATGAGGATCCACGACGGGCTGGCAGGAGGGCTAAAGGCATTGCTCGTGGGGGAAGAGCTCCACCGACGCGGGGCAAAAGCCCTCTGACGCATCACCGTCGAAGATGGTCGAGAGCTCAAATCAAGAAATCCAGGGCGACGCGGCCATCACGCACCACCCGGGCTCGTCGGAAAGCTTTCCGTCAAGGTTTCTCTTGCGGCCGACCCGTCGCCGCCGCCACTTCGTCGTCCGACGTTTGCGAGAACTGCGGGTTCTTCGCCAAAAACATTACACACCTCCAGCCCAAGCCCTCCAAAGCGATTCCGCTCACGGCCGTTCGCGTGCAGGGTCTTGACATGGTAAGGACCGTTCAGAGGACGGCATCGAGGATACACGCATCTCCTCGTCGCTATCGACAAGTTCTCCAAATGGATCGAAGTCATGCCCATCGTAGCGATGCCGAGGCGAAGGGGCCGTCAAGTTCTTCCTTGCGGCATTATCCGGCTTAGGTCGAACTTCGATCATCACCCGACAGCGGCACCAGCCCGTGGGAAGTCTTCATCGGCCCGGTCGCGGCGATCCGCGGCATCAGCGTCGACACGGCGCTATTCGGCCACCACCCTCGGACCACGGGACGGTAGGCGAGCTAATGGCATGATCCTGCCGGGCGTGAAGTCGCATCTTGGGAGGCTCGAGAAATGCGCCCGCCGATGGCGGTCGAGCTCCCAGCGGTCGTGTGGAGTCTTCGTACCACCAGCGGGGCCACGGGCGAACCCGTTCTTCCTGTCGTCCGGGTCGGCGGTTCTTCCTACCGAGCTCGGTACGGCTCACCTCGGACCTCGGACACAATAACCAAGCGTTTGCTTTCGAAGGCGCCGCGGACCAGCTCGACGAAGCTCGTGACATCGGCGCTCATCCACTCGCCAAGTACCCCTACAATCCATGCGGGCTACCACGGCGACACGCGGGGGGCGAGCCGGCGTCGGCGATCACGTCCTCGACGAGTCCAAAGCCCGAGGACAGGCACAAGCTCTCCGCGCCATGGGAGGGTCCCTTTATCATCGACCAAGTGTTGAGGCCGGCACGCGTACAAGCTCAAGGACCATCGGGGACGAATCCTCACCAACGCATGGAACATCGAACAGCTACGCCGCTTCTACCCTTAAGATGTATTTTGAAATATCATAAGCGTAAAAATTCAATAAGACACCCGGTTCGATGCAAAGATGTCTGTGCAAGCATCTCGAATTCACGTCTTAACTCTTGAGCAATGACGGGCCTTCATCTGACAAAGGCCCGCCCTTGCTCGGGGGCTACAAGGAATGGGGCGCACACCCCATCGGTTTACTACACCAATTTTTCGCAAATTCTTCACAAAAGATCACAACAACGAGCTCTCGCCACGAGACCGTGCTCCTTCTCCTTAAACGTCTTAAAAACAACTAAGTCACGAGTTCGTCAACAAAAGGCATGGCGCGGCGCCTACTTGATCTCCTGCCTTGCTGCTAGAAACGACCCGCCCATCCGACTTCAAAATACGAACTCGTAAAAAAGTTGGAACAAAGGACACGAGGATAGGAAAGGAAACACGAGTAATCTTCATTCGAGACACGAGTCCCTTTAAATCCTTAACAATGATACCTCAACTACGAGGACTTAGAAACTAAGCGCAAAAGGGGCTTGGCCCCGAGCTCCTACTTTTACGCAGAAGGAGGGTCCTCGTCCATCGCCCAGCGACGAAGTGCCCGCGGCCTCCGGCTCAGGCTGCTCGGCTCCCTCAAGTGATGAGTCGGGACTCCCACCTCTCTCGTGGCAAGCTTATAGAGCTCGGCGGACAACTCCGGTCGAGCTCGGCCGGCGGTGATCTTACGCTTTCGGTTTGGCGTCGTCGATGCCCGGCGCCCATCCCGCCTTCACCGCCTCGGCGTCCATTTTGGATATTGGCCTAAGATAACGGCCGGCGGCCTTGTGGACCACCGCCAAGGGCGTGCCGCGCCCACTCTGGCGACTAGGATTCGGCTCCGCGGGTCCGCCATCTCTCAACACCGGGGCGTCGCGCACATCCTCGACCGCGTGAGCGAGATCCTCAGCGCCGGCCGAGTTCGCCGCCTCCCGTGGCATTAGAGGCACAAGCCCCAAGACGCTCAAGCTCCTCCGCGGCGTCTACGAGCTCGGCGGTGCGCTGCTTCAAGTCCGTCTCCTTCCCCTTCAGCGCGGCCGGGTATGCTCGGGGTGGCCTCGGCGGAGGCAGATTCCGCTCCATGTCCGCGGCGCCCTCGGCCGCCTTCGGGACTCCTCTCCCCTCCCCCGCAAGACAAAGCGGTTCAATAGCGGAAGTCACCACGACCTCGATACGAGGCGAGGATCGGACGCCTCGCCACTCCACGACTCACCATAGAGCCCCCGCCTCGTTGCCGAAGTCCGGTTCTCCTCGTTGAGCGGTCCCTCTCCGCGATCGTCGTGGCGGCGACACCACATTTCGGCGACCTCGCGATCATCTGGCCGTGGAGAGCCCCAGCCGGCGAGGACAATCAGCCCCAAATCTTTGGAGAAAACAAAAAACGCCAAGGCGAGGGGCGGTGACACTCACCCGCAAGCTCGGCCTCGCGGCGACGGAGGGCTTTTCAGCGTCTCAGTCTTCTCCTTATGAAGGGCCTCGCCCTGCCGGCCGCCAGAGCGCGAGCTCCTTGTCCTCGGCCGCGGTGGAGATGTCGGCTCCTCTGCATTTTCTTGCTTGGCTGCCGCCGTGGCGACTCAAGCCGCTCCTCTTGCCGAGCCGCCTCTGCCCGGCGGCCCTGCTCCTTCTTGTACCCGCCGAAAGGCGGGGCCATGCGTCGGACGGAGTCCAATCGGCGTCCTCCGTCGCCCGCGCAAGAAATTGATGCTGAAGGCTGCGCCGCAGCCGAGCTCTTCGCTCATGTCCTTGTGCGACTCAATGAGCTTCCGGCGAGAAACCCCGACCCTCGTGAAGGCCCGTGTCGGTGCAGTTGTGTTCTCGGATGGAATCACCTGCCGCCACGAAGAGCACAAGCACATGAGCAGCAGGGGAAGCACAAGAAAAAGGAAAGCGCTGAGGCCATGACGATCTCGAACTGCACAAGTGTCGGGTGAGCACGCGGGTCCTCGGTGGCGGCGGACGCAGCTGGCGTCATCGGTCGCGGGAGAGCGATGTCATTCCCCCATTGGGCAGCTTCGCCCGGCCGGCGCCGCCGGGGATCCCGCCGGGGGACCCCGACGGCGTCTTCGGGGCTAGCCCAGATGGGCCCTCACCTTCGGCTGCGCACCGGGTCGCCTCCGCGATCTCTTCGCCGGCGTCGGAGATGTCGATGCCGAGTTTGGGTGTGACCTCCTCGGTCGTGCATGAGCCACCCTTCCATTGGTCTTCTCCGGCCTCGCCCATGGCGAATATCCTCGGACCTCGCCGTCTCCCTCTCCGCCGCCACCGGGATCTCGGGGGGCGCCCCTCGTTTGCCGGGGCCGTCGGCTGGAGTCTCACGATCAAGTCCGGGGCCACCTTCGGCTGACTTCGCCCCGATCGTTGCCGGCGGGGCGGGGAGGGAGGGCTCGACATCGCCAGCGAGAGGTCGACACCAGCGTATGAAGCAGGACGGCGCCATCACGGGACCCGTAGTCGCGCCCACCGTTGCCGCCGTCGTGCGCCCGTCGCCATGGACGGTGTCCCCACCCGCCGAGGCTTCGTCGCGCGCCCTGGCTTCATGACCCTACGCTCGAACTGCGGAGGAGTGGGCTCGTCGTTAGAGCATCGAAGAGCTCTCCATGCGGGCCCGAACTTCGCGTCGGCCGAGGTCTCCTCGCTGTCAGGGCGCTTCGTGGGTGCCGGGCCGCCCTGCAACGCCAATGACAGCCTTCGACCCACGCGCCGAACGCCGTGCGCGGACCGTAAAGGGAAGAGAACTCACCGGCGTCGATATGCGCCTCTTCCGGCGGTGGCTCGGGCACCGGACCCCGGGGTTGACTTCGCCCGAGGAACCCGCCCTCGAGTCGGGCGCGGGCACCGGCGCCGCTCGAGGTCGGGCGCCCGACTCCTCCTCGGCCAGCGGCGTCGCCCGGCATCAAGCTCGGGAGCCCGATGAGGTCCGATCTCCCGGCTCACGGGCCTCGCGGACGACGGAGGGGGGACCTCTGCTTTCGGCGCGCTTCGCCTTCCTCCTCCCCCCGCGCTGCCGCCGCTCAGCTGGCTTGCTCGGGGGGCTCGGTCGGCCTCTCCGGGCGTCGCCCTCTCGGGGGGAGGAGGACGCGAACCAAATGACTTCACTCGCCAACTGCAAAAACACAAGCTCATCCTCACGGAACTCAAAGCGATAAGTGGGCAACCTCGAACAAACAAAGTGCGCGAGCTCTTACCGGCGCCAGCGTATCCGCGTCGGGGAGAGAGGGGGGGGGCTGGGGCCCTCGCACCCGTCGCGTCGGCCGAGTTATCCACCATTCCACCATTCGGTGATGCTGGACGCGACGCGTTTCGCCGTCCCCACCTAACAGCGCGAGCTCCGCTCCCATGTCCCGGGACGAAGGCGTCGTCGTTGAGCGGCGCCTTCGCGAGCCGAACACCGATGATATGGTTCACTGTTGATCGGGCGCGCGAGCGCCGCCGTCTTCAACGCCACGGCCTCCACCTGCCGGGGGACATGATCGATGCGACCCTCACGCCCGCGTCGCGCGGTGTCGAACGTCTTTCCAGTGTGCCGGCAAGCAGGATGGTCGGGGTCGTTCTTAAGGTAGAACCACTCCTCCCTCCCACCGGGGTTTTGCCGTCGGGAAGTCGCCCTTGGGAAAGAACTCTCGGGGACCTTCCCACCGCGCCCCGGATCGTGACGCAGGCAATCGGAGCTGCACCTCCGGGACCTCCGTCGCCGCCCTTCAAGCCCCGGATCTTGGCATAGACGGGCACGGAAGAGCTCAGGTTGGGGGAATCCCCAACCATCCCTCGACAAGATCGTGAACGCCAAAACGGCCAGGATGCCGTTCGGCGTCAGTCGGAGCTCGGCGACGCCAGTACCCACCGAAAGCTCCGGAAGAAATGTCGGCGGGGACGCCGAGGCGCGCCCGTGGAAGGCCACTTAACGACACCACGTACCGCCGGATCGGGAACTCGTGCGGCGCCGGGGGAGGATCCACTTCTTCGCCTCCCGGCCGGCGAGGAGCCCGCCGACAGGCCCGCAGCCCACCGCTTGCTTTGGTCGCCGCCGTCGAGCGATGCCATGTCCCCATCTTGCGCTCACGGAGCGGATCAACGGCGAACAGGGGAGACGAGAAGTAGATCCGAGCAAAGAAGTATGTCCCTCTCTCTCTCTTTCTATTTCTTTTCTCCGCTCTTTGGCTTTACGTAGAAGGAAGGGGAAGAAAGGTGAATCCGCCCCCCGATCTCCGCCTATTTATAAGCGCCCAGGTGCGACGGATGCGCCGAGAAGGAACCGTCGGGGTGGGGACCGCCGCGTCGCCCACGCAGCGAAGCGGCTATCGCCACAACAACCCACGGTCGCCATCCGCGGTCCGGCGGCCGCGGCATTAATGGGATAACTCCGACCAACGGGAATTCCAACGGTAAAATCCCAACGGCTATTTTACCGCGCGACGACGCCCGAGAGCTCGACACACCGGTGAAAATCTTCGGGCTCGACGATAGAGCTTTGATACACGAGCTCGCCGTCCAGGTTCTAAGGCCGGCCCGGGACAGACAGCTCGACGGTCGCCCGAAACACCACGAAAGTGAGGACGCTAAAGGCAAAGCGACCGACGGCTCTTGCCGAGAACTCGAACGAACTCGGGGGCGCCTAAGCGTGTCGGGTTGCCAAAGGAAACAAAAAGACGACTTCAAGGTTATCCTCCACGAGCGGGGAGGACACCAGTCCACGGGCTCTTCGGACGAGCCCTAAAACCGTAAAAGTCGCGCCTTTGGAATATGAGGTCGGTCCATGGTACCGACCACATCGAGGCGAAGCTCGACCTTGACCTCCCGGACCGCCCGCTATCAACTCACCGAGCACTCGGTTTCGGCCAATGAGGTAAAAACCAAGTCCGAGCTCACCCTTTACGGCCTCGTGCTATAAACGGGAAAGCGAACACACGATAGCCTATAATAGCCTCCCATCGCGGACCTCGTCCCCGCGGAGCCTCGGGGACTACACCCACCGGGTTCGCTCGAGCACACTGCGGGGACGGGCATCACCGAGACGAAACCCAAGCAAAGGGAGAGACACGGGGGCTACTTTGTCTGGTCGAATCGGCGAAAGACGCCGCAATCTAAGCGAGCCCCTCCGCGGCCGAGGGTGTTACGGACCGGGAACACTATCGACAAGATTGCCCCCACGCCCCGTCACAACCTCGGGCCCGAACGCCGCCCAACGAGCCGAGACCTCGCCGGCTAACTCACGGTCGGACCTCGGCCATACAGACAAAAATTGGTACCTAACCCTTACGCTTTCATTGTTCATAAAAGCATACATACATATAGGCACGAGTGCATGAACCCAAGTAAATGAAACTACAAAACGAAAGTACGCGGAAGGGGGTCCCTCTACAACAGCTTCCACGGCACGGCGTCCCACGGCCTCACCGGGCTCGCGAAGCTTCTGGGTCGAAGCGTCTTGCGGTCCCGGGCGAGCTCTCGAGCTTGGCGGCGATGACCTGGAGGGGTGGATGCCACGTTGGCGGTGGAGCCGTTCACCTTCTCGCCCTGCGGTCCTTGTCGAGCTTGAGCTTGGCGGCGAAGACCTCGCCGGGACCCGAAGCCGCCGCCGCCCCGGACTCGGCGGGCTACTCTCGCCAGCCCGGGCGCGGCGTCGATGTTGGCCACCACCGCCCCCAGCTGTGACCTCGAACTCCTCGGCCGTGGCACCAAGGGCTCGCCACCGAGTCTCCATCCGCAAAACCACGGATCCCCGCCGGTCGGCGCCTCGGCCGCCAGCGCCCATCGCTGGGGAGCGTCACCGCTCAGCGACGGCGCGCGAGCGGCAACCATCGAGCCGCTCCCGTGGCGATCCGCCTCTTCCGGGTAGCCTCCGCGACGGAATTACGGGAGGATCGCCGCCGGACATCAACTCAAAGACCAAACGGGAAGGGGGAGACGCTCACTGCGGCGAGCCGGTCGGCATTCCAAGAGCGAATGCGCCGCGATCGCGCTCTCGCTTCAAGGTGTCGATGAGCGCCGCCCTCGCATCTCGACGACCGCGCGCGAAGGTCGGCGGAGCCGGCGATCACCGCCTCGGCGCGGAGAGGCGAGCGGAGCGCCGGCGACGGGCGGAGAAGGCATGGCCCGGGGGCGGAGGCGGCGGGATCGGCCCGGACGGGCGAATGTTGCGCGGGAAGACATCCTCTCTGGCGGCGTCGGCGCCCTCCTCCCGGGCCTCCCGCGTCGAAGATCCTCGACCCTCCATCCGTCGAGCGAAGGTGGCCTCCGAGGGGGAGGAGAAGAGTGCGGGAAGAAGACAAATGCCACCTCCACGACCCGAGCCATTGTATTTATAAGCCGGGCGCGACGGTTCACCTCCCCACGCGGGGGGCGCGGCAGCGCTTCCCCACGATCTCCACCCGCGATGCACGATTCCGCGAGCCGCCAATGACCCGGCGACTTCGAATCGCGACCAATCAGCGGGGCACGCGCCGCCCCGCATTAACCACCGGAAAAAACAAAACGGCACGGCGTTTCGGTTCCCCAGGGGGTCGCAAGGCGCCGCAACGACTCACAAACCGGCTCGTGGAAAATCCACTGGGGGAGCCCGGGTGGCTCTCCCGGTGGCTCTGGATTGGCAGGTGGCGATTCGCCAGCACTGCTACTCCCAGGTCGATCGTCGGCCCGTCCCGGGGCGGAAAGGCGAGGCTCGAGGATCGGCGACCGAAGGGACAACGGTCGAAGGGCTCCACAGCAGCACAAAAAAGCCTCCGCGGGCTCACGGCTCTCCGGAATGAGAGACTACACCCGGGTGCGCTCGTCAGCACTCACGACCAAAACATGACTCGAACCCCTGCTCCAAGTGGCGCCAAGCGGGAGCATTTGAGAGAGATCTCTCTCTCTCTCAAATGCTCGAGGGGCTACTTGTGGGGGATCAATATTTTGGATGACCCCAATCCGTCAATCAAGACCCTCGACATCATGTCTCGAGGATTCTAACCAAGGACTCTCCTCCACCCATGGTCGCCTCTGGCCCGAGAAGATTATTATGGCGCCACGAGCTCTTTCACAGCGAGACCTCTTTCGCCTCGCTCGAGGAGTCTCCGTCGTCGACCTGACAATGCGTGCTCGAGGCTCTCGAGGCGAGACCTCTTTCCGCCCGCTCGAGACGGCCCCTTCAAGTTTGTGCGCTAGAGCTCTCGGGGCCGCGACCTCTCTCTCCGATTCGCTCGAGGCTCGAGCTCGGCGAACCGCTCAACAAACGGCCGCCTGCGAGGCTCGTCCGCGCTGGCGTCACTGGAAGACCAGGTACGGGAGTTGGCCACCACTCCGGCAGCGACCGTGGCCATGCGCGGAGGCACGATGGCGGAAGACGGCCGATCACGCCCGCCCATGCCCCGATGACTCCAGCGGCGCCCACGGTACGCCGGTCACGGCAGCGACGTGCATAGAGATACCTCATCCACGGCATGGGCACCCCCCACGCCCGACGGACGATTCAACCACGATTGGGGTCAAGTGTGACCCTTTACCGCCACCGGACCGGGATTCGCGGCGTGCGGGGATGAATTTTGGCGCCCAAGGCTTCGGCATTTCAAGAGGGGCCCGCGGCCAACCAAAGAGCTCGATCCGAGAGCCCGATCGTCAGATCACGTCAACTCGGCAACTCCGCCATCATGACCGGGAGACGACACTACCCGTACGCCATCGCCGACAACATGGGCACCCCATACCGAAGGGACGACTTCCAACCACGGTCAAGGACGGCGACGCATGACCACCGCCCATGCCCCGACCGCCATGTACGGCGACGACCAGCCTCGGCATCCAAGGCGCCGAGAGCTCGAGGTAGCTATTGGCCAACCCACGAGCTCGCTCGAAGAGCTCTTTTCGCCGACAAGACCAAAGTATCATCATATTGTTCCACCTACCCCCCGCCCCAACTTCGGAGAGCTCACATGTTCTATCCCCCTTGCTACTATAAAAGGAGGGGTAGGGTCTTCGATTAGGGCAAGCAAGCAAAGAAGAAGAACAACGCACCGGCTCTTCTCGCACCCGCATCCTCACTCTCATATTGGCACTTGCCTCAATCATAGAGACTTGGGAGCCCGCTCCCTCTCTCTCCCCGCTTATACGCTGCGATGCGAGCATTTGAGCTCGGATAGTGAACACACCTTTGGACTAGGGAGCCCGACTTTGCCCCGAACCGGTATAAATCCTGTGTCATTGTCTCGAGCTAGGCCATTCGAGTCCCGCACTAGCCACCATTCGCGTGACGGTGGTATTAGACCACGACAAGAATGTTGATGGTGGACCGGAACCGAAAGTATATATTCATCCGTCAATGCGGCCGGGTGAGAAGTTGGAGAAGCCGGTAAAAAAACGAGAAGCCGAGGCAACAACGGGAAGCTACTCCGAACAAGAATCCGCTTCAAACATTACGGACCGTCCGGATGGAAGATCGGATGGCGGTAAAAAATTTTGGGCGGCGTGGATGGCTGTCTCCGGCCGAGGAGCCGTTCAGGTTTCTATGGTTTTAATTAAAGGCACAACTAAGAAGTTGATGACAGATTTCGGGAAAGACTAATCAACTAGTGGTGCTTTTGTGACCTATGGTCATCTTAATTATGTAGTCCTAGATGTGAAACCTATGAACATCTTAATTATATATGTAGCTGTGGATGCAAGACTTTGTGTGCATTGTAGATGCAACTGTACGTGGGCATCTTAATTTATGGATGTAGATGCAATCGTGGGCATCTTAATTTGTGGTTGTTGATGCCAAATGTGGGCATCTATTCCGTGTATGGCTCTTTGATGATGAGAAATGGACAAATGGTGAAATATATTTTTGTGTTCTAGTTGAAAACCTTGTACGTTTTGTGGATTTTGTTATGATGAATATAGTATGAAATTATAAATAAATGTGGCTTTATGTCTGCAATAATTCTGTCGGTATGAATTTGTTTTTCGATGGGAGAACACGACCAACGAGGAAAAAGTAACAATTTTTCCGGTCTGAATTTTTATTTTTCGGGCGGTATCAAATCGAAAAGGAAATGGTATTTCTGTTCGGTATACATAATTTCCTCGCCGACGTTCACCGACACAAATAAAATTGTAACTTGAGGAACCAAAATTTTTCTGTCAATGGCCTACCGACGGGAAAAAAAAAAAAAAACAAGAGAAAAATGTTATTTCCTTTGCCGAGGTATTATCGAAATTTTCTTGTAAAATTGTTCCTTTACCGTGTGTTTGGTTATGGGATCTATGGGTTGGGTTGGCTCCAATCCTTGTTTTTAGGATGACTCTAACCCTTCTCATATTTGGTTGGAAGGGTTGGGTCCCGGGTTTGCTCTAACCTTGTTTTTGTTTGGATGGAGGAATGAGAAAGGATGGATTAAACAACGTAGATTCAATGTTGCTACATGATTGGGTTGGAATTTTGCATCCGAAATGCCGACGCTTCGGGGTTTGGGGAGGGGCAAAGGCGCTCGAGGGTTTAGATGCGGGTTCGATGCGGATGAGTGAGTCGGGACGAAAGCAGGGAGCTTCGCCGTGGGGGTCGTAGACGAGCCAGAACATCCTAGATGTTAATGAGCAATTAAAACTTTGATCATGTCATCATTGCATTGCAAAGCATGCATAGTTGGATAACTTTCAAATGCATTATTAAAATAAGTTTTTATTTATAGATTGATTGTGCTTAAGGGTTTTAAGGAGATTTAATTTTGTATTTATGTTTTTAAATGTATTGAATTTCATGTATAATTTATATTTGGTGAATATTGTTTGGTTACATGTGATGATAGGTGTATTCCAAAACCCTAATTTCTATATCCCTTTTAACCCCCTTTTTTCGTTATTTCAAAATCCATCCAAAATTTGACAAAACTTCCAAAAGCCAAGTTGTAGATCATGATTTTATGTACAAAAGAGGTGTACAAAGTTTTTGAAGTTTTTATATAAATTTTAAAGTAATTTTGAAGTCAAATTTATCCCTTTTTGACCCCATTTCAAAAAGTCATGCTTCGAGACCGAATTTGAAAATTTTATTTTCATGAAAAGTGTAGATCTTGAAAAGTTGAGCAATTTTTGTTCTTGGAGATTTTCATGTTCTATTTAAATTTTGGGAGTAATTTTGAAAATTCGAAGTTAGGGCTTGGTTGCTATAGTAATTCGAGGGGAGGGGCGGAGAGCGGTGCTACCACGCACCGCCGCCGCCGATGGCCTTCGACCGCTTCCGGTCACTTCTGGGGTGTCTCCTTGCCACGCCGAAAGTGCCCGCTAGTCGCCCAAGGCCGCTGCGTTGCCTTGCCCGCCGCCGCGCCGCTTTTTGGAGGGGAGCCGCGTCACCGTCATTCTTATCCCGTGTCCCCGCCGTCGCCGACTCCTTCATCCGCCGCCTTGCACCGCCGTCTTAGCGCCCCAATCCACCAAATTGACCGCCCACCAGCCTCCGTCTCATCCCTACGGTCCATTTGAGCCTCGTCTCGGCCGTCTCGTCAACCGTGCCGCACGCCGCCATCTATCATCTTCTCATGAACGGTGGCGCGCCGCCGGGAGCACCTTTGCCGCTGCCCGGCCTCGGCGTCGGAGCACCTAGACCCGCATATCTTGGTGTTTTAGAGTCGCATTGGTATCGTGTTTCTCATGCACTTGTCGGTTTTTCGCAGTCGACGCCCAGACACGCGGGAACGTCGTCGTTTGCAGCCGGGTCGGCGCCGCCATCGCCGGCCGCCGCCATGAGCTTATCTCGCCCGTCTCGTCCGAACCGGTCGAGCATCATGCTTAGGTGAGCTCCTAGTCGTTTGTGCCTTTGGTTTGCCCGCTTCTACGGTGTTGTAGTGGCCGGAACGCCGCCACCGGGCGAGTTCCGCCCTGTCCGTCCGCCGCGCTGGAGCCCGGCGTGAGTTAGAAGCCGTTTGTGGTTCGCTAAGCGGGTGAATAGAGTCTCCCCGGAGATGCCGAGTGTTTCGTGTTTCGCCATCGCCGGGAGAGCTCGGGAGCTCGTCCGCCGGGTCGCCGCCGTCTGGGCTGCCATGTCCGTCGGCGATGGTGCCGCCAGCATCCTCCTAGTACGGGGTTTGGGGATCGGGTGATGCGGGATGACGGGGGCGGGATGGGGTAGGCCTCATCGGGGACCTCGCCGCCGGCGAGGAACGACCGGCCAAGCCCGGCGGGAACGGAGTCAACTCGGTGCCCCTGTTCTCGACGCCGGGCCCCTCGTCGGCGTCCGCATGAGAGAGGGAGGTGGGAGAGAAGCTGGCCGGGCCGGCCCGCTACGTTGTGGGGTCGAGACGGGCGGATTCGCCGAAGAACCAGGTTTTCTATTTTAAAACTGTTTTTCGATTTTTCTTCAAATGTGAATAGTGCCCAATCTTGCAAAATTCTTAGAAATTCAAATGTTGCTTTTACAAATTCTCAAAATTTTTATATATCCTTCCCTGTAATGTTGTGTATCCATGAAAATTTTGAAACTTTGGTTTTGAATAGTTCTTGCATGTTTTAAAATTACATTCTTTAATTGAAAAATGCATCTTCCATGATTTTTAGAAAATAAAATATTTGTTCTAAAATCATGAAAATTTATTTGGTGTTGTTTCATGTCATGACCTACGTGTATAAAAAGTTTGGGGCCATTTTGAGATGTTTAATTTATTTATTATTTTATGTTTTACTCATTTATTTGAAAAAGGTGAGTGTTAGAGTTAATGACTTAGGTTTGGTGTGTGATTTGGGATTGTTTTGTGAATCTTGGATCATACCACAATCAAATGGTCCTTGAGAACTCCTTAGGCAATGGTGATGATATCTTATAGAGTAGTTCAACAAGTTGGTTTTGTTGGGTTGCAACTTTATCGTGAATGAAAGTTGTACTCAAGATGTTTGTCATTTCATGCATTCATCGAGCATCATGTTTACCATTCCATTTTTCTAAAGCATGCATCATCATCTACGTGTAGAGTATACGTGAGTGAGTCGGATCGGATTGATGAAGCTTTGGAGAAGGTGTTGATATGGTTCGCGATGATCAAGCTTCGGAGAAGATCCGTCGGTCGACAAGGATATTATCAAGTTTGACTTCGACAATCTTTGGAATCGACTTTCCCTCGCAAATACGGGCAAGCCCCGGATGCATTCAAACCCTTTCTTGATGTTTTCAAAATCTTCATATCACTTATGATGATAATATGTTGCATTAAGTAATTAAGAGGTTACGTCACACGAGCGGCCTCGCATCGCTCTGGCGGGCGGACGAAGCGGGATATAGGCAGCCCCGTATCGCTCTTGGCGTGGCGGGCGGCCACGGGGATGGGCGGCACGACGGGTTGGCGAGGGTGACGGAAAGATTTTGACGGAGAGGGCAACGCGATGAGGGCGGGGAAGACAGAGAGGGCGACGAGGAGATGCTGATGTGAGCCAACTTGGATGGAGCGGCTCCGCCCCGCCGGATTTTGAGGGATGAGTCCAACCCGCATCTAACAGGAATATTCCCCTCTGGAGCCAACCTAACCCTCCTCATCTCCATCCAAACAGCTACGGAGTGGGTTCGCTCCGTCCCAACCCGCCCCTAACCCCCAACCAAACACACGGTTATTTTTCCTATCGGTATTTGGTATGTTTCCGTCATTTTTTTTTGACAGTAAGTTTAGTAGTTTACACATTTTTTTTTTTTTTTTGAATCGCACGTTTTTTTTTTTTTTTGAAACATGCAAATCAGAAGATAGCAGTAGATGAACAGAGGAGCAAGTGCGTTTTATAGTGCCGTATATTAACACTGCAAGGAGTTTGTCATCCACTGATCTCTAAACGAACAATTTTATTGTCATCTATTTGAGAGCATACAAAAGACATGACTAGCTGCAATTTCCACAGCCGCATTTTTTAGCCTCAACTACACAAGAGTCTTTTCCTGCTTGATGGCATCTATATTCCCAGCAGCATGCCATTACGGAACATGTATTTTTTCCATTGCAACAGTTGCATTGTCCGCAGACATGACGTACATAATCTTGTGGCACGTAAGCCAACTTGAACAATGTCTTGACGGAGTCCACATGCACGACTTCAGTAACGTTACTTGGTTCCATTGCTCCTATTTATAATGCAAACCCAACGGTTATACTTGTTTGGCAAAATCACAAGATAATTAGTGTAAATTCATCTGAACAGCGTGTACAACAGGACTATACAACTGCTAATCTTAGTCACCTACTGACAAAAAAAAAAAAATATGTCACATAAACAATAGTGCAATTAGGCTTCCCTATCTTAATGCTTTCAATATTCATAGTGGTCACGTAATTACACGCACCTTCTGCATGGCTTATGTAGACAAAGAAAGGGATCATAATTAGAGCAAAAACCATGTGTGCTATTTTCGCCATAGAGATGTACTGAAACACAACCAAATTCTTTGGTGGATATGTTTTTGTGTTCTAAAATTGTGAAAAATACGGACCAAGGTTGGGCAATATATAGTCTGATACTACGTAGTATTGACGAGGAAAAATTTATTGCCTATACTTGTTCTGTGTATATTGAACAAAAGTTGATGCATGATTATTGCTACATTATGCTAGGAACGCATTTTTGGGAAACAATTTATAAGCATTTCCTTTAACTTGTAAACTTTTATTACCATTAAATATCCTAGTTAGGGAAGCTATATTTTGATTGTGTTGAAGTTATGGTAGGTTTTAATATTAGAGCAACAATCAAAATTTCCATTTTCATTTAGTTCTCTCATCCTATCATTAAAGCATTCAAGATATTGTTATGATATATATATGTCACGCCCCACTTTTAATGGGACTTTTAATCACGCGCGTATTGGCGCCAGGATCACGCTACCAATACGTTTAGCGATCCACAAGTAGTAGGTAATCGGTTATATGAATAATACCGAGCAAGAAATGTATAGGATAGAAGATCTTACAAGTGGTGACGAAGTGACACCTAGGCTGGGTTATGAAATATCGAGTAGCCAAGCCGCTTGGCGTTGGTATATCGTCCGGCACTTCTCCTTATTCCACGAGGCATCTTGATAGTGGATAGGAATTGGGTTCAGCCTTACTCCTACTCGATCGTCCCCACGGCTCCTACGCACGCGTATCCTTTACCTTGTCGACTTTACCTTCTTCTTGTGTCGATGTCTGTAAAAACAGAGGGGTGAGTACAAAGGTACTCGGCAAGTCCAAACCAGGGGGTGGTTTGGTAAATTAAGGGTTTGGACCCCAGCGAGTCTCTAAAACTGCTCTTACTAGTTCCGGGGTGATCTCATCTTACCATCACCTTCACATATCACAAAAGGTTAGTTATATCTAATCATAGATGTTCTTGCCTAGCATTCGCCCATTCCAAGGGCGTGGCTATTCGAATAGGTTTAAGTAACTCTGCGGAGAGGTTGTACAAATTTCCCCACACGATAGGTGTTGCCACTGCCACCGTCATGGCTTCGGATGGACCCTAACGAGATCCGTACCCGCTTGAGTGCTACTCTAGGTATATTGGTATAATTTTCACCACGACTTCTCAGGGGTTGGAAATGGGAAGATCACATAGCATCCCATTAGCACATAGCATCGCGGAAGATCACTTAGCATCCGCCAATTCATAAGTTTGTATACAATATCAAAGCGCCAATTGTTTTACGTGGAGGATCACATAGCAACCACGCCAACCCGACCTCGGAAGATCACATAGCATCGAAGTCGCCTCCCCAATAGATCGTTTGCCCGCTCTCGGCCACCTTGGATTCCAATTATACCTCAACCCAACGGGGGTGTGAATCAAGCCGTCCCATCTTGGCGTGTGGCTGTACGAGAGATATCGCACTAGGTAGAAAGTCTATGAACCGGTCCTTAGGGAGGCGAGCATCTCTCCGCGGGATTCATCCCCCGATTGTGATTAGTCCACCTCCATGTAGACTATCACCACTCACCTTTTGTTGGAGGGTTCACACCATTAATTACTTAAGCTAACGACAAAGCCTAAATAAGCCTCACGCACATAGCCCATGAATACTCCCGCACGGCTTGCCTCGGGTTACACTTATCTTAACATCTTATTAAGCATTATAGTAATTAGGTCAGGTTAGGGGGGTAAGGACTTGCCCAGGAGGTTCTTACAAATCAAGATCGGCGTTGAGCATCTCTCGCTTGATCCGGATGAAACTCTTAATCCGGGTCGTCGAAAAGCTACTAAGCGATCGGCAAAAACCTAGCTTGAACTATAACATGCAAAACAAACATAGAACATTATGGTGGTAATGGGTTAGATGCATAGAGCTAGATTTTAGATAAATTATGGAAGTCGTTTCACGCGAAATGAAGTTAAATTGCATGAGGTATGAATATTACAATATTAATCCCCAATTAAATTACTAGGGTAATATTATAATATAATTTTATCATGTAATAAAATGGAACTAATTACATGATAAAATTCTATAAATCGAATAATGAATTTACAAATTTTCTGGGAATTTTCGACATGGGAAGTAGTATATTTACAACTCGTGTGCATTAATCGGGTAGACCTAGCAATTCCCTAGTGTACCCGTAGCTGTGTGGAGGCGCCAGTATACATGAGGTGGGTCCCTTGGGGCCACGTGGGGCCCGCCGGTGGCGTCGTGGGCCGTGGGGTCTAGCCGACGTGGCGTTGTAACGGTTCGTTGACGGTTTGCCACGTGGCGCCGCCCCACCGGACCTCCCGTGGACGCCGTAACGACGCGTTTTGACGACGCGGGACGGGCCTCCGTTGCCTACTCGGACGGCGGCGCCCGCCGACTTCGCCGAGGCGGCTATCCTCGCCGGTTCCTCGCCGCGTGGGGCGTGTCGCACCCCTCGTCGTCTTGTACTTGATGGCGGCGGCGACTAGGAGGGCGGGGGAGGGGCGTCCCCACGGCGGCGGCGTAGGTGGCGGCTTTCGTCGGCGGCGGTGTTGCCGGAGGCGGTGATGTACAGCACAATAGCGTTCCATAGTCGGGGAAATGGAAAAGGGGGTTTTGTGAGACGTGCCACACTACTAATCGAACGACGGCGACTCAGGACGACGGCGGTGCCCGCTCCCAATCTCGGCGGCGGAATCCCTAATTGGGGAAAATCTCACCGGGCGAGATGAGGAGGGGGAGGAAGGGAGAGGAGGAGCGCATGGCGTGTTCAACCGAGGCGGAGCTCGGAGGGTTGGGGCGAGGTCGGGTGTGCCCCGCGGGGCGGAGCTCCCCGGGCGAGATATTTCTCGTGACCAAGATCTTTTCCAACCGTCATCACTCCCGGTTGGAGCTTGGCGGTACCGACCGGTGCTCGCGGCGCGTGTCTCCTTCTCCGGCGAACCGTTGTGCCGCGGTGGTCGTGTCGCCGGTCATGGCGGCGCACGCGGTCGCGGGCGTAGCTGTGTGCTTTGACCGAGCGCCTGTGCGCCGGGTTGCCGCCATCGCCGCAGATGTTTTCACGCTGGCGCCGCGCTGTTTGGCGCCCAAAGAAGCTGGTTCGCCGCGTCGTCTTGCCACGGAATCGCCGAGCGCCGGGCGGGGGTCGTTGTTTGTGCCGACACGCCCGCGCCCCTGGCGTGAATGGTGAGCTGTGCACGTGGATCGTGGCGACGGTGGATGCACGCCAAAGTCGTGGCGGGCGCCAGGCGGAGGTCGACTCCCACCTTGATTTCGAGGTGCGTGGCGGGCGTGGACCGTGGAGGCGGCGCGGTCGTCGCATCGCGTAGAGGACGGAGGTAGACGATGATGACAAGCAGACAGTGCTCGACTTCGGGCCGTCCTCGCCCTTGGGCTCGAAACGCGGTTGAATGGGCCGGCCACCGCTTGTCCTGAGAGGAAGGGGGAGAGGAGAGAAGGGAGGCGTCTACCGGGCCGGGCCGTAAGGAGGGGGAAAGGGAGTTTGAGCCCGTGAGCCCCTTCCCCGATTTCCTTTTTCCTTTTTCTATTTCTCGCTTCTCTTTTATTCTTTTCCTATTATCTTATATGTGCAAACAATTATATGTTATCAATGTTTATACAAGCTCCCATATATTCCCAAGACATTCATGGAAAAATACTTATGCAAGGGCACTTGTATAAATAGACATATATGTATATACACACATGTCCTTCCTCCCATTATTTCATGTGTGACATATATATTTTATAAATATTTTCCCAAGCACATTTATATCTCAACGACTTTATTGCCGAGGATAATTATTTATTGTGCTCATAAAAATATTTATATATTTTAGTGCACACGTGGTTCGGTGTTTTATTCGGGGTAATTTGTAAACCGTTACTCATGCAATATATTCCATAATTTAAATCTAGCACTTACCTTGCATCCTTGGTCACCATAAAGTTCAAACAAGCAACAAGCAAAGGTTCCCTATTTTCTATATGGTGGGAGTTTGAAATGCGGGGTTTTCGAAAAATGGGGTTTTGGTTTAGCGGAAATTAAATCAAGTTTTAGTTGAAATTCGAAAAAGTTTAAATTTTTAGTGAATTTTAAAATGATGCAAAAACACGAGTGTTACAAATATACGGCTTATTTTGGATTTATTGTTGCCCATTGTTGACGATCGTTAACTACATATTTTATACCGTCAACATTAGTATAAAACTACCAAAACACAATAGTGATAGGGCTTTGAGCTAACCATTTACACAAGTTTTGGTACTTCACTTGTTTTGTAGGGCAATGTTGGAAACATATACATTTTGGCCAAAAGCAAAGGAAAACATATAAGAAATAACAAGGCCCTAAATGGACATAAGCAAAACAAGGAGAAGAGAGGAGAAAAACCCATAAACATGAATATCAACATCCAAACACAAGCCCAAGAGGTCGAGGCCCGAGTTCAACATGAAATGACATTGGGCCACATGACATGGGTTTAGTATTTCGGGCATAACTTTTTTTATACGGACTCCGTTTTGTGTACCACCCGGCCAAAACGGAGCTAACGACTTAAACCGACGTGCTCACAAAATTTGTGCCCATTTGGCCCCGGATCTTGGTGCGCCCACACCTTAGGGTGCGGCCGCACCCCCTACGGCCGCCAATCGGGCCCACCTTTCTCGAGGCGGTTGCATTCAACCAGGGAACATCGGTGGTGGCATGGACCAGGTGCAATGAACCTAGAAACCGCCTATCCCTGGTCGGTTTGGCCATAATGGAGGGAGGTGGCACATTTCCAAAGACCCCCCTCTCTCCAAGCTATAAAATGAGGCTCTCCCCCTCTTCCACAATACACCAATTCCACATTGGGCCACAATGTAGTAGAAAGGAAGAAACTCCACTCTTATTCTTCTTCCTCTTCTTAGTTCTAATGGAGAGTGAGAGAGGGAAGGCTAGAAGAGGGCTTGGTCTCTTCTCCATGGAGTCCCGGTGTACCCCCCGGTGCATTGTGGATCTCGGGTGGCCGGAGTGCCGGACTTGTCGGCACCCGCCACGCTTGTACCTCTACAGGCTACTTACACTTTGGTAAGAAAGTTTGTGTTTATCTTTAGGCTTATTGTTGTTCAAGTATATTATCTTAGCTGTTATAAACTTGCGGGATCGATAGTCATACCCTCGGGTTGTAACTCTTGGTGGAGGAACCTCTTGACCGGGGAACCTGATCGACATCAAGAGTTGTGGACGTTAGTGCAAACATGGTGTTTGGACTAGCGTTCACCTATCTTTTGTGGCGCATCCCACGGTTGAGGGGCTAAGCGGTTGGGTCGTGACAGCCTTGTCCGTCCTCTGTAATCCCCCCACGTTCGGGTGTGGCGCAGTGCAATTGCCGGACACTGCCTGTTATGGGCGTGTGCTGGTGCCCGAAGTAAGGAGATAACAAACCTAGAAATCCCTGCCTAAAAACCTAAGCCCATAAAGATACCTCAACACCCATAGTTTCCTTGGGCGGCTCTGTTCAGAGATTAGTGTGTAATCGTTCCCTGTGGAAAATAGGATACCCTGAATACTTCCGGGTGAAAGCTATAACGACAATTCCGTACGCTTGCGGATTATTCTACATACGTTAAAGAATGTCAACACCGATGTGTATATAGGCGTTGGGGATAAATATCACGGGTTAATGATGGCCTGCACTGACTGGAATTAGACCCTAACTTGGGGGGCCAAACATCCTATAGAGCCCACATAAGGAACTGGCCGGGCCCCTCTCGTGACAAGGGGAACACGCTCAGAGGGTTCCCGAAAAAGGCTAGTACAAGTCACCAAGGAGAGGCTCGGGGGCTCAAGATCGAGGCGAGATGGACGATCCTCAGCAACAGCTCCCTTGCCATGGCCAACATCGGGGCTAGAGGCACGTTCGGGGTTGAACGTCGATGCTCCCTTATTCGAACGAATTGGACGGAGCATACCCTAGCAGAGATTCCCCCCGCCAGTTCAGCCGGGGGCCAACACGTCTTCAACGGGGCACGATGTAAATGCAACGCCAGAGAGGTTGCTTTGTTCTCCATTTTATGACGGGCATGTGTACATTGTCAGTGGTAAATCGACATCCCCAAAGTGTCATATCCAACTCTCCCAACTCCGCAGCCACGCGATGAATGAGAGCAAGCCACCATCAACTAGTTAATCCTTTTATGTGAAGTGAGGACAAAAGCATAAGATGGATGGTATTAGTATTTCGTGGTTCATCACACTACCAACATTGCTGGTCAAAAACCTCCTTCACTGTGGGGTTTTCCTCATGCAGAGACAACACGTGCTCCCATGTCATGTTCAATCATGCCCTAGGCATGACCAAGGTTGTTGATGGTCGAGGACGGCTTCGTGGGTGCAAGGAGATAGAGCCCTGGCAAGGACTAGAGCCCTACATTTCTAATTGTGTGTCAATAAGGGCGTACAGTTGATCAGGATGGTGCCATAAGAGCTTACGATTCCTGGGATTCCTTAATTGGTCAAGGATGTCTAAGGTCGGGAATGCTTAGTAACCACTCGAGCCATCACATGTAGGCTTTGGTTGTAGGATTGTCTCAAAGCATCTCACCAAATTCCTTGGCTTCTTAGGAAGTGCCATCTAAGCCTCATGGGCCATTCCAGTTATCTAGTGTGAGCAAGCTAGTAGACATACTGTTTGTAGCCCCTAAACCCCTAGTTGACTAAGGAAATCAGTATGAGGGATAACCACTCTATCATGGTATGTTGTGAATCTATGGGGTTTAGGGTAGGGGGTTTAGGTAACCCTGCTTTGATTAGAGTACTCAAAATGAAGTTTTTTTATTTCCTATGTGCAGTGCATCGAAAATGTTTGTTGCTCCTCGCTGGAGCTTAGTGGTGTCTCCGTCGTCTTCATGCACCAAACCTCCAACCAGTACTAGAGATGTGTGGTTTTTTGACATTCTATTTATGTTAAAATATGTGGAATTAATGTCACAACTTGACAGTTATGACAAACAGTTGACGAAATTCAAATGTCAAAAAAAACCCGCGTCACAATTTGATTATGTGACGTTTGTAGACTTAGTGTCATAGCTTATGACATTGATTTATTGTCACTAAATCCTAGCCCTTGCCACATGGCGCTAACATGTCAGGAAGGAAAAAAACGTCATAAAAATAAAATTTGGCCGCTAAAGCCCACGTTGCAGCCCGTCTCCTCACGGGCCTCAAACATTATGGGCTATTGCTTTTTTTTTTTGAGATTACACAGTACACAACGCAGACACTCAACCCGCACGCACACTCACCCCTATGAACACACGTACGCAAACCCTACCCCTATGAGCACCTTCGAAGGACTGAGCCGGCAATCTTGAAGTTCACGAAGTCACCACAGGCGCCTCGCTGTCGACAGGCTGACCTATTTTTTTAAAAAAATTCGAGTTATTCTCAGCCCATACATTTTTCCTGATGACCACCATTGCTTGGTCTTTGGTGACCACCGGAAGGTAAAGTGCCTTCCTATTGTCTGCGCACTAGTGCAGGACCGCGCTCTAGTTCTGGTTGGTTAACCCCTTTAGTGGTTTTTCAACCCATCCTTTAGTCGTCCTAACCAGCAACACTGAAGTTTCTTTTTTTCTTCGATTGTCCTAGAGCATATGCTCTTTGATGCTGGACAACTCCACACCACTGGAGTTCTCTAGTGAGTGTTGGATGTTTGGACCAGTCCTCCTGTGAGCCTCTCTAACAAGGCTTCATGCAAGTCTTCTTTGGTCTTCATCTCAATCCACTGATCTGACTTGAGGTGTTGATCACATGATCGTGTTTGTCCAAGCCATTCTTGTTTCCATTAAACTATATAAATATCGTGTATACTAGCAAGCCACATCATTTCAAATGATTGTGTTATTTATTAATCATCAAAATGGTACATTGCCCTAGTTAGGTACCATTTCCTTACACAACATATTATCACTAACCAGCTTATGCTTTCGTCCTTAGTTTAAAAGATTTAACCGAGGACTGTGGTCTAGGCTCTAGAGGCATTATTTGTGGGTCTACCCACCCTCAACAACTAAGGTGGTACTAAACCCCGGTATCACACATCAAAATACACATAGGCCACTATGGGCCAAATCTAACTTAGTTCGGATGTCACAATAGAATCTTGAAGATTTAGTGAATATGATGAGAGAGTTAAATAAAATGGATCTGTTGATTGTATCTGTCATATTAAAATCTACCAAAACTACTACGCAATCAAAATACAACTACCCTAACTTGGATATTAAACAATAGAAGTGATGTTTGCTAAGTTAATGGAAATTCATATAAATGGTTTCCTAAAAATGCATTCCGAGCATGTCTTCTGTATCTAGCGAATAATAATCACACATTCAATTTCATTCGATATACACAAAACTAGTTTAAGAATAAGTAATTTTCTTAGTACTGTGCATTATCATACTCTCTCTATATATTGTCCAAATTTGGACCATATTTTCACGAATTCAGAAAACAAAACGCATCAGCTAAAAAACTTAGTTCTCTTTCAGTACAATGTACTCTATGGGGAAGAAAATGCACTTGGATTTTGCTCTTATTGTGATATTTTCCTTTCTCTACATAAGCCATGGGGTCGAAAGTGTGTATAATTGTCCGAATGCTATGAATAAATATTTGCAGTATTGTTTGTTTTGTAGAGTTTTTGTAGTATGTGACTAAGTATAGTGCTGGTATACTCAAGCCGTACAATATGTTGAGATAAATTTTCACTTGTTATCTTGTGATTTTGCCAAATTAGTCTAACTGTTGGGTTTGCATGATTAACAGGTACAACGAAAACAAGTAACATTACTGAAGTCGTGCATGTGGAGTCCATCAAGACATTGTTCCGATTGGCTTACATGCCAAAAAAAGATGTATCTCAGAATTGTGTACAATGCACCTGTTGCCATAATGGTATATGCAGAAATATGCCATGTTGCGTAGAATATAGATGCAATGAACCAGGACATAAGCCAAACACTTGTACGACTAGGACACTTGCATGTGGCTGTGGAAACTGCCACTAGTCATGCCTTTGCTATGCTCAAAAATGGATGGCAAATAAACTCTCTCTTTAGTGACCAAAATAAACCTTTCTCAATCTCATATTCTTCTCACAATCTCACAACTAATAAAAAGACTAAAGTGTAGCCTCTTTTTGGTGCGACATTGTAACGTGCGCCCATGATTCTGCCTGCTGCGATAATCATCGCCTCACCTCAGAGGGCCACCCTGCGATAGAAAACGAAATCGCAATCAGATCGCCTCCCCTTGCGTGCTATTAAAAGTCTCTGGTTTTGCATGCGCTACAAACAAGAAAAGTAATGGTAAAATTTGCCCTCGGCCTCTCTCTGCTCGTTGTCGCGATGTCAAACAAGGAAAGTGTGCGATGTGTCAAACAAAGAAAGCGATCACCAATGTCTCACCCTCCATCACCAACGAACGTAATCATCAACCGCCACGCACAAATGTTGTTTCCACACGTCGCAGCACCCCAGTTCCTCAGCCTTGACTAGCACATGCCACCGCCGTCGATTGGGCTGCTGACGGACGCGATGCCTACGGCCCCTGCGCCCGTGAAGCCGCCGGATGACCTCGCCAAGTCGTGGCCGCCGCCCTCCTAGCTCCTACACACGCGCCCTACGTCCCTGCGGTGGCGTTGAAGCCAGTGCTCCACTCTACTGCCTCGCTAGCCACCACAAGGGCATCTGCCCTCCACTCCACTGTCTCGATGCTGCAAGGGCCATGCGCCCCACTCCGCCAATAGCTCAATCTACAACTGCTCAGTACTCACGAGTCCCAAGCAGTCCCCATGCCGGCGCCGTCGACTGCGTGTCTCAGCCTGTAGCGTCCACGCCACTAACCAGGGCCGACATCACTACTACACCGAGCAACATTAGGGGCGGCTGGTGATGGACTCTAGGGGCGGTTTTCCCAACCGCCCCTAAACAAACGCCCCTAATGTTCATCCACATTAGGGGCGGTTGACATGAGCCGCCCCTAATGTGAACACATTAGGGGCGGCTCTTATTTGAGCCACCCCTAATGTGAATCCCAGATTTCGTATTTTCAAAATTCAAAAAAATAACAATTTTTTTTAATCGGGGTAGGACCCCACCGCCAATTTTGTAAGGTCCTAGATGGCTAGAGGGGGTGAATAGCCTATAAAAATTTCTACAAGCTCAACTAAACAAACCGATTAGTATAAAACACGACGTAAAGCGGTTTGCACTAGCTCTAATGTCTTGCAAGCCTCTAGTGACAATTCTAAATATATTCTATGATCTCTATGTCAATCAAAGGCTATGTCACTACTCTAACTAGTGAGCAATCCTAATATGATCCTTATGCTAGCAAGAACAACCTACACAAGCAAGTGCTAGCTCTCTACTCAAAGTAACAAAGCAAAGTAATGCAAGAGTGAGAGGCTTGTTATACCGACGTGTAGAGGATGTCAACCAATCACCGGGAAGGAGAAAAACTATCAATGACACGAAGGTGATGATCCTCACACCGAGACAATGAACAAGTCGATTTGTTCACCCGGAGTTCGCTTGTACACCGACAAGTTACTCTTCGGTTGTGCCGACCAACACAAGGATGGTGTTTGAGCTAGGCGGTGCCCTTGCTAGCCTCAACACACCACTCAACAAGTGTGGTACCCAAGACATGAGCAATGTATTCCTTGCACTTTGTCTTCCCGACGAGGAGTGCGTAATCCTCTCACAAATCAATCGGAGGTGGCCAAGAAACAATCACCTCTTCTTGCCAACAACTCCACCAAACCACCAAGCCAGCTAGGAGCGGTGCCTCCAAGAGAAACGGAAATCCACCGTCTCTCACAACGATCCCCAAGTGCCTCTAGATGCAAGAACTCGATGCAATGCACTAGGATCAACTCTTCTCTCAAGAATGAAGCTCAAATCAAGAATGAGAGAGGAGGGAGGCTTGCTTGCTTGCTCAAAGATATTAGGAATGATTCAAATGACCAAGAGGGAGAGCAAGAGGCAGCCAAGGGGGTATAAATGTGGCCGTTTGGTGGAGTTGGGAAGAAAGCCACGCTGCGCGGCGACCGACCGGGCCTTGGCCCGGACTCACCGGTGAGTCGGTCGGTGGGTCGGTCACAACCGACAAACCCAAACCGACCCGGTGACCCCCGCCGAGTGCTTCGGTCGAGCATCCGGTCCGACTTCGGTCGCGACGGATGCGTCCCCGATCGATGGGTCCGGTCACCCGTCGACCCCGACCGGAAACACCCCTCTCGCCAGACGCGACCGACCGGGGCGTCCGGTCACCGTTGGCATTTGTTAAGTGCTAAAAGAATATGAAGGATTCTCGCAAGCGCCACGTAACACCTACCATTGTAGCTTTTCCCTAGGATGAGTATTCTAGAGTATCGTATCCACAGGGAAGCGTTGGCTAAAGAATTCTAATAAGTCACAATCATGTATCCACTAACTTAGCAAACCACTAGACTTTAGTGAGGGGGTAATTGTTAAAGGATAAGTAAATGTCAAAGCATAAAATAATAACCTACCTAAGATATTAAAGAACAACTAAACTAATCAAGAGGTCAAAGGGAGAGATCAAGGTTCCTGGGTAATTCTCTATTACTTAGGTTCTATGATAGCAATTATACTAATGCACTTTGGAGCAAAGAATTACCTTTTCAGGTTCTCGAATAGGCGGGAAGAAGTAAGGGGGAAGGCTGCCAAAAGCTCTCTGAAACACCAACCGATACGTGGTGGACTACAAAGACCGACAGTTTGTCACCCCCAGGGCTACCACAACTATCCATAGGTTTTGGGCGCAACCTCGGGTAACCAATAGCCTAGACACCATGTCTACACTATTGATTACTACTCTAGCTACCTTGCATAACTAGAGTCCTCAATACGAGCGGAGATCCCATGTAATAGCATAACAACTATACTTAACCATATATGAAAGGCATGGAAGTGAATAGAGAAGATAAATATATAAATCAAAGTCTTGTAGAGAAGATACAAAGACATACCATACTCGAAGACATCTCGAGCGGGAGCATAGCTCCTCTCTCCTTTACTCCCCGATTAGATCTAAGTTAGATCTAATCTAGTTCTAGTTACATGGCTAATCTATCTCTAATTACATGACTAATCTTCTTCTAATCTACTTCTAATTCACTAATCCCGGAGAGAGGCTATCCTTACATTGGGACACCTCTACAAGCGAGAGATAATGAAGTAGAATGAGATAGAATGAATTAGGGTTTAACCACGGGGTTAGGGGTCTTCTTATATAGGCCTTGGCGATGAGCGATGACCATTCGATCAAACCGACCTTCAATAACGGTGTAGATACAACCTCAAGGTCGGTGGTAAACCGACATACAAAAGCTGGGTTTGGATTGGGCTTTGTAGCTCGGCGGCCGGCCTAAATCCCTCTAGCGGTGCCGAGGGTCTTGTGGCCAAACCGAGCCGGGTTTCTCCCTGGTGTCTTACGGTACCTTCTAGAGTGTTTTAGTCCACATTTTGGGTCGAGTTACTTCACGGTTAAGTCTTGTCATCGTATGTGAGATATATTCGGAACTTTCTCCATTCTTTCTGCATTTATCCGTTAAGTCCCCGAAAAAGATATAAATCACCAAAGCTCGTGGAATTATGTTAGTTAGACCCCTAGTCTATGTTGATATTCATTTTAAGTCCTTATTTCATGTTTAATTGATTAGTAATATTATGCTATAACAGGTGTCAACAGTCACTTTCGGCCTGCTTCCGGTCGGTGCGTCCGGTCACGCCAGAGCCGCGAATTTTGTTTGTTTCGTCGTCGTTCCTTCGCCTTTGCTCCAAACCGACTTCCGTCACTTGTTTCTTGTTGCCGACACATCGAAGAACACCTCGACACCATGTGTTAGCATTTTGAAAACATTTTCACCAAGTGCGGAGTTAGCTCTTTAGGTCAAGTATGCATGCATATGAGACTTGAACCTAAAGGCACATGAGGATCGATGTGTACGAAAGTTTTCCCCTCTTTATAGTACGACTTATCGATCCTATAATCACCCACACCCTCTATGGTGTCTTGGGTGTGAAATCAAAAGCCCTATGGTTATACCTTTGCCTTGGGGCCAAATGATCTCGAAACTCCACCGAGTTGCATGCTTGAACATCTTTTGGATCAACTCGATCCATCCTCCATGATCACCATGCACCACCAACTCAAGCACGACCAATCTCTAATCTAATCAAACACTTAGCATTGAGAGATTAGTCCTTAGGTGTCACTAATTAGCCAAAACCAAACTAGAGATCTTCAATCTCCCCCTTTTTGGTAATTGGTGACAACCGCATAAAGGTTTTATGATTAATGTTTTTGAACATACAGCGGTTGTCCAAGCATTTTGCTTACAATTATAGGATTGGACAATCATCATAGTTTGGTTTTGGTAGCATGAGCTCCCTCTACATGTATGCCACGAGTTTGGAACGAAGCATTGCATACATGTATGAATATTGAAATTGAGGGTGAGCTATGTTACCAAAATGATGCTTAAGGTGAAAGAAATGGACCTTTGAAGCGTGATACCAATCGGAGTTGCGCCATTTTCACCATACAAGCATCAAGGTAACTAGATTTTTATCAAAACTCAAAGTACCACGTGAGATCACATTATAAGCAAGGTACTTGAATTAAGAGCGGAATTTAGAAAATCTAGCTAGCTCCTATGCATGCTAGTATATCAACCATTTGTAAACCACTTGTGAAAACTAGCATACACCACACAAGCATGTATATAGAATTTAAATACATGTGCAATGAGCAAGTCATATGTTAGTGCACAACCAAATGCAGCAATTTGTCTATGAGCTTGCTCCCCTACTTGTGTGAACCACTTGTTAACTTCATGAACCTCATGAAAGATTTTCAAAAAACATGTGAAATTTTTAATTTTCCAAAAACCTTTCATGCACTAATCTCTCCCCTTTGTCGACAATTTCCACAAAAGGTATGACCATGTTGTGTTATGGAAGAGAGACTAGTGCTCAAATTTGGATCACTTGTCAAACATATATGTCGGTTTGAACCAAAGACAAGCTTCTTCACACCTTATGACAAGGGTTATCTTGCCTATGTTGAAGCATATGTGTGAAAAGATAGCCAAATTCAACACTTGAGATTGCAAGCCCATAAACATGTCATATGTCATCACTAGATCAAACAAGCATACATAGCAATAGTGATGGCATACATACATTGAAATCCTTTGTTTTTCCATGAATGCTTCCTAAGGCACAAGTTATATGTCTATATGTTCTAACAAGTCCTTAGATATCATGAATGCCATGTCAAACAATTATACCTTGGCTTTGCTTGAAGAAGGGGCATGTCATGATAGTGGGGCGCATTCAACTCATGTTGGAGAAATCAAGAATATTCAACTCATTCCTTAGCTTGCAAAACCTCTTCTCATCTAGTGGCTTTGTAAAGATATCGGCTAGTTGATCTTCGGTGCCAATAGGTTGAATTACAATGTCACCCTTTTTGTTGATGATCTCTAATGAAGTGATGCCTTATGTCAATGTGCTTGGTTCTTGTATGTTGGACCGGGTTTTGAGTCATCTTGCAAGCACTCTCATTGTCACAATACAAAGGCACATGATGGAAATCAAAACCATAGTCCTTCAATGTTGATCTCATCCATAGTAATTGTGCACAACAACTACCGGCACTAATGTATTCGGCCTCGGCGGTTGAAAGTGTCACACCGGTTTGCTTCTTTGATGACCATGATACTAGAGATCTTCCAAGGAATTGACAAGTGCCACTTGTGCTTCTTCTATCCACCTTGCATCCCCCATAGTCGGAGTCCGAATATCCAATAAGCTCAAAGTTTGACCCCTTGGGATACCATAGCCCAACATTTTGTGTGTGCTTCAAGTACCTCAATATTCTCTTTGATGCGGTGAGATGACTCTCGCTAGGTGAGGATTGAAACCTTGCACACTTGCCAACACTAAACATTACATCGGGCCTAGAAGCGGTGACATAGAGTAAGCTTCCAATCAATGACCTATAGTACCTTTGATCAACCATATTGCCACTTTCATCATTGTCCAATGATCCATTGGTACCCATTGGTGTATTGATGCCCTTGGCATCTTGCAATCCAAACCTCTTGACCATGTCTCTAATGTATTTCCCTTGACTAATGAAGGTGCCATTCTTCATTTGTTTGATTTGAAGACCAAGGAAATATGTGAGCTCTCCAAGCATAGACATCTCAAACTCTTTTGCCATCATCTTGGCAAACTCTTCACAATACTCTTGATTTGTTGATCCAAAGATGATATCATCAACATATATTTGCATGACAAACAAATCATTTCCAATTTTCTTGGTGAAGAGAGTAGTGTCAACTTTGCCCATTTTGAAGCCCTTCTTGAGTAGGAAGTCTCTCAACCTCTCATACCATGCTCTAGGTGCTTGCTTCAACCCATACAATGCCTTGTTCAACTTGTATACATGGTTGGGATGATGGTAATCTTCAAAACCGGGTGGTTGCTCAACATACACTAACTCATTGATGAATCCATTGAGAAAAGCACTCTTGACATCCATTTGATAGAGCTTGATGTTGTGGGCACATGCATAGGCCAATAGAATTCTAATTGCCTCTAATCTTGCAACCGAAGCATATGTTTCACCAAAGTCAAGACCCTCAACTTGAGTGTACCCTTGTGCAACTAGTCTTGCTTTGTTTCTCACAACAATGCCATCTTCATCTTGCTTGTTCTTGAACACCCATTTGGTTCCAATGACATTGTAGTCCTTTGGTCTCTCTACCAATTCTCAAACCGTGTTTCTATCAAAGTTATTGAGCTCCTCTTGCATTGCAATGACCCATTCTTCATCCTTCAAGGCATCATCAACCTTTTCGGACTCTTCTTGTGACACAAAAAGCAAAGTGTTCACAAAATGCCGCTAGCCTTCCTCTTGTTTGCACTCCACTTGCAATGTCACCAACAATTTGATCAATTGGGTGATCTCTAGCTATGCTTGAGCTTTGGAGTATTGGAGCTTGATTGCTTGAGCTTGGTTGATCACTAGTTGTTGCTTGAGATGATGTACTAGCTTGTTGTTGATCTTGAACTTGAGCACCACTAGCTTGAGTTATTTGCACTTCATCTTTGTCATCATCAACTTGAGTTGGCCTAATATCTCCAATGTCCATGCCCCTCATGGCATTTACCAATTGAGTTCCACTAACATCATTGAGGTTCTCATCTTCATCTTGGGACCCATTGGTTTCATCAAATTCTACATCATGGACTTCTTCCAATACACCACTTGAGTTGTTCCACACTCTATATGCTTTGCTTGTGGTGGAATAACCAAGTAGGAACCCCTCATCACACCTCTTGTCAAACTTGCCAAGTCTTGCACCCTTCTTTAATATGTAGCATTTACACCCAAATACTCTAAAGTATGCAATGGTTGGCTTTCTTCCATTCAATAGCTCATAAGGTGTCTTGTTCATCATGGGATGGCAATACAATCTATTGATGTAGTGACATGCAGTGTTGATTGCTTCGGCCCAAAATGATTGACTCACATTGTACTCACTAAGCATTGATCTTGCCATCTCAATGGGAGTCCTATTCTTCCTTTCAACTAGGCCATTGGATTGTGGTGTGTACTTGGCCGAAAGTTGATGCATGATTCCATAATCATCACATAGCTCATCAACTCTTGTGTTCTTGAATTCACTACCATTGTCACTTCTCACTTTCTTGACTATGATATCAAACTCATTGTGCACCCTCTTGAGAAATGTCTTGAACAATGAATACACATCACTCTTGTCATTGAGAAAGAACACCCAAGTGAATCTTGTATAGTCATCCACAATCACAAATCCATATTTGTTGCCACCAATGCTTGTATATGCGGTTGGGCCAAACAAGTCAATATGAATCAAGTCAAATGCCTTGCAAGTACTCATGAAACTCTTCTTTGGATGAGTATTGGCAACTTGCTTGCCGGCTTGATATGCACTATATAGCTTGTCCTTATCAAAGTGAACATCCTTCAAGGCTCTTACTAGATCATGAGTCACTAACTTGTTGATTTGCTTCATCCCAACATGACCTAGTCTTCTATGCCATAGCCAACCCATGCTAGATTGAGATATCAAGCATGTACTAATTTGTGTCTCACTAGCACCAAAATCCACAAGGTAGAGGTTGTCAAATCTTATTTCCTTGAAGATCAAGCTTGAGTCTTTTGTATTCACTATCTCAACACTATCTTCACCAAAGATGCACTTGTAACCAAGATTATAAATTTGTGCCACCGAAAGCAAATTGTACTTCAAAATGTCCACAAGTGCCACATTTGATAGTGTCAAATCATTGGTTATTGCTATCTTCCCTATGCCTTGTATCTTGCCACTCTTGCTATCACCAAAAGTAATAGGCTTGCCATTCTCTTGATTTGAATCAATAATGTTGAACTTCCTTGCATCACCGGTCATATGTTGAGTGCACCCACTATCAAGAATCCAATGATTCCCCCCAATCTTGTAATTCACTTACAAGCAAATCAATAAGATTTAGGTACCCATTTGCATTTGGGTCCTTGGAGGTTAGCAACCAAAGCCTTTGGTACCCAAATTGCCTTCTTCTTTGGGCCAACAATGGGTGTACCAATGAACTTTACCTTGACACCCTTCTCACCCTTGGTAAGCAAATAACAAGAATCAAAATGTATGGAATGCACTTTGCTTGATTTCTTGTTCATGTTTATTTTAGCACATTTATGCTCTTGATGCCCCACTTGCTTGCATCTATTGCAATAAGCACCATTGCTCTTCACAAAGCTAGGCTTTGGAGTAGCAAAGGCCTTCTTGCCTTTCTTGGGGACATAGCCTAAGCCTTCCTTGTTAAGGAAAAACCTTTGGCTACCCAAGCACTTTAGCAAGCGGGCATCCCCACCATATGCCTTCCTCAAGGAGTGGGTGAGCTCATCCACCTCTCTTTTGAGAGTCTCATTCTCATCCTTTAATGATGAGTCTAAAATTACTCCATCACTATTAGTAGAGCTTGAGTGGGTTGATGTGGATGTGGAGGGGATAGTTGGTTCTTCAACATCAACCAAGAATGGTTCATCTATGATGTCACATGTTGAACCAACATCCTTCTTGATGATTGAGCAGGCTCTATCATTCTTCTCTAAGAGCAAGGCATGAGATTTTTGAAGCCTTGTATGAGCTAGCTCCAATTCCCCATGGTCTTCCTTTAGACCTTCATGGGTGGCCTCTAGCTCACTAAAGTTTTGCTCAAGAGTTTTTACACTCTTTTGCAAAGCTTTACATTCCTTGTCCTTAGTCTTAAGCATGATATGAGTTTGCTTAAGCATCTCAAGAAGATCATCTTTAGTGGGTTCACATTCATCATCTTCATCATCACTATCATCATATTTTACTTCATTATCACTTAGTTCATCATGCTCATGCAATGATACCTTAGTGGCCTTAGCCATGAAGCATGAAGGTGATGAGCCGAAGAGGGATGACTTCTTGTGTTGGCCAATTGCACTCATGGCCTTGGGCTTCTCTTCCTCTTCATCAGAGGAGCCATCACTATCCCAAGAACAAACAAAAGCACCATCATTTGTTTTCTTAATTGTCACGCTCTTGTTCTTCTTGTTTGTCTTGCCACCCTTGTATGCCTTCATCTTCTCTTTTTCTTTCTTGATTGGGCAATCGACAAGGATATGATAAGGACTATCACACTCAAAGCACTTTCTTGGCTCTTCATTGCCCTTGGATGAATCATTTCTTCTTCTAGAGCCTTGCCCTAATCTCTTGCTCTTCAAGACCTTGCTAAATTTCTTCACAAACATAGCAAACTCTTGATCAATCTCATCAAGATTCACTTCCTCATCATCTTCTTCTTGAGCCTTGGACTTGCCCTTAGCCTTGGATGAGGTGGTGGTGGGCTTGAATGCCACAACCTTCTTGTTCTTGTCATCTTCCTTCTCTTCTTCATCTTTCATGCCATCAACTTGCTCATCGGTTAGCACTTCACCGAGCAAGTCACTAGGTGTCATGGTGTCCAATGCACCTCTAAAGAGAATCTTCCTCAACATGGCAAATCTCTTGGGCAAGCACATCAGAAATTTGTGCCCAAAGTCTCTATCCAATGTCTTCACTCCTAGTGCCTTGAGGTCATTAACAATCACTTGGAGCCTATGAAATGTATCCGGCATGCTCTCATCTTTCTTCATCTTGAAATTCTCAAATTCACTTTTGAGAACATACAACTTGGCACTTTTCACCACCTTGGTGCCCTCATAGGTCTCACATAGTTTCTCCCATACTTCACTTGCCTTCTCAAGATCCTTGATACCTTCAAACACTTTGACATCCATTCCCTTGTAGAGAGTGCTCAATGCCATTGTGTTGCATTGTTTGTGGATCTTGTCGGTGGGTGTGAGGTTGGTAGGATCTAGGATGACAAAATCCTTCTCGGTCACTTCCCATACTTGGTCATTGATTGATCCCAAGTACATTCTCATGCATCTCTTCCAATAGTCAAAATTCTTGACTCCATCAAAGAAAGGAGGCTTTCTCCCAACATTGTTGAACACAATAGTAGCCATGCTTCACACCGGAGGTTGTTAAGCCTTCTAAAATGGTGACCACGGCTCCGATACCACTTGTAAGGTCCTAGATGGCTAGAGGGGGGGTGAATAGCCTATAAAAATTTCTACAAGCTCAACTAAACAAACCGATTAGTATAAAACATGGCGTAAAGCGGTTTGTACTAGCTCTAATGTCTTGCAAGCCTCTAGTAACAATTCTAAATATATTCTATGATCTCTATGTCAATCAAAGGCTATGTCACTACTCTAACTAGTGAGCAATCCTAATATGATCCTTATGCTAGCAAGAACAACCTACACAAGCAAGTGCTAGCTCTCTACTCAAAGTAACAAAGCAAAGTAATGCAAGAGTGAGAGGCTTGTTATACCGACGTGTAGAGGATGTCAACCAATCACCGGGAAGGAGAAAAAACTATCAATGACACCAAGGTGATGATCCTCACACCGAGACAATGAACAAGTCGATTTGTTCACCCGAGTTCGCTTGTACACCGACAAGTTACTCTCCGGTTGTGCCGACCAACACAAGGATGGTGTTTGAGCTAGGCGATGCCCTTGCTAGCCTCAACACACCACTCAACAAGTGTGGTACCCAAGACATGAGCAATGTATTCCTTGCACTTTGTCTTCCCGACGAGGAGTGCGTAATCCTCTCACAAATCAACCGGAGGTGGCCAAGAAACAATCACCTCTTCTTGCCAACAACTCCACCAAACCACCAAGCCGGCTAGGAGCGGTGCCTCCAAGAAGAAACGGAAATCCACCGTCTCACAACGATTCCCAAGTGCCTCTAGATGCAAGAACTCGATGCAATGCACTAGGATCAACTCTTCTCTCAAGAATGAAGCTCAAATCAAGAATGAGAGAGGAGGGAGGCTTGCTTGCTTGCTCAAAGATGTTAGGAATGATTCAAATGACCAAGAGGGAGAGCAAGAGGCAGCCAAGGGGGTATAAATACCCCACACCACAAAATGTGGCCGTTGGGAAGAAAGCCACGCTTTCGCGGGCCTGGCCAGGGTCTGCACCGACAGGACTCACCGGTGAGTCCGGTCGGTGGGTCCGTCACAACAAACAAACCAAAACCGACCGGCTGACCCCCGCCTAGAGTGCTTCCGGTCGAGCATCGGCCCAGCTTCCGGTCGCGACCGGATGCGTCGTCCGGTGGGTCCGGTCACCCGTCGACCCCCGACCCGGAAACACCCTCTCTACTGGGACGCCGGCCGGAGCGTCCGGTCACTTTCGCCCGCTTCCGGTCGGTGCGTCCGGTCATGCGAGAGCCGCGAATTTTTCGTCGTTTCATCGTCGTTCCTTCGCCTTTGCTCCAAACCGACTTCCGTCACTTGTTTCTTGTTGCCGACACGTCGAAGAACACCTCGACACCATGTGTTAGCATTTTGAAAACATTTTCACCAAGTGCGGAGTTAGCTCTTTAGGTCAGTATGCATGCATATGAGACTTGAACCTAAAGGCACATGAGGATCGATATGTACGAAAGTTTTCCCCTCTTTATAGTACGGTTTATCGATCCTATAATCACCCACACCCTCTATGGTGTCTTGGGTGTGAAATCAAAAGCCCTATGGTTATACCTTTGCCTTGGGGCCAAATGATCTCCGAAACTCCACGGAGTTGCATGCTTGAACATCTTTTGGATCAACTCGATCCATCCTCCATGATCACCATGCACCAACTCCCGCGCGACCAATCTCCAATCTAATCAAACACTTAGCATTGAGAGATTAGTCCTTAGGTGTCACTAATTAGCCAAAACCAAACTAGAGATCTTCACCAGCCACCCACATCCCTACACGGCCGCCAAGATTCGAACCCGGACCTCGAGTCGCGCACCCTCCCCTCCCCTCAAGCGCTACACACTTGTATGTGTCCATATTCCATTCCGCGTCCTCATATATTATACAAATCCGAGCGTAAATGGCCTATTTGAGGCCCTAAACGGATTCGAACTAAAAAGTGGTCAACTATAAAGTTTCATAACTTTTCGAGATCTACATTTCATATTTAGGAAGTTTTTCCGTCCGAGGTCGCTTTTTACAAAATTTGAATTTCAAATTTGAGACATTTGAACACGACTTTTGCATGACTAGATGATTTCGAACTAAAAAGTGGTCAACTACAAAGTTTCATAACTTTTCGAGATCAACATTTCATATTTAGGAAGTTTTTCCGTCCAAGGTCGTTTATGAAATTTGAATTTCAAATTTGAGACATTTGAACACAGCTTTTGCATGACTAGATGATTTCGAACTAAAAAGTGGTCAACTACAAAGTTTCATAACTTTTCGAGATCAACATTTCATATTTAGGAAGTTTTTCCGTCCGAGGTCGATTTACAAAATTTTAATTTTTAGTGCCTCATTTTAAAATTCGCAACCCACCACCGGGGTGCCTCAATATAGAGCCGCCCTCGTTGTGGATCACATGAGGGGGGCGGCTGGTGATTGAACCGCCCACGATACCGTAGGGGGCGGCTGGTTCCTGAGCCGCCCTAATGTGTCTTCATTAGGCGGTTTGTCAACAACTAGGATTTTTTTGCCTACATTAGGGGCGGCTTAAAGTATGAGCCGCCTCTAATATAAATGTGCGCTCCCTTAGTTGGTTTTTGTAGTAGTGCATGACTCGGATTTGCGAAGTTGTGACACCACTAACGTCACCCATACCGACACCCTCCAGGCACAAGGTGTGAGTTTCCGTTGTTTTCCCCTCTCCTCCTCAGATCTAAATAGGAAGGGTCCCTATTGATCAGTCCCCTCCTTGAAAAAAAATAAACTGACACTTTTTGTAAAAATTAAATAGCTAATTACTTTTAGAAATATGTTGTAATTTAGTACTAATTAAGACAAACTGTAAATTTAGAATGGCTTGCATACTAGTGGCATTTTAGACCAAAGACATTCAGTTTCAATTATTGTGCATTTGATTTCCATTGACGATCTTGCTGGTATTGGAAACTGCTAAATTCGGTTAGCATGAAATGCATGTGTCATACTATTATATTGTAGGTAAAAAAAAACTTGTGTCGTGCTTCAAATTTCAGATCATAATTCACTCAAGTAGTGCTGAGTGCATACCAAAAGAAAACCATCCTTTAGGTGTAATTTTCAGAACTAAGGTCATGTTTGGTTTAGGGAATTTTTAGTCCTTGAAACTAAAAAAGTCTCTTTTAGTCCCTACCAAACCAAACAGGAGAGATTTTTTTTAAGACTTTTCCTCTATTAGTCCCTAAAAGACTCTTGGAGGGATTTTTTTATTAGTCCCTAGGACTAAAAAAAGTTTAGTCCCTAGGAACCAAACATGACCTAAATTAAAGTGGACTAAAAATGTAGTACAGATGATCTAATTTTGATTAGTATAGGAACAGTTACATCAAGAAGCCCAGAACAAACTGGAAACCTTTTACCCAAATAGTGGGAAAGAGAAACGTTACGTGTACTAGTATAACGCCCGTGCTAATGCTACGGCAACATATAACCATGCAAATCTAATAATCAAATGTCATATATGCCGAGTTATTAAGCATCATCGAGATATCAACACAGACTCAAATGACAACTGAAGTAGCAGGTGGATCATACTACTCTTTTTAATGGTGGTATATATTTCATTTTAAAAAGCAGTATCACACTATTTCATAAACAAATCCTTCATGTCATGCATCTCAGATCCTAGCAGAATTAAAAATTAATTGTGTATCCCACAATTTTAGAAATAAAGCCTTCTGCTCGTGCATGCTAACTCCAGGACAAAGAGATAAATGGGCATGCTAGTGAACTGGTGGGAAAATTAACTATCGCTACATCTTGATTGCAGAGTCATCATGTTCCCTTCCTCCTCTCATCATGCTAGTGAACTGGTGGGAAAATTAACTATCGCTACATCTTGATTGCAGAGTCATCATGTTCCCTTCCTCCTCTCATCCTTCACGACATCGTTCATTGTCATGACCCAGGAAATAGGGCCGGAAGGACAGGCCCACGTGGACCGAGGGCGCCGGTAGCGGCGCCACGGGGCGCAAAGGCGCGCCGCCGCCTCCGTCTTTCTTCCGCGGATTCTTCGGCAATTAATTCGAAAATAAAGAAGGAAATCATCTAGGATTACCTTAGGCTTTTTGGTGTGCAAGGGGATATTCCATCAATAAGAAGGACCCTTATTAGGAAAATAAATAGGATATGCTTGTAAAAAGATATTCCAATCTATAAGGAAACCTTTTAGAGAGATTGCTTGCGATACAAGTCCCACTAGCCGGGCTATAAAAGTAAGGGTCTGTAATCTTTCGGTGGCAACAAGCAAATAAAGAAAATTTATCCCAACTCTCTCTCTCTCTCTCTCACACGCGCGCTCCCCCTCCCGCACGCCGCCGCCGCCGCCGACGCCGCCGCTCCGCCGCCGCCCCGCCGTCGAGCCGCGGCCGTGCCATCGCCGCCGGCCGGCAACGCCGCCCTCCCTCCCACCGCCGCCGCCTCCTCCACCGCCCAAGCCGCCGGCCGCCGCCGCCCCAGGGGCGTGCTCGCCACATGTCACGCCGATCGATCCGGGTTGTGACAACCGTATCCGGAGACCACTACGATCCACCCACCACCATGGACGCCGAGACGAAGAAGATGTTGAAGGACTTCGACCTGGGCCGCTGATTCACCACCAGGCTTGACACGCCACCGATCGTCATTTGCCTTATCGAGGCAACGATCCAAAGGAGGTCAAGCGCCGCTAAACCGCAGGAGGCTGATCTTGCCATGAAGACGCCATCGAGAACACCGCCCGCACCTTCATCAAAACAAGGATAGATGGCAGTAGAACATCAACGATCGTCACACAGCAGCTGATCTTGAAGACATGTGGGGGCAAGCTACCTCGGGGCGGAAGCCCACGCCGAGAGGAGCGTAGGGGCTGGGGCGCATGCGCCGCCCCACCACCCCGGTGGACACCTTCCCAGACTCGCTCCTCGTCTACACAAGCTGTCCTTCCCGACGTATGATGGCAAGGAAGATCCCCTCCTATGGCTGAACCGCTGCGAGCAATTCTTCAGGGGACAAGGTACGCCAGCTACAGAGCAAGTTCGGTACGCCTCATATCATCTCACGGGAGGAGCACAACAAAGGGTACATGAGGCTGTCCTGGGAGAAACCGTTGGCAAATTGGGCAAGCTTTCGCCAAGACGCGTCAACGAACGCTTGGGCCCAGCCCGACGGCGGAATCTGGCGGGCGAGCCGGTATCGCCGAGGAAGATAGGCATTTGTTTTATGAGTACACGTAGCGCTTCCCGGCGCATGTGGCGCGTGCGGAGGACACCTCGACGACAAGCGGTGAACATCTACACAGCCGGATTAGGCGAGCCGCTCAAGACGGACGCCGAGATGCGGGACCAGGAGGGACATGGAGGCAGCCATGTCTCTTGCCGTGGCGCACGAGCGACGCCTCACCATCCTCTACAACCTCGGCAAGCTGAAGATAAAGAGGGGCAAGGCGCTTGCGCCTCTTGCCTTGATGGCCACCCCTCAGCGCCCACCAGAGGCACAAAACCCGACTCCTTGCGCCGCACACACCGACAAGCCGGAATAGTGGCTTTTACCGCCCGAGTGTCTTGAATTGAAGGCGTGCTACCAATTTGACTCGTTAATTGACAAGGAGGTAAACGTGAAATCTAGAACATGTCTGGTGAGACCAAGATAGTTCCGTATGTATGGCTCTAAGGTTGGGATGTAAAGACATATAGCTATGAGAGCTATTCGTCGTCAAATAATGAGTGCATTCGGTAAGCATATATAAAGATGTAATGTAATACTTGATTTTGCGAATGATCATAAAAAGACATAATACGAGCAAATAAAGTCGATCATCATGATGTGCTATCGTAAAGCTCTATTGCATAGATCGAATTAATTGCCAACATGATAAATAAAAAGAAGGTAAAAGTATCATTATGGATATTCATTACACGTGAAAGCGTAACGTGTTCGGCAAGCTTGCCGAATCGGGGTCCATGAAGAAGGAACTCATACGTAAAACCTATCGATTAAACTGATCTCTAGTCCACCGAATGACTAGTTCTAGAGTAACCCAAAGATCTCAGATCCACCGGATGACACGATCTGTCAAGATCTAAACATTATACGAACCCGCAACACGTAACAACTTAGATTGATCTAGCTCGGCTACGATAAGCGAGATAGATCTAGTAGCACAAGAAGATGAACAATGAAAGCATTAAAAGCAACTAGATCTATGATAAGATAAAGTCGAGACCTTTCAATCTAAATTGGGCAAAAGAGTGTGTGCAAACATAATTAAATAAATAACTAAAAGCATTGCAAACACGTGGTAACTTAATGAATTCATTAGATCTTGCCAAAATCTAATGAAGCCGATAACTAGCTCTTAGCCGGACCTTAGCCCACCGGATGGCTCATGATCGACAAAAGAACCCTCTTGCCCTCGATAGCTTAAATCCGCCGACGATACTAAGCGTGAACAAGACTTCTTGCAATAATCTAAATCCGCCCGACGATACTAGACATGGTGCAAGGTTGCCGGTACTTACGGAGGTCGACGGATCGATGAATCCTCTCGCAGATAGATCGGCGACACGACTGGACTCGAAGGGTGGCCGGAGCCAAGGCACAGAGTCGGGTTTGTTGTATTGATTTGGTAGATCATTTTACAGTTGCCAGGGGTCTCATATTTATACCCTGGGCTTGTCGAGTCCTAACTAATTATGAATAAATATAACTAAAATATCTAGCTAAGATACATTGTCCTCCAAGTCTTCTCGAAGTCGTGGGCGTGCGTGATGTGGGCCCTCATCCTCGAATATCTTCTTTGATGCTCCATGCTTGCCGAACCATCTCATGCTCGGCTCCTTCTCGGATTCGGGCTCCTTAGCCGAATAACAGCCAAACTTCCCGAACGCCACAGCGTTGAAAGAGATCTTTTGCTAGCCGAATGACTTCTTACCGAATTGCTATGTGCCGGTCTATTCGTCATTCAGGCCTTACCAAATTTTGGTGTTAACACCCACCCTCGTCGCCAGCGGCGACATCGACTCGGCCGTTTAAACGGCCGACACCGAGGAGATGACGGAACGATGCAAGGCTGGCCTCTGCTTCAAGCTGTGGACGAGTCGTTTTACGCAGCGGTCACAAGTGCAAGCACCTCTTTGACATCACGATCTTCAACGACTACACCGATGACCAAGAGGGTGTCCCCCTGGCGGACGTCAAAGTGGAGAGCGCCGACCTCAGGGTCCTTTTCGGGGACCCCCAACTCCCCGGTACGTGGTGCTCACTCTTTATACCTCGTCGGCATCATCTCGATCTCAAGGCGTCAACATCATCGTCAACTCGAGCAATGCACAACTACATCAACCCCCGTGTGGTGACCACGGCAGCCTCCGGACTTCGGCCGCGCGTGTGTTGATCACCGGCCGGCACCGGCGCCACTTCGACATGTCGGGCTGCCACCTTGACGCACCACCACGCGATCGACGCCCGGCACCTTCGACATCGACGCCACGTCATGCATGTGGGCAACGACATCGACGTTATCCTTGGCATGCCTTGGTCGGGCAAGCTTGGGACAGTGACATGGGACTTCGCCACTCACGAGCCGCAGTACTACCGCGACGGCCATCCGAGCACATTCACGTCGGCACCACCTCCTCAGAGTAGGGGCACCCCTGGCCCAGACTTGCTCAGGTCCGGAATCTTCGCCGGCGTTCGGACATTTCCCTCCTGGGGAAACGTTCAAGGCATGCGATTGCCTTGGACCTCCTACGACACGCCCACCGGAGTCTTTGTACGGCCACGACAGCGACACCGGTGGACCGAAGACGGCCGCCGGATCACCCTCGACGTCACCACGAGTGACGCCGCTCGCCCGGATGGTTGAGGACGGCCTCCTCCTCTTCGACGGCCGCTTCTACCTCCCGCCTTCGTCTCCACTACTACACCGGACCTGCCGGAGGCTCGCTTCAAGGAGGAGTTCGCAGGACGAACTTCCTCGCCTTAGCGCGCCTACACGATCGCACCGACGCCGGCGGCAAGACCGACCGCCATCCCGTTGACGGCATGTGGCCACGGCGCCACCACGTCGGTGTAGGATCCGATGGAAGCCTAGGGGGGTGAATATGACCCCCTAAAATCGACCCCATTAAAACTTTAATACTGTTGTCGACAGAGAGGCACGGCATCGCCGCGATATAGGCACGGAGACACCGCGTGAAATTGACATGACAGAGACGAGACAGAGAAAGAAACGTCGGGCGAGGGAGGCGCGGCAGCGCCGCGTGTCCAAAGCGGCACCGCCGCGTTTGGGCGAACTAGAGCACCACCAAAGTGAATCCACGAAGCCGGAGTTTTGTGCTCGGGGTTTCTACTTGTTCCCGCAGACAAATACTTCACAGAGAACTAACCAAATATGATAGAAACGCAAGCAACAATATAGATCGGGGACGATATCCTAGCTCACAAGATAAAATATGCAAGAATGTAAAGAACACAAGTGACACAAAGGATTTGACCCGTGGTTCGGGCCGCCGCCACACAGTGGGGTTACGCCCACGTTGTTGAGGTTGCCACACAAGGCTTAGCTTGCCCACCGCCTAGCTTTTTCCCTCGTTCACAAGTCTAGGGAGTTAACCCTAGAGATGTGTGGTAATGTATTGATGTTTGTGTGAGGTTACAAACTTCCCAAGGCTACCACACGAAGGGGGCAAGCTCAAGGGCGGCGCCTAGTCGTCTAGGAGCAAGCTCCAAGAGTAAAGAACCCTAGGGTTCGCCAAACGTGAACCAAATGCTCTTTTGAGTGGGGAAAGTAGTAGATCCGGCCTCCAATCGAAGTTTGCTGCCTTTTCCCTCAAAAATCCCCTGGTGGGAAGTGAGAGATTGAGTAGGGAGCTCAAGGTGCTTCAATGGACGTGAGAGAGAGAGAGCAAGAGGTGGGAGCCGGGCTGTTTCTGGGTCGAGGAAGAAGATGAAGTGAGCCGGTGACCATTGTGGGAGGGGTAGAATAGGTATTTATACCCCACGGACCCTAACTGGCCGGAAGTAAGTGTGGCACTGCCAAGACTTACACGCGCGGCATCGGCGTAGGGCGCGGCACCGCCGCACCATATCGCGCTGCATCGTCACAAACCGAACTGACAAACAAAGGTGTGAAACTTGATATTTTGTCGGCTCGGGTCGCTTGGAGTTGTGTTTTGTGACTGATTTGAAGTTTGGAGCACTTGGTCCACAGTGTACCCGAGAATCCTAGGATCCCTCTTGATAGTACAACATTTCCTAAACTCAAGATTCAAAATATGAAATAATTTAAACGTCTTGATCCGGAAACACCACCATCTAGCTCATAGGATGCCTTTGGACTTGTACATCAACTCCTTATTTTATTTCCTGCATGTCATCTTCGTAAATCTCATTAGTCCCCTAATTCGGTGGTCATCGGCGCCAAAACCTACTTAGAGCTTGATTGCACTTTACAATCTCCCCTTTTGGTGATTGATGACAACCAAATTAGAGCTTACATAAGATGTAAAGTCAAACTGAGATTTTCAAGAACCAAGGATGTAGTAGCCTCCCCCTAAATATGTGAGTGAGTTTTGAATTCTCATTATTGACATAAGAGATCAATTTCACATATTTAGGTGTAGTGAAGGCCTCCCCTAAATGTATGAGTGAGATTTGAATTCTCAAATTGACATGAAAGTCAAGTCACACATTTAGGCGGTGTGTAGGGCCTCCCCTATATCCATTGGTTCTTTGTGGGGTGCACAACAAAGTGTCACAAATATATAACCGTGATGCATATGACAAATATAACCGATCGAGCACAAAAGGATGTACATTTTGACTTTGGTGTGCGCGTAACCGCCAGCGCCAGAGGGTGCGGTGCTTCGCCGTGCCTATCGTCATGCATGCATGCATTTGCATGTAATCACAACCACAACACATAAGACATGATATAGAAATAAAACTTGCAGCAGATTATATAAAACAGAGTTTAAACAAACAGAGACCAAATCCGAGAAATAACAAGTCATAGGTGACATTATTACATAAAATAGAGTTTCTCTCAAACTCACACTTAACAAATTACTCTCAAAAGATCTAAACTCGGAAACTCCATCCGCTCTTCGGCCGCTACAATCCTCGAACACGGCGTCGAAAAAGTTTGACCCCTCTCATTTCTTCTAATTTTCTCCCCCTTTGGCGTCAAGCACCAAAAAGATCATAGAAAAGAGAAGAAACGAAGCGGAGTCACTCCTCACTGGAATCATCCTAGAAAAGAGAAGAAATGAAGCGGAGTCACTCCTCACTGGAATCATCCCCGACGGGCCGGAAGCGTGTCCCCTCCCCTCCTCCTCTCGAAATGACCGCACTAGTCAAGGCAGAGCAATGAGTAGAGCGCCCGCGTGGACCCGCGAGAGAAAGAACCAAGCAGATCTGACAGGTCCTGGTCTGAGCTGCTAGTCCCTGAAAGCTCTGGGAGGTCGTACTGAGGAGGTCTAGGAATGGAAGGAGGAACCGGGAGTCCTTGCTTCTCTCTTACACTCTTGAAAGCCTTGCCTCACCTCCCTGGCGCATCTCATAAGTCTGCTGAGCTGAATATGCGCAGTACCCAAAGATGGCCTTGATCCACTTCTTCACCTTGGATCTAGTGCCACTGTGCCTCCCGGGCCTAGAGCTAGAGGGCTCCTCTAAGTCCTCTCTGCCACTGAAGTGCCTCCAAAGATGTCACACCCGGGTTTTCCAAAGAATACCAAGCGCTAACTATATGTGTGCCCAGAAGTCCCACACGACACATATAGAGACAAATATGGAGAATATCAAGAACAATGCTTTATTATGTATCGAATATAGTTACAACAAGACTTACAACAATTACAAAGCATAGCACAAACTATTCTATATCTACTCTTTGGTCTTCATACTCCCACGAGGGACGGTTTGTGGGGAAGCACTCGCCTAGTACTCATGGACTCCTTTGGAAAACTCATCTCTTGATCCACCATCCGGTACCCATCCGGGATTTTCATTGGTGATACAACAAGCGTCGACTCACCATGCTCAGCAAGTATAACATGAGGGGATGCAAGGCTCAAAAGGCTAGACACTACTGAAGCTGCGGTAAGCATTTTTAGTTTGTCATATTTTATTAATTTAAACCTGAGTAACTATGTTATGCTTAAGCTCCCAAGGTGAGAAGTATAATTATTATTATCAAGATTACTCATCATCCCAAACCATCCATAGAACCAACTATCTCAAAAAGGATCCGGGCCGCTCGTGACCAAGGAAAGCACGGCCGATATATCGCTTGATCAAACTCGCTCACAGAGGTGTACACTTTCACCATGAGCCGTGATTTACCCTTTCGCCCGAGGTGATCAGCCTCTTGACCCACTACCAAGGTAGGTCGGCGGGGTTCACTATGAAGCCTTTCAAAGGTTCGTCTAACAAGTTAGTGGCCGCTAGGTTTCGTGGCAAGTGTGTATAGGTGCAACCCTCGAGAGGCACATGTAGTCGCGATCTTGTACACACCAAGTAGGGGGCGCCGCTATACACCCCAAGGCACACCCCTTTTGCGCCTTTTCGGTAACCACTAACAAGCTAGAAAAGGTCCTCATACTTGACCAAAGCCAGTGCCATGTAGCACTCATGGTTGTACTTGTAAGTCCCGGGTTGCCGCTTTAAGATTCAATCATACGGAGGGCAGACTAGAGCACCCATAAAGGCCCAATGCTCTAGCCCCCCGATATCCATGTTGCTAAAAAGCATCCTTTTAACATTGATTCCATATATCATTAATCAAGATTAACATTAACTTTGGTGATTGCAGGCTAAGCAGAACTACCCATATGCATTACCCAAAGGTAACAAGGAATACAGGATATCAAGTACTAGGTGAAGTCCTTAGCATCATATTAGACACATGCATATGAAAGTGATTAAATGATTATTGGGTAAACAAGGGGACTCATGTTACACTTGCCTCAAACAGTGTTCAAACTTGTCCAACTCTCCTTCTGGATCATCCTTGTATAGCCTCTTCTAACGATCGCAACAATCATCACAATCATCATAGATAAACCTAGAAGCAATACATCAATCAATATACATATAAATAAGACAAATCTTTTTAAAACACGTGGGGCTGTAGCTACGTTCGTTGAGCGCAAAAACAACTAAAACAGGAGACACACTTTAAAAGATATGCAAGATCAAAGGTAGAGGCAAGGAGGATTCGGTGAATGACAGGAATGGAGAAAACATGATGGATATAGGCTAACTTGGAAGATAGGTAGTATATGGAGCATGTTGTGGCAAAAGGACATGATATTTCGACCATCGGTTAGCTGGGAAACGCGATTGCAATATCTGGGTGGCTGCTGTTTGGACAGCAGGAGTAGCAACCACTATGGGCTCAATATCTTTACCATAATATCATGGATGCCTACTGAAACTTGTAGAGTCATGTGCAAGGATATGGTGGATTTGTTCGGTGAAGGGTTTGGTGATTTGGATAGTGGATTAGCGGGGAACGCTAGTGCAATGTAGAGCGGTACAGCAATCAAGGCAGCAGAGCAGTGAACATATAAATGATGATATCTCCAGCATCTCACATTCTATGGCCATGATATTTTATAGAGGCATGTGCAAGGATGTGATACACAATGTGGTAAAAGGGTTTGATGATAGCAGCTCTAGATCACTGGGAACGCGAATGCTAACTGGGAGCAGCACCGCTGCGATACAGCAGGGGCAGCAAGAACAATAACAGTGATATATCTTTTGTCTTGGATCCTATGGACATGAGATTTATATGAGGTGTGTGCAGGTATATAATACACACGTGTATCAAAGTAATTGCAAAACAGAGGTGTGGATCGCTGGGAACGCGCTTGGCAACCAGCAGCTGCGCAGCTGTGAGGCAGCAGGGACAGCAAGCACAAAACTGACGATATCTCTTTGATCTTGATTTGTTTGGCAAAACCGTTTTGTATAGACATGTGCAACTACAGGAACTACATCATGATCAATTGGCTCGATTACAGGGGCGCTAGATCACTGGGAACATGGACGGCAACAAGCAGCAATGATGCTGTCTGCAAAGGACAGAGACAAGATTGTGTCGAAACTTCGTCGGGATTCAACCAAGCGTAGATTATGACATGTATCCTACTGCAAGTAACATATAAACAATAGTAGGGAATGATTTGAGTCCTCACATTGGGATTAGCTGCAGGTGGGGATGAAATTAGCGGCAGCCGTAATCGATGACGGGGTGACAATCGGGCCGCTGACTGTTCCAGCAGCGTCAATTCCACCTCGCAGAGCATTATGCACCACAAGTGAGATCAAGATATGGATGATAGAGTTATGGATTCAAGAATCAGAGAGGAGAGGGGGAGGGGCGTCCTCACCATGTCATGTACAGAACCGAAAACGACGACGATGAGCGAGGTGCTGCTGCGGTTCTCCTCATGGATGATCTGTGATGTGTGAATGAAATCAATAGGTGTATGAGAGGGGCATGGACTGAAGAATCAGAGAGGAGAGGGAAAGAGACGGCCTCACCATGATCTGTACAACAGCGGCAACGAAATTCAGGGCTCTGGGAGATGGCAAGGCACACCGTTGTGGCCTCCATATAGCGCTGCAGCATGGTGTGAAGGATTCCAGCGGGCAGATGAAACATGCAGCGGCAAATCCGAATCTCTGCTACATGGGGGCTCCATTTTTGTGGGGAGGATGGAGAGGGAGAAAGAGGTGAAGTTGGGGCGTCCATGGCAGATGGGAGAGGAAGAGATGGGGCGCCCTTCTGTTGTGTGGCTGCTGAACAAGAAGAAGAGGAGAGGAGGCGCATCTGTTTCTACAGATGGAGAAGTAAAGATGCATGGCTGTTTTCTCTTGCAATTAGGGAGTGGTAAGGGAGAATAAAGAGGGGATTGAAAGGGGAATTAGGGAAGGAGCATTTGTTGCAATTTCTGCATGGGACAGGGGAGGAGGCGGCGGCATGAAGACAAGATGGCGACCAGGGAGATGATGTCCATCTGCTTGTGCGTGAGAGAGAGAGAGAGGAAGGTTGAGATATTGCTGGTGCTATTTTTAGAAGAGGGAGAGAGTATTCGGCAGCAGGAAGATGAGAGAGGGTGACCAAGGAGTGGTGTCAATCTGTTATGCGCCATGGATGGAAGGAGGAAAGAAGATATGGCTGCTATTTCTACATGGCTACATGCACTTGAAGAGAGGGCAAAACCGATGGAGTAAAAGGGTGTTGTCAAGAGAGAATTGAAGAATTGTTTATGTCCAAGGGAATTAAGAGAGAAGGAATTTGATGCTACTGTTTTTGCATGAGAGGAAATTGGAGGATGCGCCATATAGAGGAGAGGAAAGTCTTCTCCATGTGAAAGAGAGGATGAGGAGAAATTGTTGCATGCATGTAACTGAAAAGAAAGAGATAAATTGATAGACTAAATGAGCACTCATAAGAGAGGCCAGTCCTAGTGATTTACATGACTATGTGAGAAAACAATTTAGGTGTATCAGTTTTTGCATTGAGAGCAGAAGAAGAATCGAGAGGCCAGGCATGGCTGGTCATGCTCCTCAATTGAGTAACTGCAGACAAATAAAAGAGAGATATTAAGGGGAGATAGGTCCAAAAAGTTAGGGAGGACTATTATTTGTGTTTGTCATTTTTGCATGAAGAGGCACAGTAGGGGCAGCAAAAAGACAAGGGGTGCTGATTTCACATGGGAGAGGTTGGAGATCGATGTTGGGCTGATTTGGCCATGAGACAGTAGAAAGTGCAACAAGGATTATGTTTGGTCCATTGGCAAGAGAAAGAAGAAATGTGGATTGCCAGTACAAGCTAAATGAAACTCCAGGCTTCAACTCAATTTAAGATCCATTTGTATAAAAGAGGAGAAAATTTTGGCCCAAAATATTCATGGACACCAATTTGACTGGGAGCTCAAGAAAGAAAAAGAAAGGAGAGAAAGAGAGAACAAGTCATGCTAGATTTTTTTGTAGGATGTCGGCAAGTGACTTGATTGGAGTTTTAGATAGTGATTTGGTACGTGGCGAGATAAAGGTGGGATCAAACCCTAAGCGCATCTTGAAAACATTTAAATTCATTTTCCAAACATAAACACTATGCAAAGGCATGAATGCAACAAACCATTAAATTAAATTGAAAAAATTTTAGAAACTCACATTTTCCACTCGGCAAGTTAACTAAAGTTTATAAATTTCAGGAAATAATAAAATTATTTGTTGTCATTTAGTGTTTTCTACGTCACATCCCAAAATAGGAATTTTAGGGTGTGACAAGCACCTGGGTACGCCACTAGTCTTCCCTCCATCTAAGCCATGGGTCTTCTCGATGTTATAGGCTGTGTGAAAGCAATCCTTGGGATAGATGTTCCCCTGTGACCCTCTCAATGATGAACATGAGGTAGGGAGCATATGGCAGATTCCTTCTAGCATCATCCAGGGCATTTGCTAGTTGCCTCCAGATGAACCTCCTGACATTGAAAGTCTCATCATTTCTGAAATGAGCCAAGAGGTTCCTAGCATAGCCACTAATATCGAGGCTGCCCCATCCTTGGGATCAATAGTGCACCCGCAGAGGTTGTTCATCACATAGAAGAAGTCCTTCGGACCCTTCCTTTTCCCATCGGCTACACTGAGCTTTGCCCAACAATCCCCGATCACCCCGATTTTAACAGGCTCAATCTCATGGATATCGTTGAACCGCCTCGTGATCAGCCCCAAACCGGTGGTATTAATGGCGAAGGTGACGAAGTCTAGCCTGTAGTGTCTCCCCTGTACGTCAACCAGTGGATGGTGTCAGCTTGCTTGTCCCAATGATAAGTAGCATGAAACTGACTTAGGATCTCCTCATTCCAATCATGCCCGAAAGACATGATATCCGTCGACTCAAATGCATTTGCAAGCCTCAATTGCCTCATTGAATGCATCCTCCTCCTTCTCTACCATCCTCTCAAAGTCAATGTAGTGCACAATGGTGATCTTGCTCTTAGTGGAGTGATAGAGCACTGTGAGATAGAAGTTTGAGTGAAAGGCCACCCAAAACCTCTCATCCACACCCTATGTTCTCTCATCTGTGTACACATTGTATTCTCTTGCCTCTGCTACCTCTCTTTGCTTCCTGAGGTAGCTCACTACTGGGATGGGCTCGGTGTTGACAGGAGCAGTCTTCTCAAAAATACCTTCCACAGGCATCATGTAGCTGTCATCAAAGACAGAAATGTGATCCGGAGTGCCTTGATCACCTTCTGGGACAATAGTGTACCCCAGCTGCTGCCGGCTTTCCCAAGAAGTCCAAAGGTGACCCACCGCTAGTGCCTGCTGCTCCCCTATTCAGGTTCTTTCTGCCACGGCCTCTCTTCTCCACAACCTTGACCCTCATCTTCCTTTTGCCATGGGGATCACCACTAGGGTCCATCTATGCAAGATATAGAGTCTGATCAGAAACTGTCATGGATAGGAAGTAAAATGGCCAAATATATGTAGGAGAAAGATTAAGAAGATGAAACTTGACAAACTGAGCAAGCTGTCCATGATGAGAACCTGGGCTGCGCGGCACTGCCACGCAGGAGGCACGGCACTGCCGCGCATGCACGGCACTGCCGTGTCATGCACGCGGCATTGCCGCTCCCCCTTGCTCAAAACATCAAATTTCATCTGCCAAAACCTTCTAATACATCGATTCGACACAATCTACAAATCCATCACAATTTCAGAGACCAAATCACAATTTTGGTGCATATTGCCCATGGATTGAAAAATTGAGTATGAACTAGAGTGAAAATATTTTGATATTTAGAGTCAATCGATTTCTGGTTCAATCAAGTAGGTGATTTGAGGGATATTTGCTATTGGAAGCGACTAAGAACGATTAAGTTCTATTTGGGGCGGCATTGCCGCGCCCTCCCCTAAATCACCTAAGTCATAAAAACACGAAATCCATCGACTCCAGCCTACCAAATCACTTTCCTAGAGTTCATACATCACCAATCATCACAAATCCATGAGAAATTTCTACACATTGCATAGATCGGGCAAGAACTTCATGAACTAGGGTTAGGTTAACTTGTTGTCACCTCATGGATTGAAGAGGGAAGAGGAGAAACCGCCGGAGAGAAGGGAGCAGGGCCGGCCGGGGACGAAAGCGGGGAGACCGGCGGGCGGCGGGCAAGACGCGGCACCGCCGGGCGCGTGGCGCCCTGGGACGGCAACGTGTGCGGTGGGCGGCGCCGTCGGCCTTCATGCTCGCACGAGAGAGAGAGAGAGAGAGAGAGAGAGAGAGAGAGAGAGAGAGAGGAAGTCTTGGGCGCGTGGCCGGAGCGGGCGGAGGAGAAAGAAAGAGGTCTGGTCGGGCCAGGGGTAGAAAAGGAAAGAAGAAAATTCGATTTGGCCCGGTACCGGTTTGGACAGACTGGGCGCGAAACCCTAAGTGCTTCTTTAGCATATCATGGGTGTACTTTGTTTGGCAAATGAATGTCCCTTCCTCCATTTGCTTGACTTGAAACCCGAGGAAGTACTTCAGCTCACCCATCATGGACATCTCAAATCTCTTGGTCATTGTTCTACTAAATTGCTCAACATACATATTGTTAGTGCTACCAAATATTATGTCATCGACATATATTTGGCATACAAAGATATCATTGCTAACTTTATGAGTGAAGAGAGTAGGATCAGCTTTGCCTATTTCAAAGCCTTATTTGAGCAAGAATTCCTTAAGACATTCATACCATGCTCTAGGTGCTTGCTTAAGCCCATAGAGCGCCTTTCGAGTTTGTAGACGTGGTTGGGAAACTTGGGGTCTTCAAAACCCGGTGGTCGCTCAACATACACCTCCTCTTGTAGAGGACCACTGAGGAATGTACTCTTGACATCCATTTGGAACAGCTTGAAGTCATGATGGGCAGCAAAGGCTAGAAGAATGCGAATTGCTTCTAGTCTTGCCACCGTGCATAGGTGTTGGTATTTTTTTAACGCACACGAGATAAATCCACAAGCGCACGGAAAGTACCGTTGTAGCTTTCACCCTGAGTATTCGGGGTATCGATTTCCACGGGAACGAGAAGTGAACTAGGAAGAATTAAGGTCGCCCAAGACAGGGGTAGGAATAATATTTTTGGTAGGAAGAAAGGGGTTCTCTAGGGTTTTCCCAAAATTACTAAATTACTAATGTTCAAGGCTTACTAAATTCCACTTGCTTCGAGCAAATTGACCTTTCCAATTCTCGAAAAGACTGGGAAACGGTAATCGGGGAAGGCCACCAAAAGCTCTACGAAAACACCAACACGTACGTGGTGGACTACAAAGGCCTGGTCTGAGCTGTCACCCCCGGGGCTACCACAACTATTCCGTAGTGTTGGGCGCAATCTCGGGTAAACTCTAGCCTAGACACCACGCCACGCTTAGCGGATACGAAACTAGTTTCGCGCTAAAACTAGAACCTTGATTCGAACGGAGATCCGGCAAGTAAAATAAAATAAATACTGAATTTAGTAAAATAATAATATTAGAATTGCCACAAGATGACCTGGACGTTACTCGAATCGAGTCGGCTCCGTAGAGGTACAAAAGTTGAGGCAGAACCGACAAACCCGGCTCTTCCTCTTCTCTTCTCCTCTCACTCTCTTCCTCTTTTCTAAATTGTACAACTAGGTGGAGAACACCTAGAGGGACACTACTACAAAATATATGTATGGAAGATGAAGCTCAAGTGTAGAATGTGTGTGTTACAAGTGAGGGGGTGCCTCTCTTTATATAGTGGAGAGGAGGAGTGAATGGAGGGCTCTCCTTGCTTCGAGGTCTTCTTGGCGGGAACGAAACTTTGCACCGCAAGCAACCGCCGCATGAAGACCGGTCCAAACCGCCAGAGAAAGGGCGGCAAATTTTGGCGAAAATTTGCGCCGGCCGCCCCCCTGCGCCGGCCGGCCCTGGGCTGGGCCTCCGGCCCCGCCTTCTCCCCTCTCGCGCGTTTTTGTCCTTCAAATGTTGGGCCTATGATGGTGCATGGGCCAAATTGTGCGCGGGGTTTGGTCCTCTTGATTGATCTACTCCTTGGCGTCTTTTATTCAATACACTTTCTAATTTATTTGCCGACTTTGTACCTGTTTCCACTCTTATACCGCAAAACATAATTTCTACGAATACAAGTGGAACTAGGTTAGAAGTAAAGGTATATGTAACATAAGTTTGCTCCTTTCTCGTGATTTGGATAAAGGTTGGCGGTATAGTATACTCGATAATGACCGCCAACAAGTTCCCCCTCTTAACCTTTGCTCGTCCCGAGCAAATAGCTAAGTGTTTGGTTGTTGATCGGGGAGTTGCTACAATGCCGATATATGTCAAAATGTACCATGCTCATAATAAAGTATTCTTTTCGATGTTTAAATAAATTGGCATTTTTTATCTATCCTTGTTTACTTAAATCATATGGGGCTTATAACATTCTCCAAACTCTTGGGTTATTGCAAGATAGAATGGTTTTCATAGAAACACTAGTCATTCATTCTTTGATTGATCATTCATGCGGAGATTTTTCGTAATGATTCCTTAAATCATCTCGTGTGTGCAAACCATAAGGAGAAACAAGTCATAAGCCTTGATCAAGATGTGCAAGTGAAATTTTATTTCTTTTTGATAAGGTATGGGCTAGCTCTTATTTCTTTTTTAGAGAAGTGGGCTCTACTCGCCCTCGGACACTATTGTCCATTATTCTTTCTCTCTTCTTTTTTTTTTTTTTTTTAGAGGCGGGTATCGAAGTACCCATTGTTTTATTTTTTCGGACACACGTCCATTTTTTCTAGCTTAGCCCATAACCTATTTTTAGCAATGTGAATGTGAATCTTGATCAAAAGCGTATGACAGGTGTGTCTCACATAGGCTATCATGAGAATTTTGATTATTAAGGAATTTTGGAAATTATTCTCCGAATGATGAATCTCTCTTAGAGCAAAATCATAGTAGATTCTATTTTTACCATATCATATCCGGCAATAGCTTAGAGAAGAATCATGTGTTTGCATACCCACAAATCATTAAGTTTTAGGACAAGACAAGTTAAGCCAATAAACTTAAACATTGGGGAATATAATGTTATGAACTAGGTGCAAATTGAACTATAGACAGAGCATCTATTCATCATTTCAACTTCGAGAAATTAAGCATCCTTATACTACATATTGGAGTGGAATCATATTTTTGTTCTTTTCATTTTTTTAAAGGAAATGAAAATGAAAAACTAAGAGATAAAAAATAAAATGATAGGGGCGGTAGGTACTTACCTCCGTGGGGGTCCTCCCCAAGCTAGCCGATGGCCTATGGGTTAGGGGGAGTAGTACCCCATGTGGTGCCGTAACGCCAACCGTGCCTCGTGCTCCCCGCCATCTCCGTTCCGCCTCCTCCGCTGAGTATGTTCCATCACCCATGAGCATCAAAGTTTGTTGTTGATGTAGCCTCATGTCCTCAAGCATTGTATGCTTCTTCGTTCTTCTTTGTCTCCACTGAAATGGTTAGCATCAAGAATACCCGAAGGTGTATACTAGCTTGATAACATGTTCTTGCTTTTTTATTAATAGGAAAAGTGCTTTTTTTTATAACAAGAAATAGAGACTAAGGCAGAGGTTAAAAAAAAGAAATGAGTTTTTTTTTTTTTGAAAAGAACAAATTTATTGAAGGTAAATCACATAAGGACGGGTTATCTCAGGAAGTGCTTTGTTTAAAGACGAAAGCTCGTCCTTGGGAAAACCTTTTAAATTTGAAACCAATGTTGGTGAAGTGGTTTCCCTCCAACACCAACCTTTGAGTGTCGTCCCCTGTAAACTCATGCCGAGATACCACGAAATTTGCAAAATTTATGGTAGACAAAAGCATCTACAATAACCCTTTCAAAATTTTTATGAACAGAGAGAGAGAAAGGGTTGTAGATCATGGTGAAGATGGCTGAGTTATGGATCGACTCGGAGATTTTTCATATGAGCATGGAATGGATGGGACATTTAGAATGTAACTTCCATGTTCGTTGATGAAATCTCCTATTTGTGGGGGAGCACTTTCTTTTTCATGACAGATCAAGTTATCCGCAAAATATGGATCAGAAATTATTATTGCGGAGACTGTCTCATGCTCACCCCCTGATGATCGGGAATGAATTCTGATGAGACATCGTGTGTGGGCATAGGGGGAGAAGTTGTAAAAATGTCTTCTATATGAATTGGTTCACCCTCTATGTGTTGTGAGTGTTCTTGATGTCTCATATAGGAATTCAAGGTATATGATGATTCTAACTGGGAATTTCTAAAGCATTCCAACAATCATCATCAAGGAAATGGTCATCCTCGAATTCAAAGGGACATGCATAAGGATGGGATTCATCATCCCAAGAAGTGTGATTGCATGTTCCCTTAACGGGAGGTTCCTCGACAACCGAATTATGAGAAGAATTTGAAGGAACGGTTGTAAGTGCCTCCTTTTGTTGGTCGGGGCTTGACTCTATTGGATCTTCTGGAAACTCGTCATATATACCAGTGTATGGGGTGTTTTCTAAGATCCTCTCTAGAATGGCTTTCCCCTCACTAATGGATTTATGCACAAACGAGCCTCTAGAAGAGAGGTCAAGTTGGAGAGCATCCTCCTTGCTAAGACCAAGATAGAAGTGGCAAAGAATGACTTGGTGATGCGGCAAAGAAAGGTCCAGGCCTGTATTCATAAGACTTAGTAACCTGGCCCGGGATGCTCCTAGAGTCTCCTTCTCTTTTTGTTTAAATTTGAGAATTTCTATTTGAAGGGCAAGCGACTCGGGAATCGGGGAAGAAAGCAAGACAAAATTTGTCTCGAAGTTCAACCCTTTTCGTGAACACCTCCTACGGTATGAGCATACCATTGTTTCGCTCTTCCCAAAAGGGAGAATGGAAACAATTTCCATTTAATGGTCTCGTGTCATGCCGAGGATAAAATGAGGCAAGAACACAGTGCTCGAATTCCCGAAGGTGGCTATATGGATTTTCATTATCGTGCCCGAGAGAAGGGTTGGTCCCGAACCATGGCTATGAAAAGGGGCGAATTTCAAAGCCATTTGTAAGAATCGATGGGATGATGGTGGAGGCTCCAACGACCGCCCCTTTGGAGCCGAATGTTTATAGATAGGCGTTGAGTCCATGTGGTTGTGGTGATGGTGGTGGTAAGGTGCATAAAAATGGTGGTAAAAATAAAAAGATACACGGACGACTTGGTTCGATCCTAGAACAACTACCGATCCCCAAGAACGCCCCGTAAAGCTTGTTGGTATTTTTTAACGCACACCTGAGATAAATCCACAAGCGCACGGAAAGTACCGTTGTAGCTTTCACCCTGAGTATTGTGGTATCGATTTCCACGGGGAACGAGAAGTGAACTAGGAAGAATTAAGGTCGTCCAAGACAGGGTAGGAATAATATTTTGGTAGGAAGAAAGGGGTTCTCTAGGGTTTTCCCAAAATTACTAAATTACTAATGTTCAAAGCTTACTAAATTCCACTTGTTTTGGAGAGTGGTGACCTTCCGATTCTCGAAAAGACGGGAAACGGTAATCGGGGAAGGCCACCAAAAGCTCTTAAAAAACACTAACACGCACGTGGTGGATTACAAAGGCCCGGTCGGAGCTGTCACCCCGGGGCTACCACAACTATTCCGTAGTGTTGGGCGCAATCTCGGGTAAACTCTAGCCTAGACACCACGCCTACGCTAGCGGATACGAAACTAGTTTCGCTAAAACTAGAACCTTCTCGGTCGAACGGAGATCCGGCAAGTAAAATAAAATAAATACTGAATTTAGTAAAATAATAATATTAGAATTGCCACAAGATGACGGACGTTACTCGAATCGAGTCGGCTCCATAGAGGTACAAAAGTTGAGGCAGAACCGACAAACCCCGGCTCTTCCTCTTCTCTTCTCCTCTCACTCTCTTCCTCTTTTCTAAATTGTACAACTAGGTGGAGAACACCTAGAGGGACACTACTACAAAATATATGTATGGAAGATGAAGCTCAAGTGTAGAATGTGTGTGTTACAAGTGAGGAGGTGCCTCTCTTTATATAGCGGAGAGGAGGAGTGAATGGAGGGCTCTCCTTGCTTCGAGGTCTTCTTGGCGGGAACGAAACTTTGCACCGCAAGCAACCCGCCGCATGAAGACCGGTCCAAACCGCCCGAGAGAAAGGGCGGCAAATTTTGGCGAAAATTTGCACCGCCCCCTCGCGCCCGCCCGGCCCCCCGGGCTAGGCCTCCCGGCCCCGCCTTCTCTGTTGCGCATTTTGTCCTTCAAATGTTGGTCCTATGATGGTGCATGGGCCAAATTGTGCGCTGGGTTTGGTCCTCTTGATTGATCTACTCCTTGGCGTCTTTTATTCAATACGTTTTTCTAATTTATTTGGCGACTTTGTACTGCTTTCCACTCTTATACCCGCAAAACATAATTTCTACGAATACAAGTGGAACTAGGTTAGAAGTAAAGGTATATGGAACATAAGTTTGCTCCTTTCTCGTGAATTGGATAAAGGTTGGCGGCATAGTATACTCGATAATGACCGCCAACAATAGGTCTCGTCAAAGTCCAAGCCCTCTACTTGAGTGAAGCCTTGAGCAACCAATCTTGCCTTGTTTCTTGTCACCAACCCATCTTCATCTTGCTTGTTGCGGAAGACCCACTTGGTACCAATGATGTTCGTCTTGGGTCTTTCCACCAAGTCCCATACTTGATTTCTTTCGAAGTTGTTGAGCTCTTCTTGCATGGCCAACACCCAATCGGGATCCTTGACAAAGCATCATCTACTTTCTGCGGTTCCAAAGATGAAACAAATGAGTAATGTCGATGAGAAAAGCGGCTAGATGTGATCGAGTGGTTACTCCCTTCGAAGACTCCCAAGAATGTTGTCAACGGGGTGATCTCGTTGAACCGTTTGTCGTAGTCGTGGGTGATCAACACCTTCTGCATGTTCTTCTTGATCTTCATCATATTCATCATCAACTTCAAGAATTGGAGCGAGATCAAGTGGTTGAACAGTGATGCGGGTGGATCGATCGTTCTTTGCCGAGGTAGGTGGCGCGCACTCGCCAGCGTTTATGCGGCACACTGCTTGCGCATTTGGCACTTCCGCCGGCGTGCACTACACTTGATGATCGAGTACGTCGGCGGAATCTTGTGCGGCAACAACCGGTGGATCCTCCTTTCCATTAGCTTGATCTTCTTGAGGTCTTATGTCACCTATAGCCAATTGCTTGACTGCCTCACAAGGTGGATCCTCCTTTCTTACAACACTTTGATCAACTTGCTCTACTTGAGAGCCATTAGATTCATCAAATGTCACATCTATAGTGACTTCAACCCTACTGGAGGTTTTGTTGAAGACACGATAGGCATGTTCATTTGATCCATAACCAAGAAGAAAATCTTCAACAACTTTAGGTGCAAACTTAGAGGTTCGGGGCTTCTTGTTTAGAATGAAACATTTGCACCCAAACACTCTAAAGTATGACACCTTAGGCTTGTTACCGGTTAAGAGCTCATATGAAGTCTTCTTGAGTTTCTTGTGTAAGTAGAGGTGGTTGATGGCATGACAAGCGGTGTTGATGGCTTCACACCAAAAGATGTCCGAAGTCTTGTACTCATCAAGCATTGTCCTTGCCATCTCTATGAGTGTACGGTTCTTCCTTTCTACTACACCATTTTGTTAAGGGGTGTATGCAGCTGAGAACTCATGCTTGATGCCCTCTTCATCAAGAAACTCTTCAACTTGGGTGTTCTTGAATTGGACCCATTGTCACTTCTCACTTTCTTGACAAGTAGGCCAAATTCTCTTTGTGCCCTCTTGATGAAAGTTTTCACTTTCTCTTGTACCGGCACTTATCAAAGACAAATAAAACCCAAGTGAAGCGGGAGTAGTCATCAACAATAACAAGTCCATATTTGTTACCCCCGATGCTAAGATAGGCCACCGGTCCAAATAGATCCATGTGTATCAACTCCAGTGGTTGAGTAGTGGTCATCACACTCTTTGGTAGGTGAGGTGCACCTACTTGCTTTCCGGCTTGGCAAGGTCCACATATCTGTCTTTATCAAAATCAACATTTGTTAGTCCAATGATGTGGTTGTCTTTCTGCAGTTTGGCCAAGTTCCTCATGCCAACATGAGCTAGACGGCGATGCCATAACCAGCCCATGCTAGTTTTTGCCACTAAACAGGTTTCAACTTTGGTTCCCTTGTTGAAATCAACAAGGTATAGCTTATTCTTAAGCTTTCTCAGAAAAGACAACAGAGGAATCCTCCCCTGCGAAAGACTTCCACACCAACGTCGGTGTGAAAAGGCGGTTGAACCCCTTTTCACACAACCGGGATCTGAGACGTGAGATTATAACTCAAAGAATCAACATGCATGACATCCGAGATAGAGTGATCAAGAGTTATAGCAACGTTACCAAGACCAATCACATCCCCCTTAGAGTTATCACCAAATAGGATATTCTCATGATAATTTGTAGTTGGGGAATATGGACGCGAACATACTCCTTTCTCAGGTCATATGATGTGTGCGAAATTTGTCAAGCACCCAACTTGACCCACCGGGAGGAGTATGCCCGCAAAACAAATTTAGTTCACAAGTTTAGGTCCCCTAAGATTCTTGGGACCTTTAGCATTAGTCACAAGAACTTTGTGAACCCATATAGAGGTGTTGTGGTAAAGTTTTACATCCTTTGCCCAAGTACTTTGCAAACACCTCCCCTTGCTTTGTTTGCCTTCACTTCAAAGCAAGGATTTGAGTCCAACTTGCTTGATTTTGCCTTTGATTGATAGGAGTAGCCTTTCGGAATAGCCTGACAATGTTCTCGACTTCGGACCTTTTTCACGCCTTTTTGGACCATCTTCTTGGGTCTATTCTGGTTGGGGCGAGTAGGTGACCTTCCCTTTCATTGGGGGGCGCAAGATCGCCGCCCGAATCCTCGCGGACCTTGCTGTAGGCACAAAAATTCTACTCCTTGCGCCGCGCACACCGACAAGCGGAATAGCTGGCTTTACTCGCCCGAGTGTCTTGAATCCAGAAGGCGTGCCAATCAATTTGACCTGTTAATTGACAAGGAGGTAAACGTGAGATCACGGAACATGCCTGGTGAGACCAAGGCGGTTCCGCATGTATGGCTCTAAGGCCAAATTTAAAGACATATAGCTATGGGAGCTATCTGTCGACGAATAATGAATGCATTTGGTAAGCAAATATAAAAATATGATGTAGAAACAAATTGCCGAATGATCTTGAAAGACATGTTTGAACAAATAAAATCGATCATCATGATATGCTATTGTAGAGCTCTATTGCATAGATCGAATTAAGCGACAACATGATAAATGAAAGAACATAAATCATAAACATCGTTATAGATATTCATGACACGTGAAGAAGGAACTACCCTACGTAAAAAACGTATATCACGAACCCGCAACGAAGAAGGAACTACCGTGCGTATAAACGTATACGAACTGCGACGAAGAAGGAACTACCGTGCGTATAAACGTATCACGAACACGCAACGAAGAAGGAACTACCATACGTAAAAACGTTATACGAACCCGCAACACGTGATAACTTAGAAGCATAACCGTGTTCGGCAAGCTTGCCGAATCGGGGTCCATGAAGAAGGAACTACCCCGCGTAAAAACCTATCGATTAAAGCGATCTCTAATCCACTTAGGATGACTAGCTCTAGATTAACCCAAAGATGCAGTATCCACCGGATGACACGATCTGTCAAGATCTAAACACATACGAACCCACAACATGTAACAACTTAGATTGATCTAGCTCGGCTATGATGAGCGGATAAATCTAGTAGCATGGTAGGATGAACAATTAAAGCATTAACAAACAACTAGATCTATGATAAGATAAAGCCAAGACGTCTCAATCTAAATTGGGCAAAAAGTGTGTGCAAACATAATTAAATAAATAAATTGAGAGCCTTTGTAGACACGTGGTAATTTAATGAATTCATTAGATCTTGCCAAAATCTAATGAAGCCGATAACAAGCTCTAAGCGGATCTTAGCCCCCGGTTGGCTCATGATCGACAAAAGAACCCTCTTGCTTACGATAGCTTAAATCCGCCTCGACGATACTAAGCGTGAACAAGACTTCTTGCAATAATCTAAATCCGCCGACGATACTAGACATGGTGCAAGGTTGCGGTACTTTACAGAGGTCGACGGGTTGATGAATCCTCTTGCGATAGATCGACGACACGACCGGACTCGAAGGGTGGCCGGAGCCAAGGCACCGGAGCCGGGTTGTTTGTATTGATTTGGGTATATCGTTTTACGGTTGCCGGGGGTCTTATATTTATACCCCGGGCTTATTGAGTCCTAACTAATTACGAATAATAATAACTAAAATATCTAGCGAAGATACATTGTCCTCCAAGTCTTCTCGAGTCGTGGGGGCGCACGTGATGTGGGCCCTCGTCCTTGGGTATGCCTCTCGACGCTCCCTCGCTTGTCGAACCATCTCACGCTCAGCCCCCTTCTCGGACTCGGGCTCCTTAGCCGAATAACAACGGCTTCCCGAATGCTACAAAGATGATCAGCCGTCCTTTTTGCTAGCCGAATGACCCCTTACCGAATCATCTCTTGCCGGTCTATCGGTCATCCGGGCTTTACCAAATTTTGGTGTTAACATATGCCCCTCAATTTTAGAGTAAAAGAGAGATCCCTTTTGCTCACGAAATTGACCACGATCCGCTAAAATCTCGGGCCAAGCCTTTTAACGGGCTAAAAATTACCAAAGCCCATCTTCTCGAAATTTCTGCGACACGGTTTCAACTCCTTCAGTTTCTTCTTGGGACTTGTGCCACCGGAGTCTCCACCAATGTGAATCGGCAAGCCAAGCCGCTTCCGCTTCTCAAGATAAGCACCGAACAGCCCCTTTAGATTGCTCCTCTTTTAGGTTTTCTTCTGTATAAATACTGGTGAACTCTCTTAGCCGGGAACATCCATCCGGATCTCCTTTCTATCCTCCAACTTTTCTCCTCCTCTACTAAGATCTAAGTCACGGATGGCAAGCCCAAGCAACAAGCGCCCGGCTGATTCGGCGAGATCCGCGTCCTCGAAGAGGCACGCAACAAGGTAAATACGTCTTCACATATCTCAATCCAGTCTCATTTGGTACTTACTAATCCTGATCTCCCTTCTTGAAATCTCGGACGAGGAGAATGCCCAACCGTCGCCACCGGCGAGGGCGCAAACCCTTTTCCGGGGAGGAGAAGGCAAATCATGACATAACAATCAAGATATCTTTGGAGGATGCGAGAGAGGAGGCCATACACCGTCTCGATAGGGAGAATGAAGCCCAAATGCGTCATAGCAATGGTGAGTTTTTGTTATGATGCTCGTCTTCCTTCTCTTGTATTCTGAACACAACTTTTTCATTCAAATCCTTTCTATGTTTCAGACTTGGCAACGAAACTCCATCGCTGAAAGGTTGCTTCCGGGCAGGTTGATCATGGAGCTTGAAAGGGACGATCCTCCGGGCCCCGATCAAGCATCCGAGAGGCTTCGGCAAGCCTATGGGCTTTGAAAACCATCTACAACATGGTTGTAGATTAGGGAAAAATTAGTTATTATGTAATATTCCACGCCTCGATAATAAAGAATCAGTTTCTTTGAATTCTGTCTTCTCATGATCATGTGTCTTCAACTTATTTGTATGAATCCTAACTCGATCATCTTGATGCCGAATCACCACTATGCCGAATACCAATACCGAACGGATCTTTGATCAAATAGTTCTCTATGAAAATCGTTATCAATCTCCCCTGTCTCCTTGAAGAAAATCTTAAATCCGATAGGCATTAATAGCGGTAGTGGTATGATGATGTCAGCGATACGTGCGAAACAAAAGCGTAAATCAATTTCCATGATTCTTTTTACCGGTTTGAATGATCAACAAAATTCCTCTTTTAGTCACATTAACGATCCTTGCTTTTGGCCCTCTGTTCTTGTAAATATGGATGGACCTTTGTTTAACAAAGCAACCGAATCTTGCTCGACGTCATTATTAGCCAAATCTTTTAAATAATGTAAGAAATTTGGCTTTTAAAACTTCGTGGACACCGTACATTGTATCATTAAATGTGTCCCGCCTTTCTCTTCTCCCAATAAACCAACCGGGGGTAAAAATGTTAGTCAGGGGAGATGGAACAGTAAAGATGGCTTCCCCGATAAGCAATCTCGAAAAATAATTTAAAATATTTCGGCCAATCACCTTCCTTTTGTCAAATACGGCCTTATATGTCCAAACACAACTAAAAAAGCTGCAGTTTGGTCTTTCAACTTTTTTTTTCTTCTTTTCGCCAAGTACCCTTCAAAGCAGTACTAGCAATCCAATGGCGGACAAAGGCAAAGAAGTTGCCGAGGAATCAACGACTCGGGGTCTTCCACCTCTGCTCCGCTTTTCGCCGGGTAAGATTGGACCTTTTGCAAATCTAGTCATCTTTTATCCTGATGCATTCTAATTCTTCTATTTTAGATCATCAATGCATCCAGACTTCTTGTTTGGCACTCGGCGCATCCCAATCCCCATCTCATCAGATTCCTCTGATGACGATTCACCGGCGGATGCGGAGACTCTTCGCAGGAACTTCGTGAAGAGAGACGCCGCCGCAGGAGCTCGTGCAGATCCGGATGTGATGACCCCTTATCTTCTTTGCTGCGAGGCGTGAACGCCGTATGGCTCTAGAGGTCCATATTGGTGGTAAGTCTTAATCGACCTGTTCATGTATTCTTTGCTTTGGTGAACCCGATCATTTCTTATTTTACTAATCATTTAGAACTGTCCGAGCGTCACCAATGTCTTCATGAAGCAGTGTCAAGTTTGGTGCGAGCACTCGACATGCCTGTGAACCCACCAGCTCCACGCATCCAGGAGATCGTTGACAAGATCAAGGATGCCATGAAGAAGAAGTGAAGATCTGGCCTTTGGGATTTCTTGCCGAATAGTACTCGGGATTAGGATTAGGTAGAAATCCTTTGTAATGTATTCAACAACACTTTTGTGACACGTCCCCGGAACTCTTGAATAAAGACCTTTTTGTCTATATATTGATATTGTTTTTTTTATATATTTGTGCACTAAAGGCGGCATAACAATTTTTATGCCGGCTGTTCTCCAATTCTATGGAGTATTTTTCTGCTAAAGGCGATGATTTACGCATCGGCTATTTCTTATGAATAGAACAAACTCCTTTGCTCACAATTATTAACTCTTACGTGTCGGCCAATCATATTTGACAATAATTGATCCTTTGAAAGCCGACACGAAATCTTTCTTTAAAATTACTATGAGAGCCGACTATCTCAATCGGCCGGGCTGGTCTTTTTGTAGCGATCTACCGACAGGACCTTCTTCCCATTCTCTTCCCCGAGAAACACTCCATGCCTTCATATTCCCGAAACGATGGCTCGATTGCCGCAATGCTTACCGAATCATCAGCTTGCACTATTTCAACGTCGTCACCATTCCATTGGATGAGGACCTGATGCATGGTGGATGGAACGCATAGCGATTAGCATGGATCCAATCTCTTCCAAGTAATAAGCTGTAGGACCCCTTACTATCGACCACAAAGAAGGTAGTGATCAAAGTCTTTGAGCCGATCATCAACTCAACGTGAACGGCTCCATGGGTATCTCGAAGGATTTCCAAAGAAAGTCCCTAAGCACAATGTACGTCTTGAGCAAATCCTCCTTGGTCATCGGCTTTCGAAAGTTGTAGATGGCAAAATATTGATTGCAGCTCCTCCATCAATGAACATATGAGTCGAGGCTTTCCATTAACATATCCCTTCAAGTAAAGAGGCTTCAAATGATTGTGCTTCCTAGGCACATCCAAACACACTGTCTTGATAGAGCCAAGCTGTCCCTAGGAGATCAATCATCTCTTTGTTGTCGAAATCGAGAATAGGCCTCTTCATCCGAATAGGTATCTTGTTCCTCTGGACCATCGGTGATTTGCTCTGTAGGTGCCGCAAACTCTATTGGGATGTAGAACACCATGCTAACATCCTTAGAAAGCCCACTTGCCGAATATTCTTCCGCCGAATGACCGCTTCCCGAAGTTTTTCTTCTTTGGGCGCCACACTTTGCGTTAAATTTTGTTGCTTCTTTGAGCTCCTTGTTTTCGAGACTTGGACTCTTCTCTTCTAGCTCTTCCTTAGACCGGGGAGGGCACCACCGACCCTTCTCGCCACACATACTCTTGAGGAGAGTCCATGTCATCATCGAGAATCTTCCACATCGGCCCATGCTTGATCTCGCAATTCTTTTACCGACGTGAGGTGTCTTTGTCTTCATTTTTAAGCGCCGATCATCCTCCGGGAAGCGTGCCCCCGTCTTTCTTGGATGGGATGGCGGTTGACTCATGCCAATGCGTACCGTGGTATTGCTCACTTTGCATTCGGGATAATTATTCCTAGCGGGCAACTTCAAGCCTTCATTCCAAAGAATGCCTAAAGAAAGGACAATCCTAGTGAGATTCTTCTCGTTCCTTCATGTATTCCTCCTGTTCTCGGTGGTACATCTCCTCCTCATATCTCTCTTTGCTCCCCGGCAAGTTGGCTGATCCCTACGATCTTTACTTCTCTTCTTTGCCTTTGCCATTTATTCAACAGGATACGAGATGTCACCCTTGGTTTGGAGGTTTCTCCTTTCTCTGTTCGGCTATTAGGAAACCGAAACACGATGTCGCTGGAGCTCTGCACTAGACACTTGCCGACTAGGGTCAACCGAACCACTTTGCTTTGCCCTTTTTCGAAGTCAGCACTTTCATTGGGGCTTTGCCCTTAGGATCCTTGGCGTAAAACCATGCACGAATCGAAAGCAACCATGTTTGCAGGGAAAGGTTCCTTATCCACTTTCATATTGTTGTTGAACTTAAGGAGCCCCCGCCGTATAGCTCTCTCAATCTGCATTTGTTTGAAGATTCGGCACGTCAAGAATGTTGTGGGTGATCATATCATGGAATCCACAATACTTGCCGATCTTGACCCGATGCGGACGCTTCATAGAATGATTATCCGGTAGCTTGATCGCCCTTCTTTAACTAAGAACTCAAAGAGCTTTTCCGACTTGGAGACATCGAAGTCATATGCCCCCTTGAGTGTCTTCATCCGGTACTGGTTAACCCGGGACGGGCTCCTTGCCCCAAGTGAATTCGGCAAGTACTTCGTCCTCCGGCCATCATCATCATCTTCTCCCTCTTCCGTGAAGTGGTCGTATGTCCGATAAGACACGTTGCCCCCTTCAAAAAACGGGTATCCTTCTTGATGCTCGGAACCGATTGGCCATAAGTGACAAGCGCCTTGAGAGTTGTCCTAGGTCATCAAACTCCATCTTGGCTAGCTTTTCCCTGATGGCTGGATGCATTCCCCGAATGGCCACAGCCGGCAACTGATGATCTGGCAAGTTCAAAGAATAGTAGGAATTCTTTGTCTCCCTGAACCTGCGCAAGAACTCCTGTGGTATTTCATTATATTTACGTGTCAACCCCATCAAGTCGACGAGCTTTTTTCATTGGTACCTTTGTAGAAGTATGAATGGAATTTGTCCTCCACCGCACTGAGGGTTCTAATAGAATTGGCCGTAGGCAATGTAGCAAACCATGTGAAAGCCGGCCCCGTATGGGATGATGGGAAGAAACGAATCCTCCATGCTTCATCATTGGCAAGCTCCCCAATTGAATCGATAATCTGACCGATGTATTCGGTAGTAGAAGTATCATCTTGTCCGAGAGAACTTGGTCAAGTCGGTTGGAGGCTTCAATCTTGAAGGGGGCGCCACTCTGTTGTACCGGTCCGGATAGGGTGACCGATACACATAGGGCCGATTTTTGGGCTTAATCCCAAATTGGTGTTGCATCATATCGGCCATCCTCGCTAGGAGTATATCCATATTTGAATTTTATGGTCCATGAGACTGCCCCGACCGTCGGTGGCCTATACCGGGATTTGGCATAGCGTGAATTGTGGAGTAGTCGGTGAACTCAGATAACCCGGGGCCAAAGGGATTTCTCTCGCAACCCCACCGGCCATTGGAGCTATTGAGTATGTGTTGTATCTTTGGAGGATTCGGGTGTGTACCGAACGCCACTTCACCATGTGTCTTGGCTCCGGATCCTTCCGATTTCTCCGGCATCTTGTTCTCTCCTCGCATTCACGATTCATAGCTCCTTTCTTTGGTGGTGGCTTAGGCGCATGTATGTATCTCGCCCCGAAAGCTCACCAAGCCGAGCCACAAAGTGATGATCAAACTTCGGGTCCAAAGCTAGCCTTCATGATGTCGCGAAAAGTGTTGAAGAACACCGTGTTATGATTGGTCATTGCATTCCCAACGGTAGTTGCAACAATCTCTTCCATCCGATGAACTTCTTGAGGACTTAGTTCATCTTCCTTTCCTGCCCCTCTTCTTCATCGGATATTTCTTTGAGCATATCCCTTGTCACTTAGGGCATCGGTACTTTTGGAAGATCCGTCTTACGGATGATTGTGTCGCTCTTGTGCTTGGAGAAGCATGACATGCACTTTTGCGCGAAAGGCTCGCTTTTATATCTCTCACCATGGCCTCTTGGTCACCCGGCAAGTCACTCATCCGATTTGAATGACGTTGTTCTTGTCGACTTCCTCGGGCATGTTGTCTTGACCTTGACGTGTCCCATCGGGCGTGCCAAAAAAGTGTGTAGGCACAAAAATTCTACTCCTTGCGCCGCGCACACCGACAAGCCGGAATAGCCGGGCTTTACTCGCCTCGAAAGTGTCTTGAATCCGAAGGCGTGCTAGTCAATTTGACCGTTAATTGACAAGGAGGTAAACGTGAGATCTGGAACATGCACGGGTGAGACCAAGAAAGTTCGCATGTATGGCTCTAAGGCGATTTAAAGACATATAGCTATGGAAGCTATTCGTCGACCGAATAATGAATGCATTTGGTAAGCAAATATAAAAATATGATGTAGAAACAACTACCGAATGATCATGAAAGACAAGTTTGAACAAATAAAATCGATCATCATGATATGCTATTGTAGAGCTCTATTGCATAGATCGAATTAACTCGACAACATGATAAATGAAAGAACATAAATCATAAACATCGTTATAGATATTCATGACACGTGAAGAAGGAACTACCCTACGTAAAAAGCGCATTATACGAACCCAAGAACGAAGAAGGAACTACCGCACGTATAAACGTATATGAACCCGCAACGAAGAAGGAACTACCGCATTTATAAACGATATCACGAACCCGCAATGAAGAAGGAACTACCGTGCGTAAAAACATTATCACGAACCCCGAACACGTGATAACTTAGAAGCATAACCGTGTTTCGGCAAGCTTGCCGAATCGGGGTCCATGAAGAAGGAACTACCTGCGTAAAACCTATCGATTAAACCGATCTCTAATCCACCTGGATGACTAGCTCTAGATTAACCCAAAGATCAGTATCCACCGGATGACACGATCTGTCAAGATCTAAACACATACAAACCCACAACATGTAACAACTTAGATTGATCTAGCTCGGCTATGATGAACGGATAAATCTAGTAGCATGGTAGGATGAACAATTAAAGCATTAACAAAGAACTAGATCTATGATAAGATAAAGCCGAGACGTCTCAATCTAAATTGGGCAAAAAGTGTGTGCAAACATAATTAAATAAATAAATTGAGAGCACTTTGTAGAGACACGTGGTAACTTAATGAATTCATTAGATCGATAACTAGCTCTAAGCCGGATGTTAGCCCACCGGATGGCTCATGATCGACAAAAGAACCCTCTTGCCCTCGATAGCTTAAATCCGCCCCGACGATACTAAGCGTGAACAAGACTTCTTGCAATAATCTAAATCCGCCTGACGATACTAGACATGGTGCAAGGTTGCCGGTACTTACAGAGGTCGATGAGTCGATGAATCCTCTTGCTTGATAGATCGACGACACGACTGGACTCGAAGGGTGGCCGGAGCCAAGGCACGGAGCCGGGTTGTTTGTATTGATTTGGGTATATCGTTTACAGTTGCCGGGGGTCTTATATTTATACCCTGGGCTTATTGAGTCCTAACTAATTACGAATAATAATAACTAAAATATCTAGCTAAGATACATTGTCCTCCAAGTCTTCGAGTCATGGGAACTGCACGTGATGTGGGCCCTCGTCCTTGGGTATGCCTCTCGACGCTCCTCGCTTGCCGAACCATCTCACGCTCAGCCCCTTCTCGGACTCAGGCTCCTTAGCCGAATAACAGCGGCTTCCCGAATGCTACTGATCTTTGTAGTTGTCCTTTTGCTAGCCGAATGACCCCTTACCGAATCATCTCTTGCCGGTCTATCGGTCATTCAAGGCTTTACCAAATTTTGGTGTTAACAAACCGCTACGTCTCACAGGTAGAACTACTCGGTTGGCTTGTGTCCAACGCTCAATGCAGTCTCTCTGTACCCTCAATGTGCCTTTGCTCAAGAATTTGACACATTCAACACCATTGATCAGCTTTCGACCATTGGTTTTGTTTCCTTTCTTGTGCCCAAGTCCATCCTTGATTCTTGGATTTCTCCCATCAATGTAGTTGGGCTTCTTTGGAGCCTCAACCTTGTTGCTCACACGGTGGCTTGATGATTTCACTTTCCTTTCTTACCAAAGCGGTGAGCCTAGTGATCTCTTTCTCCATTGCTTTCATGTTGGCAAGGTTAGTGGCATAAGCATTCATATCAACATTATAGCATTTACCACAACCTTGACTAGTGGAGGGAGTAGAGGTATCCTTTGTGGCTGAGAGATGCGAGTTGCTCTCCCAAAGAATGTTATGTTTGGTCTCAAGCTCTTTGTGCTTGTCTTGCAAGTCACAATATTTCCCATTTAGGGCAACCAAAGCCTTCTTTGTGAGAGCAAGGTCTCCTTTCTCATTAGCTAGGCTCTTTTGTAAGGAAGCCACCTCACTTCTTTCAACTACAAGAGCATCCTTGTTATCAACATAGAGCTTTTCAAGTCTATCAAGTTGACTATCTCTAGTTGTTAACTCCGCTTGGGTACTCTCTAAGTCCGCCATTAGTTGAGCAAGAAAGCCTCTAGTTTTGGGATCTAGGTTCTTGGTGAGTCCAACATATTCCTCATCATCACTAGATTCACTATCATCACTAGAGCTTTCACTAAGATCACTAGATTCATCACTAAAAAGAGAAGGACAAGGTTTGGGTGTTGTCTTCCTCTTCACTTGTCTCTTTAGTTGAGTCCCACTCATGGCCGATGTGAGCTTCACCCATGTTCCTTCCCTTTCTCTTGTAGTCTTGCTTCTTATCTTTGCCATTGTCCTTCTTGTACTTGTTGTTCTTGTTCTCATGTGGACAATCGGCAACAAAGTGTTCGGTGCTGCCACAGGTTGAAGCATGTTCTCTTTTTCTTGTTTGGGAACCTTCTTTGCACCATTTTGTAGCCATTTGCCTTCATCCCCTTCCCATACTTCTTCAAGAATAGGGCCATGTCATTGATCTTCTTGTAATCAGCCCCATCATCTTCATCATCACTTGAGGAAGAGGTTGCATCAATGTTCTCTTGCATCTTCATCATTTCTTTGTCTTGATTTGAAGATGCTTGCTTGCTGCCCTTGACCTTGTTGGAGGAGCTTGGCTTGCTTGCCTTGGTTGCCTTGAGAGCTACATCCTTGATCTTGATGCCTTCAAGCTTTGCTTGCAACTCTCCAAGCTTTCTTCTCTCATTTGTTTCCTCTCTTTGCATGTCATGAGTGAGCAGCCTTTCAAGCACATCATTTGGAGTGAACTCTTCAAACTTCTTCTTGTCACGAATCAAGGTGACCACTATGTCATTCCTAGGTGTATACGCCTCAAGCATGATCTTGACAATGGTGTGGTCATCTAGATCCTCATCTCCAAATCCTCTAATCTTTCCAACTAGCACCATCAACCGATCAAACATCTCTTGGGCTCCTTCTCCATCAAGGATCACAAACCGGTTTTGCTTGACCTTCAACAAGTCAATCTTGGCTTTTCTCACTTTGTCTACACCTTCATGTGCAAGCACCAAAGTGTCCCAAATCTTCTTAGCTTCATTGACATTCATCACCCTATTGTACTCATTTCCTTCTAGAGCACTTAGGAGAATGCTTGTGGCTTGACCGTTGATGTGGGCAGCTGCTAGCTCTTCATTTGTTGGTTCCTTGGGGTTCACCGGCGGTTGGAATCCACTGCACACAACCTCCCAAAGACCGGGGTGAAGAGCGCTAAGATAGGCTCTCATCAAGTGCTTCCACTTGGCATAGTTGGTCCCATCGAAACGAGGCAACTTTCCCACGGGCACACTGATGAAAGACTTCTTATCGCAGTTAGTCAAGTAGGAAGAATAGTTAAAGGATATGGCAGCGAACTTGTTGTTGTTGACGCTGCCCTCATCCTTCTTCTTTTCTTTCTTCTTCTTCTTGTTGTTGTAGGAGATGTCATCATCTCCATCGCCGGAGCTACTTGATAGCTCACTTGACTCGCTTCTTCTTCTTGCCTTTGCTTTTCTCTTTGCTGCCCTTCTAGCGCCCTTGCTTCACGAACCAATCTTCTTTGATCTTTTCTTTGAAGCTTCTCGGCAAGCTAGCTTGCTCTTCTATAGCTTCTTCTTTTCTCGTTCTTGTCTTCTTGCGGTTCGTCTTGCTTGTCTTGCGGCTCTTCTCTCAGGGTCGGTGGCATCACCCTTGATGGTGCTCTCACTAGCCGTACCCAGAGAGAGCTCGCCGTTGTCGGCCTCCACATCCTCCACGGGGATGGTGGACTTGCCTCCTTTCTTTGATCCCTCCGTGGCCTCCGTACTTCACGTGGTGAAGCGTATACGAAGTATCCTAGCTTTGATACCACTTGTAGGATCCGATGGAAGCCTAGAGGGGGGGTGAATAGGTCGACCCCTTAAAATTGACTGTTAAAACTTTAATACAATGTCAAGAGAGAGAGGGCGCACCTTCGCCACAGATAGGCACGGCAACCGCCGCGTGAAATTGACATGCAGCGAGGGACAGAGAAAGAACTTCTATCGGGCAGGGAGGGGCGGCACCGCCGCGTGTCCGGCGGCACCGCCGCGCGTATGGCGCAAAACCGCAGCACCACCGAAGTGAATCCACGAGCTAGAGTTTTGTGCTCAGGGTTTCTACTTGTTCCTGCAGCAAATACTTCACAGAGAACTAACCAAATATGACAGAAACGCAGTCCTAGCTCACAAGATAAAATATGCAAGAATGTAAAGAACACAAGTGACACAAGGATTTGACCCGTGGTTCGTCGCCGTAAGCCACACAGCCGGGTTACGTCCACGTTGTTGAGGTTGCCACACAAGGCTTAGCTTGCCCACCGCCAGCTTTTTCCCTCGATTCACAAGTCTAGGAGTTAACCCTAGAGATGTGGGGTAATGTATTGATATTTGTGTGAGGTTACAAACCTCCCAAGGCCGCCACATGAAGGGGGCAAGCTCAAGGGCGACGCCTAGCCGTCTAGGAGCAAGCTCCAAGAGTAAAGAACCCTAGGGTTCGGCCAAACGTGAACCAAATGCTCTTTTGAGTGGGTAAAGTAGTAGATCCGGCCTCCAATCGAAGTTTGCTGCCTTTTCCCTCGTAAAAACCCCCGTGGGAAGTGAGAGATTGGGTAGGGAGTTCAAGGTGCTTCAATGGAGGTGAGAGAGAGAGCAAGAGGTGAGAGCTGGCCGTTTCGGGTCGAGGAAGAAGATGAAGTGAGCGGTGACCATTGTGGGAGGGGTAGAATAGGTATTTATACCCCACGGACCCAACGGGCGGAAGGAAGTGCGTGGCATCGCCGCGATTTACACGCTGCATCGCCGCGTAAGGGGGCCGCACCGCACCATATGCGCTGCATCACCCCGCCGGACCGACAAAGAAAGGTGTGAAACTTGATATTTTTTTTTGTGGTGGGGCTTGGAGTTGTGTTTTGTGACCGATTTGAAGTTTGGAGCACTTGGTCCACGTGTACCGAGAATCCTAGGATCCCTCTTGATAGTACAACATTTCCTAAACTCAAGATTCAAAATATGAAATAATTTAAACGCCTTGATCCCGAAAAACACCACCATCTAGCTCATAGGATGCCTTTGGACTGTACATCAACTCCTTATTTTATTTCACGCATGTCATCTTCTTAAATCTCATTAGTCCCCTAATTCGGTGGTCATCGGCGTCAAAACCCACTTAGAGCTTGATTGCACTTACCACTATGTAAAAGGCTAGTAACCGCCAAGTCGCCAGAGACGCCGCTATAACGCGGCGTCTGTCTTGTCATATGCCACGACGCTTGGGCGGTTTGGGCGCGGCGTCGGCATTAGGTGTCGGCCGGTCCCACCCCGCCAAAAACGCGTCTGAAATAAGGGTAATTATAGACGGCGCATCTACCCGGCGTCCGCATTTTTCCATTGACACGCGTTTTGCTGTTCTCTGGATCTGACGCCGGTACATAGAATCAGACGCCTTTTCAAACCAAGCGCCCGCAAGATTCACCATATCTTAGACACGCGTTTAGGCATAGACGCATTCTTGGAGCCGGTCGTGCGTGGATACGAACACTAATTCGCACGCTTGTTTGTATCTGAGACACTCTTTTGGTGCCACCCGTCTGCATGCGATTCGTAGTGTTCGGACACACGTCTCTTCACGCACGCTTGGAATATGCGAGAAAGCGGTCGGTAACGTCACGCGTACAAAGTCGCGTTTAGATTCGAATAGTTTTACCAGAAGGCGTCCCCGCAGATCCGCAGACCAGATTCGACGATCGCGCGGCGCACTGCGACGCGTTGAATAAATAGCCGTCTATCGCGCTGAAACTATTGCGGACATTGGCGGGTAAACGAGGCGTGGCGGGTGCGTGGGGTTCAAATCCGCGCGGCGATACAAGTCAGCGTTTGTTAGAGCGATTTGTATCACGGGTGCCACGTGATACGAACGTTTTATGGACGCGTGATAATGTAGAGGCGTCTGGTCGGTCGACAGGTGTAATACGTAGCGTTCGGAAATATTTGCGAGCGTGTCAATATACGCATGCTTGGCGGTATAGGCGCATGTAACTATCACGTCCATTACGCCGCGAGACGTTTTGTCGAGAGCGGTTTATATAACGAGGTGTGCGGTACATATATACGGATTGTTATAGATGATTGGACCGTATGCCCGTCGATCCTCGATGTTTGTATGAGTGCGGGCGATTGGTAGTGGTATGTGTCGGTAACTAGAGTATCTCACCTCTGAGGCATTGGATAAAGACAAAAAGTTCTATATAATACATTACCCAAAGCCGAATGTTCTTTTTACAAAGACATAGATTACTTACGATTTATGGTACATTAGCATTCATAAGGAAGTCATAACCATGCTTGATCCGAACCCGATTAGCAATCTCAAAGGGACAAGAAGGCATCTATCTTTGGCGTAGTTAATCGATACACCGACAACCGAAAGTCCCCCATTGATGGTGATCGATGAAGTCGCCGTTCTTCCTCGCTTCTTCTTCTTCTTCTTCGACGAGGAATCAGAGAACCGCCCGACGCTAGAGTATCCGGCGAGGGGAGACACTCCCGGTTACGCTAGATTCTTGTACTCATTAACATCAAGAGCGGGCACAATAAGTTGTAAGTCGCGTGGATTGGAGGCGGACCCCGCAGATCAACTTCAAAGGCGTTCCACGCCCTTGCCTATGGCGCCCGGTGAACACATGACCCTCATCTTGAAGAAAGTGGTTCAAAACACGGGGGTAAGGCCCCGACCACAGTGCACTTGATATACAAGGCATCGATGGCCAACACACACCGTATATAATTGCGATCCGAACTACTTTTTGCCAAACTCGTTGGGAGGAAGAATCCTCCACTCCGAAGTCGAGGCCAACGAGCATACACGCTTTGTTTGGACTTTGGACACGGTTACCTCGGATTTCGTTGATGAAGTCCTCCACGGATCGTGGGCATCGCGACGCGGATTTGCCGTGTCGAGTAAAAGGTATCTGTCGCCCGGCGACGACCACATCTCGGCAAGTCGCGCGTCTCCGGGCATGGTGCTGCCGATTCTTTGTGAGATGACTCCATTTTCTCGTTTTTTTTTTGCCGAGGGAAGAAATAAAGGCTCTTCTTAAGTAGATGGGATCTCCAACGGCACGGTTGCGATCGCGAATGGTTTTGTCGGTTGAGTTGCGTCCGTTGGAACTTGTGAACAATCCATTAATCGTTGTGGAAGTTCAAATGGCGGATTGATGCAATGGTGCATCCGTTTTTCGAAGTTCAAAGGCGTGGTTTTGGTGTGGATGCGTCGTGGGTACGAGAGTTGGCCGATGCGCTGGGGAGATTATGTCGCCTAGAAGTAAGCCCTCCTCTGCGGCCTCCACCGGTGGAGTTTGGCTCAGTGCCCGACGGCGATTGGAAAGCGGCCGGCGGCGGGTAACGAACGGATCTCACGAAGGCTACGAGGAAGATGAAGCAGGAGCTTTCTACTTCTCGTAATTTTTCTTTTCTTGTGGATCCTGTTTGTAAATGGGCGGTGTAATGCGTTGAGATAAATACATTTCCTTCTCAAAAAAAAAATCGCGTTGTGCATCCGAGCCTTTTTGCCTACATATGCGGGCATATGTATGTGTGGTTAACAAGTTGTGCGCACAAGCTTCTAGTCATCATATATTTTCTCAAACCGAACAACCGGTCATCGAGTTTGCATCATCACATTGTTTTAGTACTACCCTAGCTAGTACATGATCACCAAAAGTAAGTCAAGACAAAGATAACATCAATCACATTATTTAGTGTGTTGTCGGCATCGTAGGCATGCCACCCCGCTCGGTACTCAACACTAGCCTCAACGGCTGGCAAGCGAGCCTATGCATCATGAGCCTCGTCTTCGCTCTCGGCCTTCCTCTTGATGAGATCCTCAACGGCCCAAACAACTTCAAGGAGCTTTGCGATGAACATATATATATGAGGGATCCGGATGAGATCGTTCGACAAAAAAAAACAAGTCACAATCGTCAAATCACAAGCATCGTTCATATATTTGGTCATTGAGAAACCGATGTAGTGAAATAAAGCATGCATGCATGCAAAGTGAACTATGCCAAAACCGGTGGCCGAGAACTACCATTATATTCACGGATCTATGCCAAAACGGTGGCCAAAATTGGTTTTCTCAATTTAAACAAAGCATGCATGTAAGTGAACTATACCAAAACTGGCAAAAACTGGCGGCGAACTACCATTCTCGAAGTATGCCAAAACAGTTGGCCTTGGCCAAGCCAAAATGGGTTTTCTCAATTACGCCGCTACTAAAACTGAAACTAGTAGTATAACTGAAGCTCTTGGTATACTAATTAAGGCCCCTGTTTGGATCAAGAGGATTCTAAAATCCTTGAGAAAAAAATCTGTGTAGCTTCCAAACATACCCTAGATTCTAGAATCGATAAGGGATTGTAAAAATCTAGAATCATGTGGCATTAGTACTGCGCCAACGACGATCTTGCTTCCATCTCCTTCGCCGCCGCCTCCGGCTTCACGGCTCCTTGCCTTGACGCCGCTGCGGAGGACTTCTCCTTCGCCCCGCCTCTCGCCTCCGCGCCGGCTCCTTGCCTCGGCGCTGCCGAGGACTTCTCCTTCGCCCGCCTGCGCCCCCGGCCGGAGGTCGCGCTTAGACGACGCCTCTTGCGAGGCGAGGAAGCAGGACTCAACGATGCCGCTTCCGAGGGGCAAGGAAGGAGGACTGGACGACGACGTCATTGAAGGCGGGAATGCGGGCATGTCCTCTTTCCTCCATCGCTTAAGCCCCGACGATACTCCGCGTCGTGGCCACCGTCGCTAGGGTTTCCAAGTTACTAGTGAGCGAGGCGATTCGGGGTCACCCCCCTCCCCAACGAGGCGGCCCGGATGCCTTGCTTCTTGTACCCCGTGGAGGTGGCGGGGATGCCTTGCTTCTTGTACCCCGTGGAGGCGGTAGGGGACGCCCTTGTTGAACCTTGGTGAAGTCCTCACCACCGTTCCACGAGGGACGAGGAACCAGGGCGAACCTCCCGCATTCATCTTCGACGGCGGCGGGGAGGGGAGAGGGAGGAGGAGGAATGGAGGTGGCGGCGGTGGGGCGGGGAAGAGGCTAGGAGCACGGGCGGCGGGCACGACGACGGGGAAGGCCCTCGCGTGTGCGGGAGCGGAGCAGTGGAGAGGCGGAGTGAAGGAGCCGATATAAAGATAGGCGGCGGCGATATATATATATATATATATATACTAGTGCTAGGGCGGGCTTTGCACACTGTGGAAACAATGGACCGATTGAGGTGTGTAATGGCACCGAGAGTCCGAGGCAGTCATAGTAGTTCTTGTTCTTGCATAACATGAACTCTTGGGTTTGTGATAGAGCTGGGTGCCACCAAAAGCATTGATATTATGCATACATAAAAAAATACAAACCGTGATCGCTAAGGTCCCAAACGCCGTAACACAACTATCATATAGAAGGGCTAAGTCGGGTTTCACCTCAACACAACAAGTGTTTAGGGCACACCCCGTGCGCGCATGATGATACAAACATTTTGTTCTTGCATAACCTAAATCTAGCGAACCACAACAGTGATAAAGTCATGCGGGCATGAAATCATTGCAACTCCAATTGGTAATGCCGGGATGGATACGACCAACTTGATACAAAATATAATACATTACAGGATACATTGATCTCAAGTAAGCAAACAATATACCATTGTTCATATTCATGGGGCATCCCTCACATGACAACTCGATGCAAAAACAGAATCTTGAGTTTAGGGAGCGTGTTAGGTAGTAGTCGTGAAGATGAAGCAAAGTGTCGCTAGGCGGCACGTAATCAAGTCCTTGAAAAACAAATCTAGGGCCCAATTTTCTCTTACATTGCATACAAAAAGTAGACCATGAAGCATCCCACACCCACATAACTTGACTACGCAAGTTCACAAATGGAGACGAAACACTTCGAGGGGATTTTTTTAGCTATCTCTTTACCATACCGCATTGCACAGAGCCATTTTTCTCAAGTACCAAGCAAACGGATCTACCCGCATAGAACCAAATTAAAAGTATGTTATAAATGGTAGAGAATGTAGGTCGTCATAGCACATTACAATTCTTGAATTAGTATGTAAAAAATTTTCATCTTAACATGCATGATGCATCGGGCTGATGTAAAAACAAGTAAATGCATGTATGCAACAATAGAATTAAATATAGCTATTTGTGTCCCGGTGCGCCGTGAAACACAAGATTCTATTTTTGCAACCGCAAATGCACAACACAAACACAAGCAAATGTGGATTGGCTCACCAAAATTATCGATTCGGGGTTGGAAATAAATGGAATAAAAATGGTTTGACTACCTCTAGAGAAGACATGTAACTAACGCATGGATACGATATATATGTGAAAAGCTAATTCTCGCAAATATACACCGGGCAACAGAGGTTCAACCATATGGCTTTTGCCTGTTGGTGTGAATCTAATGCTCACAAAAATTCGTAAAAAGGAAAGCCACACGAGTAAAAACAGATGTCTTAAAATTGAGGACCTAGTGTCTCAAGCATTATCAAAGACATAGTTTATCTATGCAACACCGAATATTGTCGATTCGACAAATTTCCATGTATGTAAATCATTATGTATGAAGTATAGCAAAATAAACTTATAATAGTCATTGTGCTATTAAACCCACTTCTTTGCCGCTATAGTTAACCTACCTTGCTACTATTCCATCTCAATAAACAATGCGGATGACGAATTGCTTTTGCTAGACTGTCCCAAACACCTCCTTGTCGCTATTGCTAACCCGCCTTGCTAATACTTACCGTCCAACAAAAAAAAAAATCAGCAAGCAAAAGCCAAAACCGCCCATGTGAAAGGACTATAATTTTGTCACCGTTTGCAACTCGAAATTAAGCCATTTTCATAAGCTTAGTGGTAAATTTACCAAGAGGTCAGAATAAAACTAATTGGCATAAACATAACCAAATCCATCCAATGTAACTATTCCCCATCGCAACAAACAAAAACTAACTTGAACCCAATTTACAATACCTAACCGTAGAAGCAACCGAAAAATAACTCAACTAAACCAGAAATGCGCAGACAACAGAAATGCAATCTAATAACTAAAAGCTTTAATTATATGTAGAACTGCCTTTGTAGAGGAACCATACCTAGGCAGTACACAACCTGTAGGCCTAGCACAACTCCTCCACACCATAGATGTAGCACCCCCTTGAATCCCCTCAAGGAGCGAGATTTAAGCATTAGGTAACTACACGTAAAAAATCGGACCCAAAGCTATATAAGAATAGCGAGTAATATGTCATATATTTTGCCGTGCTATATTAGGCAACTAAAATTTGTCATATTTTGCAATGCTATGTTTGGTTAATTCATAGGTAACTACAAATCCAACCACGAAAGTGACAATGTTCGTGTTATTACCTTGTTGCAACCAACCTTAAATTGAAATGGGAGTGTTCTCAGAAAAGCGATGCCAATTCATGAATTGTTCTTAATACTCACATGAAAACCTACAAAAGAGTTGACACCAATTCATGAATTGGACATTAGATTTCTTCGCTATAAACGTAAATACAAAGCAAAAATGCTAATGAACAATGGCATACATATGAAAAATGAAATTTTTGCCTAAATGTTGAATTAAACATCCACTTAGCCGGCATTTTTCATAGGACCAACTTCTTATCAAGATCCTAAATGCCAATACCCCAAGTAATATGCAATTGTTTCAATACTTGCCACATTTAATCCTAGATAACTAAGTCGGTGAAGATAGAATAAAAAGAAAAAACGAAAAGCAATCTCTTTGTATGGTATGGCTCGAGAAAATATGGCCTTGGAATATTCTTAGATGCAATACTTCTTAATGACGGCCCATTAGCAATACATATGGTCTTTGCTAACACAAAGGACAAATTTCAAATCAGTACATAGTTGTTTACATGCATGAAGAAGTGCACCATTGAGTAGATATCAACGTCTTGCATACCTTCAAAATCTGTACAACATTCAGATATTGCTTTGTTTCACATCCGCACTAAGAAAGGCAAGCCTGGGGGGTGGATTCACTTCAAGCCCGTCCGACACGCTCTCTTTGGATTCGGGAAGGAAGCGTGGCGCCACTGCCGCCTCTTCACCGCAAGATGCCCCGCACGATGTGGAAATACAAATTCTTCTTCATCGATCCATTTTTGTCTACGTTTTTTTTGTCTTGGCTCATATCGATTGTTTAGTTGTTTAAAAAATTTAAGATAACTCACCCCGCTGCTTTGGATGAAGATGGCCAAGCTAGAGGTGGAGAATGAGCTCCAAGCAAGCGGAGCCGGGTACGCCAACCCGGGAGCGCACACCGCCGTGGTTGCCAAGCTCATGAATGAACATGCCACGGTGTGGTTGCCAAGCTCAACCCGGGATGAGCCGATGAGGCGTTTACCAAAGAAGATGTGGACATTTTCTTCGGCCTCCACCCCATCCTTTTATAATCTCCCCGTAGGTCTTTGTGTTTGTACCTAGGTGTCCTAGGATGAATCGAAAAGGTATAAGACAATAAAATTATTGAGCAATGTTGTACAAGCTTATAGATAGCACGAGTCACACGTATATGCAAAGGACAAAACAAAACCTTTTTAGAGCCATTCAAAAAAAACCTTGAAAAAAAAAAAGGAAGGATAATGCACTTTATAATCTAGATTTCGGTGCTTACCCAAGAAGATGTGCTTCTCTTGCAACATCTTTTTTTCGCCCCCAAAAAGAACAAAAAGGAGATCGAGCGGTCGAACGCCGCGATAAACGCCTCGTTCACCACCGCGCCCCACGCCCGGTCGGGATCCCGGTCGCGGGAAGTCAAGACGATGGTGCGACCTCGCCGTAGCCGCCACCGGGGAGGCCCCCCGCGACGGACCCAAGATCCGCAACCACCGAACAAAAACTTTCAGTATTTGTTGTTTCTAGAACCATAGGAAAAACCAAATCTAGCTAAATGGATGTGATAAAAGAGGTGCACCGGATGGAGACGAAGGCGAAGGCAGGCAGTACACTATATGTCGGACCGCTCTCTACTCTTGTTTGGTTCTCAGAAGAGTTTGGAAGTGAGCAGAAGAGGGGAGAAGAGTAGTAGTACTACTACTAGTATAGTTGGAGTATGGGAGAAGGAAGAGGCCAGAGAGACTGCGAGAGAAACAGAGAGAGACAATATGTGTACTAGTAGTAGTACTACTACTGCAGAGTGTTCAGACACCATATGGCCCCATGGGCACCCGCCCGGTTAATAATGTACTCCATGGCCCCATGGCCCCATGGTTTTGCATCTTACTTATCTCCATACTAGTACTTCAAATTTCAAATGTTAACTCTTCAAATATTTGAAATTCAACTTTCAAATAATATCCACCAAACGTGACAAAAGTAGTACTCCGTTTCAAATTATAGTTCGTTTGACTTTTTTACCTCAAGTTTGACCACTCGTCTTATTCAAAAAATTTGTGCAAAAACAGTCAAGTTTAAGTCATTCTTAAAGAACATTTGATAATAAAGCATGCCACAACAAAAGAAGTGATATTTTGCATAAAATTTTGAATAAGACGAGTGGTCAAAGTTAGGGTTGAAAAAGTAAAACGACCTACAATTTGGAATGGATTAGCAGTAAGAATACAATAGGTTGACACATCATTATTTTACAAAAATCGTAGAAAGAAAAATCATCACATCCGGAGTTACGATGAGGGAGAAAGACCAGTTACAAGTTGTAACCATAGATTAATAAAAAGAAAAAGAAAAATTAGGGTTCTTGAGCCCCGGAGGTCTCGACGACATGGTACACCGGGCGCGGCGTGGATGTCACCGGAGATGAGGCCTCTAGCGACGGGAGGACCACCACCGTGATCCCCGTGAGAACCTAGCGTTCCTATCTTTGCTATCGGATGAGCGGGTTTAGGTGGTACCGAAGTTTGACGCCGACGGTGGTGGGCGGGCACGGCGGAGCGGGGAGTTTACACTCCGGCCGACGAGGACCGCCGAGGTTAAATGGACGGGATGGAAAGCATCGTAAAACGCAGTGTAGACGCTTTGAAGACTCGGCGATGCGAGGGACGGGTCCGAGAGGGGGTTGCCGCCGTGGAGAACCATTGAACGCGGGGGCGTGAACCGGCGGACACGCGGCGCCGCCAAGGTGCCGCCAACGGCACGGGCATAGCTAGCAACGCCGAGGTGCTTTCGGGCGGCCATGGCTGCATGGTCGTGGGCGGCGTCATCGCAAACATGAATGAATATAACACCTAATTACCACATAATCATCCATCACGCACCAAAAGTAAGATATAGATCACATAATGCAATGCATGGGTGCATTGTCGTCATCATCAACATATACATGGATTCATGCGAGTCCACTCGCTTCTCATGCCCACCCCCGCTTGCACAAACAACCTCCTACACTCGTCGCGGATCCTACACTCGCCGCTGCGATGGAGTGCTGCCGCCATGCTCCCTCCACCCACCGGTCGATGGCGCCGCACGTTCTCGCCCTTCGCAGCGATGTCGTCCGGCGAGGCGCCGGTTTGGCGGAGGAGGAAGATGCGGCCTCACCGCATGGGGCACCACCGGTCGTCGCGTGCAAGATCGCCACGCTCGTCCGCGGAGCATTGCACGTTCTCGGTCTTTCCAGGGGGCCATCATCGCCGCCGTGTCGCTCCACCACCTCCCGCAACACCCTCGGGCATGGTCATCGGCGGCGGCGGCGTTCCGCTGTAGAGCGCAAGAGCGTGCACATACCAAGCGAGTTCATGCCACCGAGTTGGTGGCTTGTTCCAGCAAAGTCGAGCGGCGGCGAGACGGTGCCGCGGCCTTCCACGAACACGGAGACATGCCTGCTCAAACACGCCTCCGTGTTGCGAACTTGGCAAGGTCGGTGATGAGACTCCGCGCGAAACTCGCCGAGTAGTGTGCCCCCGGTTCGTCCGCTAGTCCGGCCACCAGTCTAGCGGGATGCTCCATCCCACTAAGGCGAGGCGGCACGCCTCCGTGCCCGAATGCATGTGGCCCTTAGATTCATGAGGCCCTCCATAGGATGCTCTACGGCCATGGTGACGTGGGCGCAATGTGCTCAAGCAACTCCCGCGGAAGGTTCTCCATGGCTCGAGGTAGCCGCACGGTTTTCTACGCTGCGGAAAAGGAAGATGAACGATTCGCGCTCGATCAAAATTGGTGGGCGAAAATGCGGGTTTTTAGTACTCCTCCTAGTACTAGTATGAGTGGGCGCAGAGAGATGGACGGACCCTCACCGTGAAAAACGCTAGCAGCGGCGTAATTTAGGCGGCGCCATTTACTACCGACGCAGCCTTTGCATATAGTACTAGTATACTAGTATTTTTTCCATGAGACGTCTTGATCATATCCACACACCTTGCATGCGTATCCTAGTTCCTACACACCTCGCCGGCAACACGGGCGACGTTTGCCATCGTTCTCACACAATGACGGCTTGTTCGGTCGGGTTGGTTCAGCCACCACCAACGGTGCTTTTCTCTCACAACAAATCAGCACCATCCAGCCCGGCCCGGCCAGTATTTTTTCTCTCACAACAAATCACCTTGGATTCTAGAATCACGAGAAAAAAAACCAATGTAGAAACATGAGCCGTATTTTCCCAGCCAGAGATTCGAAGTTTCATTTTACCATTTTGCCCCTCGTCCATATTGTAGGAAGTGTAGAGAATGAAGGACATAAAAGGAATGCGGGTTAAAAAAAAAAAAGATGAAATCAGCTACTAGAATCCAGGATCCCAATAGGAAATTTGATTTTATTTAGAGTCCGGATTTTGGAAATCCATCAGGAATCTAAATTTTAAAAATCTAGAATCTAAACTAAAACTTGAACATATTTCGGGGTTGCATGTCCCTTTGTTCACTCATCATTTCAAAGAACAATCAAACATGCACACAAATTTGGAAACATATAACACATGTATTATACGAAGTATATCACAACCCACGTTTTAGATTGTGCGCTATGAAATTGAGCTAAACCGTTTCCTCGTCACTATTGCCGCTTATAGCGCCGCTATTTGCAACGAAAGCGCAAAGATGCAAGTTCACGCTAATAGCGCCGCTTATAGCACGCTATTTGTTTTGAAAAATAGGAAATCAGGACAAGTGTATAATTATAACTGATAAGTGATAATTTGATAAGTGATATTGATAACCATATAATAAAGTTCTTATCCTCCAAGCAAACAACCATAAAAGCATCAAGTCAAGTACATAAGCAAACAACCATAAAGTTACCGAAATCACTCAATCACTAACAATTGGGCTAGGTCGATCAATTTGTCCTTGGCGCCACAATAGCGCGGTATGACACTATTTGAGCTTAGCTAGCTTGAATAATAGCGCCAAAAAGTGCATAAGATCGGTCGATCAAACAAATTGTTATTATTTATGTTATGAAATAAATATCATTAGATTGATTATGAGATGTATTTTTTTTTAATAAATTAATCTGAATGTGATCAATAGAGTAGTATTTAGTACTCCCTTCGCACCAAAAAAAAAATGCAATTCTCGTTTCCCAAGAAGTCAATGTATTTAAATAAACCCGGCAATTATATATTAAAATATATTAATATTTTACTAAGTAATTAGTATCATCGGAAAGATCTTTAAGTCTAGTTTTTTAATAAATTTATTTGGAGATATAAATGTTGCACGTAAAATGTCCATTTTTTACTTGACAATCCTTGTTTGACCGTCTGTCTTATCAAAAAAAAAAAGTTTTAAATTTTTTTTGTTATTTTGTTATGACTTGTTTTATCGTTAGAGATGCTTTCATAATAATTTATTTATTTTATTAATTGGATAAATATTTAAAATAAGATGAATGATTAAACAAGAATTGTAGAGGTCAAAAACGAACTTTTATTTGTGGGACGGAGGGTGTATTTTCTATAAACCTAGTCAAAGCTGAGAAAGTTTGACTGGCACGCTTCCCATAGTGGCAAGCTTTTTGGAACATAGGGAGCAAGTTTTTATGGACACGAAAAACCCATAGTTGCATGTTTTGTGGAACGGAGGGAATGAGCACGACTTGAGTTTGGAGTGGAGAGGGATGTGTTGCACCGACGGCATCACTCTTTCTTTCTTTACGAGTACGGTAGAGCGGGATGCACGTGTTGCACTGTTTCCAAAACATGACCGTAGAGACGGTTATTTTTTTTGTAAACACATGGTGTAGAGATGGGAACCAACTCTTTTTTTACTTTATTTTTCCTTTTGTAGTATTTCGTTTCTTATTTATTATAAAAAAATCCAATTCTGTTGACCGGGTTGGTTGCCCCGGCGAACCGCCCGCCGGTTCGGCTTGGAACGCACACCTCCATCTGTTCTCGGAGGAGGCGCCGTTTCGTAGATGTTAAATACAAGCAAAAGAACGGGCGGGAGGGCAGTGAAGCCGGCTAGGGCCAGCTAGTCGATTGATCCAAGAATGGCGGAAAGGCCACGCAAGAAGGCAAGGCAAGACGACGCGGCGGCGACGACTTGCTTCCTTTTGATGCTGCCAGATGATCTGGCTGCCAGACGAGATCTTCGTGGTAACCGCAAGGAGCCCGACGGATTTCTTTCTCCATGGCTCTACTTGTACATTCGCCAAGTCTGCTGGAAGTTGCGGATCCTCTTCACCGATCGCGACGACATGATCCGCCGTGTCGCTCCGTCGTCTTCGTAATCCACGCGGAGAGGCGCGACCACGCTGGGAAGTCCTCGAGCCGTGGAGCAATTGGAGAAGCGCTTCCTCGAGGCCGGTCATCCGAGGCCATATGCTATGGCCGGGATGCGAAGTTGATGGACACGCGGCTGGCTGGTCATCGGACGAAGGAAGACTCCGGCCGCGGATCCCGCGGGGCCGGCTCGTCAAGCAAGCCAAGGACGCCGGGGACCCCGCGTGGCTTACTTCTTGGCGATGCTAAAGTACCGTCGAACCCCACGGACCCCGACGCGCCGGTGTGCCGCTCCATGGAATCATCGGCGGGGCGCCGCCCGCCCCCTCGACGGCCGGTGGGAGGGCCTTCGACACGCGTGCTCCAAGGTCAAGCAGACCTCGAGGACATTGCGCCCGCGGCCCAAGGTTTCCTTACCGCGACGGGAACGGGTCACGCCGCTCGCCAAGGATAGCCACGCCTCGTACATGGCCGGAGGGATGCAAGAGGTATGGGCCCGAGCCCGTCATCCCCAAAGTCGCCCGGCATCGCAGCGGGTCCGGTGCCGCATCATGCATGAGTTCGACCTCCGACGCGGGGCCTTGAGAGCACGGTGATGTACGCCGTCGCCAGGATGTGAGATCGATGACGACGCGCGATTTCGGGCCGGCCGGCCGGCCGGCGGCGGCGTATAACGGAGCAAATCGATTTGATATCATTAGCTAGTTCTTCAACTTTTATTTGATAGTATATATTGTAATGTAGTATATACTACTACTTGTGTTTACATTATGTTGAACGTAATATTTATTATATTGTAATGTACTACGTGTGTTTATGTCTTCCTTATGTTGAACGTAATATGCATCTTCATGTGACCGTCGGTTGTTTTTGTTAGCAACCGGCCGGAATTGGTGGGCGTAAGCGTAAATCAAATGCGGTGCGCGTCAAGGTGGGCGAGAGAGATCGAGGGACGACATGACCCTTGAAAGGCCGCAGCAAGAATTTAGGGCGGCGCCATTTACTACCGACGCAAGCATTTTTTTTCATAGAAATAATACTTACGTTTCCAAATTAAACTAGAGTCTATAATTTTGTTTCCATGAGACATGCACACACCTTTGCATGCGTATCCTTTGCGTATCCTACACACCTCGCCGCAAACGGGCGCACGCTCGCCATCGCCCGGTGTCATCGCGATCGATCGGTCTCGATCGGCGAGGCACCGATTGATGGGCCGGCCGAGGACGAAGGACGGACGGACGCGAGCCCTTGTTCATGCACACACGAAACCGCCGAGTCGGCTTCCCCGGCTCCTCACACGTCCCGTCGGCAAGGCGAGTGGGGCCTCATGGCATGGCAGCCTTTGACCTCCGCGTGCATGCGTGATCGTGATCGTGCAAACAGCTTCCATCAAATTGACAAAGAAGCAATCACACATGCACACATGTACTACGTATTATACATGATATTTTTTTTTTTTTTGACAACAGTATACACGAAGTTATCACAACTAATAAAACGCATGTCGGGTTTTCATCATCACCGATGCCCGTCATGGCGAGGCACCATTTGGGCTATAGAGCGGGTCATACGCCACGGATCATATGCGCCGCCAAGTCGCCCGACCTAAAATTCCATAATGTGTACAGTACAATGGATGTTCTTCGCCCCGGCCGCCGCCTCGGTGGTTGCCTTTGATCTCCCGCAACACACCTACCGGGCACAGTCGACGTCCGCGGCACCAGTGTTATGTTGCCCTGAGTAAGAGCATATTTGGCGGTTTCATGCCCTGACCCGATGGCGCACGTCGGCGTGATCGCTAAAAGATGACCGGAAGCCAAAGACAATCAAGTAGACCTTCAAGCGAGGGGCGAATCTACACTCGCCCATTTGTTCAACATTCTAGAGGGCTACACTCTCCCGAACTCCGGTGATCGGGTAGCCCGTGGTGTGCCGACGGGCGACGCCCGTGTGGGTTGGACGCGGGAGTCGACACGACACATCGCAGCCACCCAATCACCGGGCGTTCACGAGAGTGGATGTAGACTACAACGCGCCGACTTGCCAAAGAAAGACTAGAATCGAGGCGTCGCGGCGCGAAACACGGAGGGTATCGGAGGGGCATGAAGTGGAATGGCTCCGTGGACTTGGTTTTTTTTTTTTTTTTTTTTTTGTGGAAGCTCTTAGTAGCAAAGTCCAAAGGGCGATTCCACTTGAAGGCCCCCCTCCATCCCGTCGATGTCACCGGCGACGGCGGCCGGTAAAGAGCAACCGGTGCTCGATGTGAGCGGCAATAATGCAGCGCCGAGTCCCGATGTAGGGAGACGTGGTGATTTTAAAAGTGAGACGGCCGGCGGCGAGGTGGAGCGAAGGAAATGGGCGACGCGCTATCCAAGTGCGAGTCCGTAAGATAAATGTTTTCAAACTATTAGTACATTTGTTTTCCATGACAAGATGATCTCAAATCCCAAATCAAAAAAGATGTACGTAAACTAGAAAAGTTTCATGGATATTTGAGAACGACAATCGTTAATTATATTGGTGGTTTGTGCATCCTTGGTCAATTAAAACATTTAAATTTCAATTTTTATTTTTTTAAATTGAGACCTAGTTTTCCTTTACAAGATGGAGTAATGTCAAAACAAAAAAAGTTTGAAACCAGAGAGTTTCATAACTTAGCATGATCTACAATTCTTATTTTTTGGTTGTTTCCCCATCCGACATAGTGCTAGTGACATTGGTCACAAATCTTAGAAATCTCTCTCCTAGTTTCATCAACTATATATGAGAATGTGTAAATCATGTGAACAATGTTACCGCGACATCGTCGGATGAAGAAATGGCCAATATATATAAAAGGTGTACTAAACTGTTCCAAATTGTAGTTTGTTTGACTTTTTTCAACCCCAACTTTGACCACTCGCCTTATTCAAACATTTATGCAAAATATCTCTTATTTTGTTATAGCTTGCTTTATTAACAAATGGTATTTAAGAATGACTTAAATTTGACTGTTTTTTGTGCAAATTTTTTTGAATAAGACGAGTGGTCAAACTTAGGGTTAAAAAAGTCAAACGAACTATAATTTCGAGCGGAGGGTACATCTTAAGAAGTTATACAACTTTTATGTGCTTGACTTCTTTCGCTGAAATCATTAGATGCTCCAAAAAATGTTGTCTAAAAGTGGTGGTAATTTTTGAAATTCAAATTTCAAATGTTTCCAATAAAACATGACAAAAGTAATAGCAAAGAAGAATACAATATCCGGTAAAGCATTTTTTTAAAAAAAAATAGAAAGAAAAACCATCACATTTGGAGTTACTACGAGGGAGAAAGACTAGTCACAAGTTTTGGCCACAGATTAAAAAAGAAAAATCGAGTTCTTGAGTGGGAAGGCCTTGCGGAAGGACCATGGCGGGCCGGGCGGTGCACTCCCCAAGAAGGCGACACGACCCGTCGCATCGAAAAAAATTAGGGCGGCGCCTTTTCTTTGCGACGCGTGACTAGGTGTACACCTACGCGGCGCCTCTATAACCGTGACACACGGCCGATCATATCCACACCCTTGCATGCGAACCCTTCAGTAGAATAGGGCCCACGCGGTGCGCGGGCGCAGTGCTCGCATCCGTGACCGCACTCAAGACGTGATGGATGCCCGTCTCGAATGACGAGGCATCGACCGGGAAGACGAGAACGAGCGAGCGGGACGCCTACGACCTAGTACTACTGTACTCCCTACAGAATATAGACTCCTTTTCCCAAAGACGAAGTTCAGAAACTTAGCACTCCATACAAAGATAGGAGTACTTATCGGTGTTGTACTATACTATATATTTTTTTTCCAATCCAAACAAAGACAAATTTGGAAACGAGTGGACGAGAATACTACTGTACTCGCGTTTTTTATTCTATAAATGGTGGCGGGAGGTTTTCCTATATACGGACGTCCCATGAAGTTCGGTTTTGATGATTTTTAATTGCCACGGGTTTGACCATCCGTCTTATTCAAAATATTTATGCAAATCATAAAATAAATTAATCAAGATTCAAGTATCTTCATTGATAAAATAAGTCGTAACAAAATAAATTATATTTGTGAAAAAATTTAATTAAGACGGGCGGGATCGAAGTTCGGAAAATAAGATGGCACGGAATCGAATATGGTAAAGACAAACGAACCAATACGGAAGTCGGAGGGAAAGAATAACGCGATCAAATAACAGGTTTACATGGACAAAGTCATAAAATAATGTACACATACGGGTTATTAGTCAAATATTCAATGGTACGCCTTGTGTTAGCATGTTAACATGCATGTGATTATAATGTTTTTGAACATATAAATTTTTAGACATACTACTAACTTATGGAGAAAAAAAAAACGCCTTGAAAAACCGGATTTAAATAGGGGCGGGTCAATTTCGAAAAATGCGGGCTTACGAAAAAGCGGACGGAAAACCCCGTTGTTTCTAAACGAACCAAAACGGGATTCGACAAAGCCGAAAGAAAAATAGTGTCAAATATTGTGAATGTGAACTCCCAAAAAAAAAGTCATAAAATAATGTACACATGTCACACGCCGTTATTAGTCCAATATTCAATGGTACGCCTTTGTGTTAGCATGTTAACATGCATAACCCTTGATTATAATGTTTTTGAACATATAAATTTTTAGACATACTACTAACTTATGGGATTAAAAACGCCTTGAAAAACGGATTAAATACGGGTCAATTTTGGGTGGAAACGGGCTTTTCTCTCACAACATCTATCGGAAAACCCCATGTTTCTACTAACGCATCTGAAAAAACGGATTCATACAAATGCGTGAGTGAAAAATAAAAGTGTAAATCTTGTGAATGTGGGCTCCATAATTTTAAGTATTGCCTCTTGTGAACAATGTCTCATTTAAGTCCCTAAATTACCAAACATGAGGACTAGTAGAGGGACTAATTTTTAGTCCCAATTAGTCCCAATTTCAAAAGACCCTTGGGGAGAGACTAGGGACTAATCTCTAGTCCCTAGTCCCATGAACCAAACTTAAAAACGTTATAACTCACAAACCAAAAAATCCAAATTAAATTTGTTTCAATAAATCCTTCAAAAACAGGATCACACATGAATATATTTAGATAAAATTATAAGTGGACCTAGCAATTATTGGTATAGAGATATAGAAGAGATGGGTGCGGGAGAAAGTGAGTAAAGGAGAGAATCTTACCACACCAGGATATATAGGGTTCCCATTCTCGGAGTCTAATTTGCCCATTTGCCCCTTTTTTTTAAACTTTGCTCGTTTGCCCCTGTTTTTGGTTTTCCATTGCAAAAATGCCCCAAATAGGGGCAAACGAGCAATTAGACTCCAAAAAAGGGCAATTGCACAATTGTTCCAAGTAAATAAAGGAACATATGAGTGCCGATATATCTCTACTCTACTATATCAACTACCATCAATGGGGTCCACTTATAATTTTATCTAAATATATCCATGTGAGATCTTGTTTCGAAGGATTTATTCAAATTCAATGGTGTAATCAAAATTTAATTTCGCTTTTGGTTTGGAGTATAACATTTTGTAGGTAGTTGAAATCATGGGGCCCACCACTGGTGGTCCCTGCCTCCCGTGCGCATACTTGTTCCCTTTGCTTGTCCGACGTGGCCCAGCCCCGGATGCTCCGTACCCACGCCACAGATCCAGGTTGGAGGCTGGAACCCGGTGCGGCTCTTTTTTCAGATAATTCTCCGTAAACAGGTCCGGGAACCTATCCAGATCGCCACCAAAGACACCGGCATTTTTTTTTTTCTCTCACAACAAATCAGCACCGACCCGCCTAACACCACCCAAACGTTTTCCCAAAGACGGGTATGTAAAACTTACTATACGAGAGTTGTATTTTTCAAAGCACTTTGTTTCCTAATCATTTTAACCGAAATCAAACATCCAAACATCACAAATTTGGAAAAATATAACACAATGTAGGGTTATAACTAATAAAATATCTCGTTTTCATGCATACTCAGCTGGATCTTTTCAACTTTCACCATGCATATGATCAAAATCAAATTAAGCTTGTTCAATCGAGATCATCAGAGCTACATCATGCGCTATACATCATGCATATGATCTCAAATCAAAAAGTTGTAAACTACAAAGTTTCATGGATATTTGAGAACTGCAATCATTATATCTGTGGTTTCTTGTCTATCTGAGGTCACTAAAAACATTTAAATTTCAATTTTCATTTTTTTTTTTTGAAATTGAGACCTAGTTTTCCTTTACAAGATAATACAAATCAAAAGTTTTAAATTAGAGTGTTTCATAACTTAGCAAGATCTACAATTCTTATTTTGGTTGTTTCCCCATCCGACATAGTGCTAGTGACATTGTTCACAAATCTTAGAAATATCTCTACAAGGTTTGTCAACTCTACGAGACATGTGTAAATCTTGTGAATAATGTTACTGGGGATGAAGAAATAACCAATATAAAAGATGTGCAGCTTAAGAATTATTCTTCAACTTTTATGTTCATGACTTCTTATGCTGAAATCATTAGATGCTCCAAAAATGTTCTATGAAGTTGTAATTTTTGAAATTCAAATTTCAAATGTTATCCACCAAACGTGACAAAAGTAGTAGCAAAGAAGAATACAAAAGTAGCTTGACACATCATTATTTTACAAAATCGTAGAAAGAAAAATCATCACATTTGGAGTTACGATGAGGGAGAAAGACCAGTTACAAGTTGTAACCATAGATTATAATAAAAAAAAAAAAAGAAAAATTAGGGTTCTTGAGCCCCGGAGGTCTCCGACATGGCGGCACACACCGGCATGCACGGATGTCACCGGAGATGAGGCCTCTAGCGACGGGAGGACCACCACCGTGATCCCCGTGAGAACCAAGCGTTCCTATCTTTGCTATCGGATGAGCGGGTTTAGGCGGTACCGAAGTTTGACGCCGACGGTGGCGGGGCGGCACGGCGGAGCGGGGAGACACTCCGCCGACGATGAGGACCGGCCGAGGTTAAATGGACGGGATGGAAAGCATCGTAAACGCAGTGTAGACGCTTTTGAAGACTCGGGCGATGCGGGGGACGGGTCCGAGAGGGGTTGCCGCCGTGGAGAACGATTGAACGCGGGCGGCGTGAACCGGGCGACACGGCAGCGTTCCAAGGCGCCGCCAACGGCACAGCATAACCGCCAAGCCAACGAGCCTCGAGGTGGCAAGGTAAGAAAGAAGGGAGAGAGTTCGGGAACGGGAGGCATAGCTAGCTAGCAACGCCGAGGTGCTCGCGGGCGCCATGGCCGCATGGTCGCGGGCGGCGGTCATCGCAAACATGAATGAATATAACATGAATTACCACATAATCATCCATCACGCACCAAAAGTAAGATAGATCACATAATGCAATGCATGGGTGCATTGTCATCATCATCAACATATACATAGATTCATGCGAGTCCACTCGCTACTCATGCCCACCACCCCGCTTGTGCTTGCACAAACAACCTCCTACACTTGTCGCGGATCCTACACTCCCGCCGCGAAGATGGAGTGCCGCCGCCACGCTCCCTCCACCCACGGGTTCATGGCGCCGCACGTTCCTGCCCTTCTCGCACCGATGCCCGTCCGCGAGGCGCCTGGTTTGGCCGAGGAGGAAGATGCGGCCTCACCGCATGGGGCACCACCAGTCATCGTGCAAGACGCGCCACGCTCGTCCGCGGAGCATTGCACGTTCTCGGTCCTCCAGGGAGCCATCATCGCCGCCGCAGTCGCGCTCCACCTCGCGCAACACCTCTCGGGCATGGTCATCATCGGCGGCGGCGGCGTTCCGCCCAGAGCGCAAGAGCGTGAACATACCGAGCGAGTTCATGCCCCGAGTTGGCGGCTTGTTCTAGCAAGTCGAGGCGGCGAGACGGTGTCGCCGCCTTCCACGAACACGCAGACATGCCCGCTTTGAAACACGCCTCCGTGTTGCCCAACTTGGCGAGGTCGGTGATGAGACTCTCGCGAAACCGGGCGCGAGTAGTATGGCGCCCCCGTTTCGTCCGCCGGCCGGTCCAAAGACTGTGTCCAGCGGGATGCTCCGGCCCCACTATGGCGAGGCGGCACGCCTCTCGTGCTCGGGAAAGGTGGCCCTTAGATTCATGAGGCCCTCCATAGAATGCTCATGGACATGGCGACGCTGAGTGCTATGTGCTCAAGCACCTCTGCGGAAGGTTCTCCATGGCTCGAGGCGCATGCGCACGGTTTTCCACGAGGATCTCGAGGCGCTCTCTTGGTCTGGGGAAAAGGAAGATGAATGAAGCGGTTCGCTCGATCAAATTAGTGGGCGTAAAATGCGGATTTTTTTTAGTAGGAGTAGTACTAGTATGAGTGGTGCGCATTTCAACAAAAAGTAAAAGCAAGAAGAATACAATAGCTTGACACACCATGATTTTAAAAAATTTTAGTAAGAAAAACCATCACATTTGGAGTTACTATGAGGGAGAAAGACTAGTCACAAGTCTTGGCCACGATTAAAAAGAAAAATCAGATTAAAAAGAAGTTATATAATGCGGCGCGTGCCTATGTTTTGAAATTAGTAACGGACTTCGTCTCCGTGACACGCGGCTTTGGTCATATCCACAGCCTTTGCAATGAATGCGAATCCTTTGTGTATCCTACACACGTCAGTGTAGACCGCGAAGTGTCATCGATTGGGCAGACGATCGAGACTCCCTTTTCGGGACGGGTCTCAGAATCGATTTGCGTTTTGCGAAATTTTCGCGCCGAGCCGAAGCGAAATTGAAAAACCCCGCCTCTCCCCTCACAGGCGATTCATTTCATTCTTCATCCCCCTCACAGGCGATTCATTTCATTCCTCGTCCTCCTCCTCACAGCGATTCTAGGGTTCCCGGCCGCCTCATCCGCCGCCCGTCACCGCCACCGCCGACCGGCCCCGCGCCATTCAAGCCGACTCGTCCGCGCCATTCAAGCCGACGCCGCTTCCGCCCACGACCACCACCTTCTCCGACGGCTTCTTCCTCCACCCGGCGATTCTACGGTTCGATATGTAGCCCATCAATCTTATCTCGTGCCTCTTTTCCCGAACTACATTTTTTTTTTGTGATCCGTGCCTCTGCGGATTGGGTAGTCCTCATAGACTTCCTCTGCGCCTTTCTCATAGGAAACTGCAACCAAACATGCCCTAAATGAACTGTTACCAAACTACTGTTTGTTTATATTCCTCTATTCGTGAACTTTTTTTTTTTGGGTAATCTGTGCCTCTATGGATTGTGTAGTCCCTCATAGACTGTCTATTACAAATTTGAACTCGTATAATTATCCTCACATGGATATTTTGAGTTGTAGGTACTAAACTTGACACCTGACTGCTACTATAACTATAATGAACTGTTACTAAACTACAGTTTGTTTGTATCCCTCTTCTCCTGAAGTACATTTTTTTTGTTCTCCGCCTTTGGTTTGTGTGTAGTCCTCATAAACCGCCTATTGCAAAATTGAACTGTATAATTCAATCGTCACATGGATATTTTGAGTTGTACATACGTAAATTGACACCTAATCGCTACTATAATGTTGCTATCTTGTCTTACAAAAATGTTCCTACTAAATGAACTGTTACTAAACTACGGTTTGTTTATATCCCTCTATTCCCGAACTACATTTTTTGTGATCTGTGCCTCTGTGGATTGTGTAGTCCTCATAGACCGCCTATTACAGGATTGAACTGTATAAATATTAGGGGCTTGCTAGTTTCCGTGTGACTGAAATTTTTGAACTGCTCAGTGACGGCTACTTGAGTGAATTCCATCCAACGGTGGCATCAACACAAAGCGCCTGAATTTTTTTTTCGCCGGTGAGGAAAGGTGATAATTGTATCCTCAGATGGATATATAGAGTTGTAGAAACCGAACTTGACACCGACCGCTACTATAATGTCGTTATCTGTGTGTTTTGTCATAGGAAACCGCAACCAAATTCGCCGCTTATTTTCTTTATAGATGAACTAGAAGGATTCCCGCGTGTTGCCGCGGGTATGAAGGTGGAATATAAATAGGTTATGATGTTAATCACTAAGATTTTAAGGTTATGATATATAGATGATAATCTAAAGTTATTTTGGATAATGTATATTTAGAGATCAATGGAGAAAACATATGAACGAGACATTCCTAATGATATATAAAGTCAATCAACAATTTAGTTTGTGAACGATGTGACCAAATCCATCCTAATGGGAATATGTATAATCTAGAGCTTCCGCGCGTTGTCGCATGGTATGAAGGAGAAATCTATGAGTTAAAATATTACTATCACCCTCATATTCTTTTTTTTTTTTTTTTTTCTCTTATTTTTTTTATTTTTTACTTTGCTCTATATATACCAACTACTATTACTGGGACCCACTTATAATTTTATCGAAATATATCCATATGAGATCTTGTTTTGAAGGATTTATTAAAAGGAATTCAATGGTATAATCAGAATTTAATTTGTTTTTTTGGTTTGTGAGTTACAATATTATTTTAGTTAGTTCAAACAGTGGGGCCGCCATTGGATGATCATGGTGGCATGCTTGCAAGTCGAGAGAACTCCTTAGTGGGGTTCTCTACATAGGTGTAGTAGATATACATGCTCAAGAACAATGACTGCTCTGTCGAGCACTATTACTATCTTGTCTTATAAAAATGTGCCTATTAAATGAACTGTTACTAAACTACAGTTTGTTTGTATCCCTCTTCTCCTGAAGTACATTTTTTTTTGTTCTCCGCCTTTGGTTTGTGTAGTCCTCATAAACCGCCTATTGCAAAATTGAACTGTATAATTCTATCGTCACATGGATATTTTGAGTTGTACATACTGAAATTGACACCTAACTGCTACTATAATGTTGCTATCTTGTCTTACAAAAATGTTCCTACTAAATGAACTGTTACTAAACTACAGTTTGTTTATATCCCTCTATTCCCGAACTACATTTTTTTGTGATCTGTGCCTCTGTGGATTGTGTAGTCCTCATAGACCGCCTATTACAGGATTGAACTGTATAAATATTAGGGGCTTGCTAGTTTTCGTGTGACTGAAATTTTGTGAATCTGTTCAGTGACGGCTACTTGAGTGAATTCCATCCACGGTTTGGCATCAACACAGGCCTGAATTTTTTTCGTCGCCGGTGAGGAAAGGTGATAATTGTATCCTCGGATGGATATATAGAGTTGTAGAAACTGAACTTGACACCTGACCGCTACTATAATGTCGTTATCCAGTGTGTTTTGTCATAGGAAACTGCCGCAACCAAATTCCGCCGCTTATTTTCTTTATAGATGAACTAGAAGGATTCCCGCGTGTTGCGCGCGGGTATGAAGGTGGAATATAAATAGGTTATGATGTTAATCACTAAGATTTTAAGGTTATGATATATAGATGATAATCTAAAGTTATTTTGGATAATGTATATTTAGAGATCAATGGAGAAAACATATGAACGAGACATTCCTAATGATATATAAAGTCAATCAACAATTTAGTTTGTGAACGATGTGACCAAATCCATCCTAATGGGAATATGTATAATCTAGAGCTTCGCGCGTGTCGCTGGTATGAAGGAGAAATCTATGAGTTAAAATATTACTATCACCCTCATATTTTTTTTTTCCCTTTTTTTCGTCTCTTATTTTTTATTTTTTACTTTGCTCTATATATACCAACTACTATTACTAGGACCCACTTATAATTTTATCGAAATATATCCATATGAGATCTTGTTTTGAAGGATTTATTAAAAGGAATTCAATGGTATAATCAGAATTTAATTTTTTTTTTTGGTTTGTGAGTTACAATATTATTTTAGTTAGTTCAAACAGTGGGGCCGCCATTGGATGATCATGGTGGCATGCTTGCAAGTCGAGAGAACTCCTTAGTGGGGGTTCTCTACATAGGTGTAGTAGATATACATGCTCAAGAACAATGACTGCTCTGTCGAGCACTATTACTATCTTGTCTTATAAAAATGTGCCTATTAAATGAACTGTTACTAAACTACAGTTTGTTTGTATCCCTCTTCTCCTGAAGTACATTTTTTTTTTGTTCTCCGCCTTTGGTTTGTGTAGTCCTCATAGACCGCCTATTGCAAAATTGAACTGTATAATTCTATCGTCACATGGATATTTTGAGTTGTACATACTGAAATTGACACCTAACTGCTACTATAATGTTGCTATCTTGTCTTACAAAAATGTTCCTACTAAATGAACTGTTACTAAACTACAGTTTGTTTATATCCCTCTATTCCCGAACTACATTTTTTTGTGATCTGTGCCTCTGGATTGTGTAGTCCTCATAGACCGCCTATTATAGGATTGAACTGTATAAATATTAGGGGCTTGCTAGTTTCGTGTGACTAAAATTTTTGAATCTGTTCAGTGACGGTTACTTGAGTGAATTCCATCCAACAAATGGCATCAACAACACGGCCTGAATTTTTTCGTCGCCAGTGAGGAAAGGTGATAATTGTATCCTCGGATGGATATATAGAGTTGTAGAAACCGAACTTGACACCTAACCGCTACTATAATGTCGTTATCGTGTGTTTTGTCATAGGAAACCGCAACCAAATTCCGCTTATTTTCTTTATAGATGAACTAGAAGGATTCCCCCGTGTTGCCGCGGGTATGAAGGTGGAATATAAATAGGTTATGATGTTAATCACTAAGATTTTAAGGTTATGATATATAGATGATAATCTAAAGTTATTTTGGATAATGTATATTTAGAGATCAATGGAGAAAACATATGAACGAGACATTCCTAATGATATATAAAGTCAATCAACAATTTAGTTTGTGAACGATGTGACCAAATCCATCCTAATGGGAATATGTATAATCTAGAGCTTCGCGTTGTTGCGCTGGGTATGAAGGAGAAATCTATGAGTTAAAATATTACTATCACCCTCATATTCTTTTTTTCCCTTTTTTCAGTCTCTTATTTTTTATTTTTTACTTTGCTCTATATATACCAACTACTATTACTGGGACCCACTTATAATTTTATCGAAATATATCCATATGAGATCTTGTTTTAAAGGATTTATTAAAAGGAATTCAATGGTATAATCAGAATTTAATTTATTTTTTGGTTTGTGAGTTACAATATTATTTTAGTTAGTTCAAAAAATAGTGGGGCCGCCATTGGATGATCATGGTGGCATGCTTGCAAGTCGAGAGAACTCCTTAGTGGGGGTTCTCTACATAGGTGTAGTAGATATACATGCTCAAGAACAATGACTGCTCTGTCGAGCACTATTACTATCTTGTCTTATAAAAATGTGCCTATTAAATGAACTGTTACTAAACTACAGTTCGTTTGTATCCCTCTTCTCTTAAAGTATATTTTTTTTGTTCTCCGCCTTTGGTTTGTGTAGTCCTCATAAACCGCCTATTGCAAAATTGAACTGTATAATTCTATCGTCACATGGATATTTTGAGTTGTACATACTAAAATTGACACCTAACTGCTACTATAATGTTGCTATCTTGTCTTACAAAAATGTTCCTACTAAATGAACTGTTACTAAACTACAGTTTGTTTATATCCCTCTATTCCCGAACTACATTTTTTTTGTGATCTGTGCCTCTGGATTGTGTAGTCCTCATAGACCGCCTATTTTGGAGTTATAGATAAATATTAGGGGCTTGCTAGTTTCCGTGACATATGAAATTTTCAAATCTGTTAAAGTGTGACGGTTACTTGAGTGAATTCCATTCAACAAATGGCATCAACACAAGGCCTGAATTTTTTTCGCCGCCAGTGAGGAAAGGTGATAATTGTATCCTCAGATGGATATATAGAGTTGTAGAAACTGAACTTGACACCTGACTGCTACTATAATGTCGTTACCTGTGTGTTTTGTCATAGGAAACTGCAACCAAAACAGCTGCCTATTAAATGAACTGTTACTAAACTACAGTTTGTTTATATCCCTCTATTTTCACACTATATTTTTTTGTGATCTGTACCTCTGTTGATTGTGTAGTCCTCATAGACTGCCTATTACAGGATTGAACTGTATAAATACTAGCGGAATTTTCCGCACGTTGCTGCGGGTAGGAAAGGGATTGTTAAAGGATTAAATTGTTGTACTGTGTAATCTCAAAAAACGAAGAAGAATTGTAATCGCTAAGAAATCTGATCACAATTAGCTATTGAGCAGAATTACTTTGTGCAGGTTAGAAACAGAGTTAGTAACGAAGAACTTAAATGTATGAAACAGAGTACATACTCATTGGCATAAAGATTATTTAATCTTATGTTTAAACTCCAAGCTGAACCAATATCGAATAGAAATATTTAGATATGTGAGGAAAGGTGAATTGTATCCTCAGATGGATATATAGAGTTGTAGAAACTGAACTTGACACCTGACTGGGGGGGTTGGTGGGCTGGGGAGGAAAGGTGAATATACATGCTCAAGAACAATGATCGCTCAGGCTGCCGAGCACTACTACTATCTTGTCTTACAAAAATGTGCCTATTAAATGAACTGTACTATAGTTTGTTTATAGTCCTATATTCCTGAACTACATTTTATTTGTTCTCTGCCTCAGTGGTTTGTTTAGTCCTCATAAAAAGCCTACTACAGTTGCGTTGGAAAAAAAGCAAAGCCTATTACGTAATTGAACTGTATTATTTTATCCTCGGATGGATATATCGAGTTGTAATACTGAACTTGACACCTGACTGCTACTATAATGTTGTCATCCATGTGTTGTTGTCATAGGAAACCGCAACAAATTCTCGCCGCTTATTTTCTTTATAGATGAATATACGCGTGTTCAAGATAGAACAATGATCGCTTTGTCCTTACCCCCTCAGGACTGCCGGTGAAGCTTTGTCGTGTGTGTGCCGGGCAGTTGACGACGCCGAAAATGGTAAGTCTGCGGCTATGTGATATACAAACCTTGCTTATGGTTAGCTTTTTGAGTGCTAGCCGTTGACTTCTCTCGCGGTAACTACAACTTTGTTTGATATAGGCGCCCGATGATGACACATGTGCAACATCATCCGGCAAATAAAACAACTAATTCTCTAGAGGATGGTCGAGAGATACATATGAAGAGACAACGCATGAGACAGATGACGCTACTACAGTGGCTGAATTCAGAGTTTGTACCGCAGAGGGCAAGTCATCCGCCGGTCTAAGGCGAAAGGGGAGGGTCGGGACCATCACAAAGTGGCCAGAGAATAAGATAGTTGTGACGGAGCTCACTTCGGACGGGTTTCCCACTACTAAGGAGGGCAAGCTAAGAATGAGGAGACTTGCCGGGTCCGATTGCTAGACAAAGGGTCCCCTTGCTCACAAGTTGGCCTGTTCCTTAAGTCCTCAAGTCAAGAAAGAATTATTTGAGGAGTGTGTCCAAAATTCATTGGAGTTGGAGTGTCCATTGAGCTCAAAGGACAAAGCAATTAAAAGGTCGTGTGGTGTGGTAGGAAAAAGTTTTAGGACCCACAAAAGCGATCTAGTGTGCAATTACGTCAACAAGGGAGGGATGCCACAGTTGAAGCACCCATACATCCCCAAGGAGGATTGGACGACCTTTTGTTCAAGCGAATCGGCGAAGAGGCATTAGGCAAAAAAGTCGAGATACAAGGAGCTTAGGCAGAGGGAAAGGAAAGATAACCACTGCCTGGGGACAGGAGGTTATGAAGCAATGTCTGAAAGGTGGGCGAAGGAGGACAGGGACTTAGTCGACAAAGGAATCCAGAATCCTTGGGACGAATATCCTAAGGACCGCGCTACGGCTTTTTTGCGTGGACGCAGCCACCTGGAATTGTTAGGTGACAGGGCTCAAATTGTTTGGAACGATGAAGCGCTTTCGGGCTTTAGGTGAGCAGATTTTAAAGGCAGCCCATGCTTCTTCTGAGGTCACTGGTGTAAGGGAAAGAGATCTGCTCATAGGGGTCCTGGGCACCCTGCAATGCACAGGGCGTGTGCGTGGGGTGTCTAGTTCGTGTGGTTGGAGGAATTGGCCGGATTGCACCGACATGTACAGAAAGAGGAAGTCGGCGGCCACAGCAGTTAGAGAAGAGATTTTCGCTAGATTGGATGAGCTCCAAGGTCAGGTGGTGGCGTTGCAAGAAGCACAAGCACAAGCACAAGCACAAGCACAAGGTTCCCCGCCTAGCAACACCCCTAGCGCCGCAGTGGATCAAGAGAGCGCGCGCCTCGCCCAATCCGGATGGCCAACTGGATGCTGCACCTGAGGTTTCCATTCCAGAACGATGTACCCTTGTAACGAAGACTGGAGGTTATCAGGTTGAGGTAGCTAGGGGAAAGGTACACCCGAATCACCCAGAGCTACTTGAGGGTCAACCAATACTGGCAGGACATACTGTTGTAACGATTGAACATGTAAATCCTGGTTTTGATGCTACACTACTGGATCCGCCGACAGGCGAAATTAAGACTCTTGGCCAGGCTATTTTTAAGAGGATCCAGTGGAGCAGAGACCTTATGATCAGAACACCCCAACAGCCGCCTTGTTCTCGCACCAAATTGTTCTCGCAGCAAAACCTCCCTTCGCCTTCTCGTCTCCGTGGTATTAGTCGGTCTAAAGGACCATATGGTACGCACCAGGTTATTAAATGGGGATGACAGCAATGACCAGAGTCCCTCTCAGACTCAGAGTGCAATGGGTGGGAATGAGATGACTAGCTTGCATGCCAATGGTGATCAGAGTGCCTCTCAGGGTGCAATGGATCGGAATGCGGCGACTCGCACTCATGCCAATGACGTTCAGATTGCCTTGCAGAGTGCATCGGCTAACAATGCGGAAACTGGCTCTCAAGGCATGAATGATGAGAGTGCCTCGCAGACTGCAAGGGCTGAGAACGCGGGGAGTGGCTCGCATGACAAGAATGTCCAGAGTGCCTCTCAGAGTGCAGCGGCTGAGAAGCGGAAGCAAACAGCAGCTGTTCCAAACAAGCATGTTTCAGGCAAGAGGCATAGAGCATCCAACGGTGACAGCATACGTTCCCAGAAGGGGTCGTCCCTTATGACCAGAAGCAATTCGAGTGCCCTTCGTATGACGCGACCGCCAACCCTAAGTACAAGCATGGATCTCCAATGCTCACGCACGAACGCCTTAGTACGGTAGGGCCTTGTTGTGCCGCTCTTCATGGGTGGTGCATGCAAGCAAACGGTCCAAACATGGTGGCGTTATCGTGACGCCCGGGAAAGAAAGCGGCCTTTTGGCATGACACGCACGAAGAGGCTAAGATCAATGTGGGTTTCGACGACCTGTTTGACCTCATGACACTGGATGGATTGGATGTGGCCATCCTTCGCTGCATGACACTGTGAGTACAATTTCTTCTATTGTGGACTCATTCGGGATGCCTCTTTCATCTATTGCTTACTAAATTTGCTTTGCATGCTTCTCTATTCCTAGATGCCTGCTCCGAGAAGCGAGGGCCTTGTCTTTGTTAGTTGGCTTTCTTGATCCTGAGCCATTGACCTTTGAAGGGCTGAAGGATGATGGGCCTCATCAAGGGCCGTATATATCTAGAATTTGGCCTACGGAAGCATCATGACAAGGACTTTGTCATGTTTGCGCATAATCCGTGCCAACACCGGATTGCTTTGTTGTCATAGCTATCAAGTGGAGGAAAGTCTATTTCGTTGACTCTGCGCCCAACAAGAAAGACGTAAAACGCCCCGTTGAAAACTTTAATACAACAGTGTGAGTGTTTCCTAACCTACATCCGACCCATGCATTTTTTTCTTAATTATGTTACTAAAAATAGAAAAGAATGTGACCTTTTTACATTTTACTCATGTGTAGCCTTGTTGAGCATGTTTTCAATCCGAAGGGGACAAGGACGCAAAAGTTTATGGTTCACGCCAAGTATGCAAAAGTAATTGTTGTGCTTCTCCCGGTTGTGCACTTGCCACTTGGGTTTCCATTCAGCGAATAACCACCGTGTTTCATATGTTTGCAGTCTTTGGACGCAACCCGATAACAAGACATGTGGGTTCTACACGGCGCACCACTTGATGGTTGCGATGAATCAAGCTCATTTGGATTGTCACGAGGTAACTCAAAGTGCAGCTCCATCTTGTGCCTATCTTTGTTTGGCGATAAAGACCATGTGTACAACAAACACTTATGGCTACCTTTTCTTTGTATTAGGATTTTGACTTGAACAGAGTGAACCGCTCAATTTGGGTGATATTAGAGAGAAGATCGCCAAGTTTCTTATGGAACATGTCATCCACCCCGATGGCGACTATTTTGATTCAGAAACCGTGAGTTGCTTCGTTCCCTTTGCCGCATCACGACCGAGGTGGATACATGCACGTGAAATGTGTTATTTGTGTTGTGAACAACTCTATGGCGTGCCCCGAACAACGGGTGCGTGTGAAGAACAATCGATACACTTGAATTTTTAATGCCGCCGGGCGCGACCATTTGTTTGTGCTTGACCTATGTATATGTATTATATACGTATTAATTATATCAATGCTGTGGTGTCGACGATTCTAAGTCGCATGTGTGTTCAGAACGTCATCATTGACATAGACGCGTGTCAACTATCTAAGAGGCATCTCAAGCCTCCGGATAGTTACTGCACTGACTGCCCCGCCCCTCGATGCGCGTCGGTTGTTTTAGCAGATTTTTTTCGTCGCCTCCCGAAAATTAAGCTGCCTCAAACGTCAACCTCGCTGCGCACATTTGTAGAGCAGGTGCGCTTCTTTAATTTTCCAAGAGTTACAATCGATGGGTCGTTGTAAGCGCGTCAGTAGTCTCCGCGCGTGTACGCCGATTTTAGGTGCTAAGCGTCTGTAAACATAAGAAAACACAGTCGGGTACAAGAGCAGGTGGTCGTAAACGAATCCACGTTCACGCACGGATAAACGTAAGGCGCGGTTCGTAAGTAGTACAAACTACGTGACGGCGTGTGGCGACGCCTCAGTATGGGTGACTAACAAGCATGAGGCGGTTGTATTTCGAATGTGTTCTGTAGATAAGGAAAGCCGTCACGCACACTTTTACTACCCGCCTCGTAAGATTCTAACAAGCATAGCGCTGGGTGCGACATAACCGTCGACATGTGGCCCATTTATAGACGCCCTTTGACACGTGGGTCTCAGACATGCGTCGCCAGTCATCACACATTGGGCCACACATTGGGCTTTGGAAGGGACACACAGCTTTATTCATGCCGCTGTTGGAAGGGACGAAAGCACGCCGCTTCATAGAAAAACTTGTCCGCGTGAGGTTCGCTCACTACGTTAAAGCAAATGAGGTCACGCACGCAGTAAAAACCATAGGAAAAGTGTGTTCGTAGGTTAAGGTTTTGGTCCAGAAAAGTCGGACATTTAGAGACCCTAATGGGCGCGCAACAAAGAAGCCCTCAACGTGCGATACAGAGGCCTTTTTTACATCGTGGCGCCGGCCCCCGCCCGGTCGTCTTCCTCGACGGCATGGATCGCCTTCCCCTCACCATCGACAATGTCCACATCGCCTACGACGCGCCAGAGGGGAACACACCAGCTATCTCCCTCCTTGTTCGACGCCGGATCCTTCATGTACGGTACGGTGTTGAATTTGGTCGCTACCCCTCCTACTACGCGACATCTCCATCCGGGCGCCTTCTTTCGCTCTTCATCAACGATCCGCCCAATATGAGCTTCTTGTTCCCCGGAGAGCTCGCCTCGTGACATGGTGCATCAAGCATCTTGAGGCAGGAGTTCCAAGGGAGCTCTTGCTCGCGCTTGTCGATGCACGGCTTCCCGCCAGGACGCGGCCGGGCCCACCAAGACATCTACCACGGCTACATCGAACCTCCACTATTTCCCGGAGTTGGCTCCACAATGAACCCGGAGAATATGATCCTCGTGAACCCGTGCACGGCAAGTCGATCCTACAAGTTGAGCTTATTATGTCGAGGTGCAATGACCTCCACCCGTGTGTGACCGAATGGACTTTCATCCGGTAGCGAGGACGCCACGGCCGGAGAAGGGGGGGGGAGATGTCATGACCCAGAAATAGGGGCCCGGGGACGACAGGCCCGCGTGGCCCTAGGGGTGCCAAAGACGGGCGCCGCTGGGGCAGGTGGCAAGGCGCGCGCCGCCGCCCCTCCGCCTTCCTTCCGCGGATTCTTCGGCAATTAATTCGAAATAAAGAAAGAAATTATCTAGGATTATCTTAGGCTTTTTTGGTGTGCAAGGGGATATTCCATCTATAAGGAAGATCCTTATTAGGAAAGTAAATAGGATATGCTTGTAAAAGGTATTCCAATCTATAAGGAAACCTTTTAGAGAGATTACTTGTGATACAAGTCTCACTAGCCGGGCTATAAAAGTAAGGGTCTGTAATCTTTCGTGGTAACAAGCAAATAAAGAAAATTTATCCCAACTATCTCTCTCTCTCTCTCTCTCACGCTCCCCTCCCCGCTCACGCGCCGCCGCCCGTCCGCTTTGAGCCGCCAAGCCACATCGCCACCAGCCGCGGCAACGCCACCCCCTCCTCCACCGCCGACGCCGCCTCCCTCCACCGCCCAAGCCACGCCGCCCTCAAGGGCGCTAGTTCGCCACGTGTCACGCCAGATCGATCGGGTTGTGACATTCATCCTTCATTTGCTCAATTTAGTAGCTCGTCATCAACCGTGCTCCATTGCTAGTTTGGTTGGAAGAAAGGAAACAATATAAGATGCGTCAAAATTGGAGGTGTTAAAGACACCATCCGGCCATTTCAATCTCAAAAAAAAAAAAAAAAAAATTATATGTCAAAACAAAAATGAGGTTTCAAAGTTCTGAAATTTCTTGTTCAGCCTTGACCTCAAAATCAATCCGCCATCATTATTTGTAGTTATTTTCAGTCCGTCACCCTTTGTTTAGCTTGACCTCAAAACCAAACTCAAACACCGATATCGGGCTGAATGGAAGCATCTAGTAGTTGAACCTTTCCATCTACTACATCACCGGCCGAGATATAGGTAGAAGTTGAATGTCTATGGATGTCCAATGAATACCCTCTAGTTCAAAAAAAAATGAACTAGGATGAGATGGTCCCCCACCAAAATTTTATTTTCTAGTTCATTTGGTAAAATCTATGGATATCGAAATTAAATTAACCTTCCACCTCTAATCCGAGAGGTCCATATATTCCTATCTCCACTTGGTTAAGTTGATTTCTCATCAGTACAAATTGCAAAAATGCGTAAAAAAAAAATTATGCTATAGAACCAGATGTTGTGCTCACTAAGTTTTTTTAACGAACGGGCAGGAGAGCTGCCCGCTAAATTAAAAAGGAGAATCGCCTCGAACAGTGCCTTGTACGCCCGGTGCTTCATAAGTCTCATCCTAAAATTAGTTGTCAAATGAGCAATTGCCACCATGGCCACTACATATGCACAATTGAATGGAGGTTGGTCGCTAAAGGATCTAATGTCTGCAGCCTCACTAAATATAGTAATATTTTGAAACCAGAGAAAATAATACAGCCGCCAAAGAGGAAATCTCATTAACTCAACTTGTTTTTTTCTTTGACAATGTCTTTTGTCGTCCGGAAACAATGCACCAACAATGCTACAGATTCAACATCCCGTAAAACCAGATTGTGCCTAATATAAGCCTATACCCGAGCATTTTTTTAGGCCGGGTCGTTTGGGCCAGGTTTAAAAAAGCCCGGTTATTTCGGGCCGAAAAATCCCGCCCATGATGTCCCACTAGGCAAGTCGGGCTTAGCTTTATCGGGCCATAGGCGGGCGAAAACCCGTCGAGCTCGGGCAAAAAACCCGCCGAGCTCGGGCCGGGCTAGTTTTGCTCAGGTATATATACACCATACTTCACATGGAAAGATCAAAGACCAAACTGATAACGTTCAGCAATAGAGATTAATATGCAAGGCGAGATGATCCGGTTTCTAATGGTCTTCTTCATCTGCTTTTTGCAGTCGGCACAAACAAAGTATTTTAGAGCAGGAAGCTACAAACGACGCCACAATAACAAAAAAAAAGACCGACGCACCAAAATGCCTACACTATCGAGATTCATGCTCCAGCACATGATTGCAACGCCATGGTGAGGAGATGGAGAAGAAGGGACCTCACCGGCGGTGGCTGGTAAACCTAGCCGCGTCTATGCGCTGCCATGTTTTCCACTTCTCCCGCACCACCTAGTCCGCCGGCGTTCTCAGCGCCCCGGGCGGTCACTCCACGGCAAGCAGCCGCCAACTAATATGCTCGGGATCAATCAAGAAGGTTCGTTCTTTCTTGTGGTCAGCTTCACACCAAAATCGCCGAGAAAAACTCTGTTTACAATGACATATGATTCTCGTTTTGTCGACAATTTTATTCCTCAAAACAAAATAGTAAAGCATAAAGCATAGGCGGTCACGAGAGGATGAGGTTTACTTCGGCTCCCATGCATGATCATGTTCGCGGTGACCAAAGTTTCGTCTTCTCTCGACGCAGCATGGGACGAATGCGCGCAGGAAGCCTCGGCGCGCGGCAACGGTCGGTGTTTGTGGGCGGTTGGGGCTGAGCGGCGGATGCGCGTGATTGAATGATGAGAGCATGAGCACGCGAGGCCCGTCATCGCCGCGACCGCTCGCGTGAAGCCGTAGGAGGAAAGACGTGAGCTAGGAAAGTTGCCGATGATTGCAGGCGGGTCGGGCGATGAGGGACGATGATGGGGAACAAGATGGGAGGTGTCCAATACTTTTAACCCGAACCGCTCAATGGTGAATGAGTAATGAGAAAGAAGGTTGAGAAGCAACCGACATGTTCATTTGTCTGGATTTGGATGTGATACAAGTTGGTGCATTAGTAGGGTAGATAGATAGTTAAAAGTTACATGTGGCCAACACAATAATAGCCAAAATCATGGCTTTCTAAATCTTAGGTTTGGCAAATTTTAGAAGCCAACCAAGGTTCTACATAATTGATGTTTGTTGTAGATAAACCAACTATTTATTTTTAGAAATATTTTTGGTTCAACTCAAAGGGGAGTATTGTTGACACCTGCTATAGCATAATATTAATAGTCAACTAAACATGGAATAAGGGCTTAAAATGAATATCAACATAAGTCTAGGGGTCTAACTAACATAATTCCATGAGTTTTGGTATTCCATGACTTTGCAAGGACTGAACAGATAAAAGCAAATAAGAACGGTGAGAAACCTAAGAGTTTGCATCCCATACGATGACAAGACTTGACCGTGAGGCAACTCAACCCAAAAAGTGGACTAAAACACTCTAGAAGACACCGGGAGGAAGGAGATGTGGTTGTGGCCTGTGGCCCTAGCGATTGCTAGGAAGATCCGTGGCGACCGCGCTGTGTGGGTCCCACAAGTCAGCCTCTCCTTTCTATGGCGGTTCACTACCGACATTCAGGTTGCATCTATACCATTGTTCAAGGTCGGTTTGATCCAAGGGTCCTTGTTCATCGCCGATGGCTATATAAGAAGACCCCCTGACCCTAGGGTGAAACCCTAATTCATTATCATTCAGTATCGATAGGCTGAGACCCTGAGTCTCCCTCTAGGTCTAGACAACTAGAACTAGAATAGTTAGCATGCAAGAAGGGATTAGATCTAGATAGATCTAGTCTTCAGAACAAGAGAGATAGAGAGAGGGAAGGGATCAGAGAAGTGCCGGTCTATCGGTGCTATCTCCACACTTGTACCTCGGTGGTAGTTAATCTACACTTGGAGTTACTCTAGTAATCTAATTCTTCTTTTAGTAAGTATGTTGTTTATAATTATTCTTATTGGTCTACGAGTCTCTTTTGAGTACTTTAATCTGGCGCCTAGATTAGAGTAATATTCGTAGTGCAAACGTGGTGTTTGGACCCGGGTATCTCGTTAGATACACCCTACCTTTCGGAGCGTGGTAGTTCATGGTAGTGACAGTACCATTGATTCCTTTGGAGTCCACATCCCATTGGTTAGGCCAAGTAGGACCTTGTTCTTTGGAGGATTGCATGTTTCATCCCTGCTTTCCTTTGAGTACGTGTTGACGGTCACCAACGACATATTTTTTCCGTCAACTTACTACCATAAAGGGAGTAAAACTATACCTTTTTATACTCATATGCATTTATCACTAATAAAATTCCACTTGTAGTGTCTAGTATTTTATTTTGCAGGTTTATAATAAAAGCAAGTGGAAAATCGACCAAAGTACGCCATCCGGGAAAGCGCATTATTGCAAAACACAAGCCCAGGAGCAAATCGACCCAAAACATCAAAATTGGGCCGAGCCAAGCCCGCCCACAAGTTTTCAAGTCAAAGGACGACATCCCACCGGAGACCCGGCCAGGCCGAGCCTGGGGGTGCGCTACAAGACCACTGTGCGGCCGCACCCTCCCCGAGGCGGTTTCGCCCCGGCCTGGGGTGGGTCGCACCGCCAAATGGGGATTCCCGCCGTGGGATGGTCGGTTTGCTCAGATTAGAAGGTTTACCAGTCGGTTTTTGTGTAAATTAGCACTTAGGCCCCTCCTCCAAGTGTATAAGTAGTCCCCCCTCTTCCCTCTCTCAACACACACCACTTGGAGTCCAAAGAAACCAGCAATCTTCCTCTCTCTACCACCTCTACCTCTCTCTCTTCTTCTACTTCTTCTTTCTTCTTCTTCCTAGTTCTTGGTTAGCACTTGGAGTAGAAGAGCTACAAGGAGGGCTTGTCTCCTAGAAGAAAGTGCCTTGGTAATACATCTTCTCTATGGAGCATTCTTCTATTTACAAGTCTTATATCTATGTTCTTGGCCTAACTTATGAACTAGAGTATAGTCTTGTTCATGTTCTTGTGTTGGTATATGAACTAGCATATAGTTTACATATCATAATCTTGACATGTTCATCTCAGTTCATCATCGATCATCATATGCCTAACTTGATTAGAGGTGGGATATCGGTTCGTTGTTCCTTCGGGTTTGCTCTTGTTCTAGTCCGTCCATTCGACGAGTGGGGATCCTGGGGGGATAAGAGTAGTGCTCGATATGCGTGCATGGTGCTCGGGTATTACGACACCCGCGAATATGAGTGCATGCCACGGTTGAGGGGTAGGCGGCTTGGTCGTGACAAGCCTTGACCGTCCCTTGAAATCCCCCACGCTCAGAGCATGTCTTTGTAGGAGTTCGTAAATGCTTCCCATCGGGCCGTATGGTATCCGGGGAGTCTCCCTGTTATCCTAGACCTAACCATGCCTAAATCAGTTTGCATATGATCCTAGCTATTCATTTGTATGGCCATGACTCGATACATTAGAATTACTCCATTAGGTTATTTATTTATTCTTTATCTATTTTCTTTATCCTCGTTGCTGGTGGATTCTTAAGTGTGTGTCACACTATCCATAAACCATTATTGCTTACCCTCGTTATGAACAATTTTGGTCTAAGCAAACACATGTTCCTCTATTCGGATGCCATGCTAGCTTATTAATCACATGCCTTCCTTTGGGAAAATATAAATAACGATACCCTAAATACTTTAGGGTGAAATGCTACAATGATAGATCCATGCGCTATGGATGAAATATCTAAGATGGCAAGATCTATCCCGTTGACAATCCCTTTCGGATCACCGACATGGTGGTTTTACTTGGGAATGTCACGCGCATTTTCGCGCTATTATTGGGGATGGGTTTTATACCTGTTTCCTTTGATTGCACTAAGAAATGTCAACAGTACGTCCCCATAATGATAATATCAACATCGCTTACCGAGATAAGAATTAGATATCTTAGTAATCCTTTCTGCTATCTCAACCTTCTTAAGTCTTGCGCTACTACGGGTTAAGATTAGATCGTAGTCTCCCTCACCCGTTTCCCTTTGGATTCGATATTAAAACCCTCTCCCGGGTGAAGTGCTCGCCGGTATCCGTTCACTTGCGGATTATACAAAATATTTCTGTAGGCTTAGCAAATACCAACAAGCATTTCTGGCGCCGTTCGGGAAACTGCCGAGTTGACTTTGAATCTACCTTATCCTTGTATCATATTCTTTTCTTTTATCTTCTTATACGTTTCTATTCTTTTCTTTTCCTTTTCATTATGGATTCCACGCCTATCTATAAATATCATATACCCACAAGCTTAAAGTTTTAGGCAACCGAATCTTGAGCCTATCTTAGCAAAGTCCTATGAGCTACGCTTTTTGGTTATATAAGAATAGTTCAGAAACTAGCCTTCTCGGGAGAAGGCGAGGCCAACCCACACACTCACACCTACAAAATTTTGAGGAGATCATGGGTTGCCTTCGTTTGGAAGGCATATCCGATAATACCTTGCGTTGGAAGTTCTTTCCGTTATCTTTGACGGAAAAAGCTAAACAAATGGTATTACTTGAACGTAGAGAGAGTGAAAGGAGATTGGGGAACATTAATGTCCAAATTTTGTACATATTTCTTTCCCACCTCCGAGTGACCCGTCTTCGTATAGAACTTCTAACTTTTAAACAAAATAAAGAAGAGTCTCTTACTGCATCATGGGATCATTTTAATGATCTCATCAACACTGGCCCAAACCTTGATATTCCAGACCCAATCCTTCTTCAACATTTTTATCTTGGTCTTAATAAGGAAGATGCTGGGGACCTTAGTGCAGCTTCGGGAGGCGCATTCCTTTCTTTGTCCGATAGAGAAGCAAAAGATGTCCTTACCAGATGTTGTGGATACGCCACCTCCACTAGAACTTTTCCCGAGAAAAAGGAAGAATCACCCTCCGATCAAGGAAAGGAAACTACGATAACTAATTCACAACAATTCCAATCCCAAGACTTAGCTATCCATCCTGAACCATCAACATCCCAAAATCCCCCAAAGGAAGAAGAAATTCCACCTTTGGAAGACCCTTATGATTTCTGCCTTAGTGATTTTGGGAGAATAATAAATTCCCATCCATACAAGAGACCTCTAAGTGACCACAATTCAGATTCTTTTTGAGATGTCTCTTATTCAATGTGCTTATAAGAGATCTCCAAGTGATTATAATTCAGATTCCTTTAAGGAGAAGTCTCTATTTGAATATGCTTATTCTTTCAAAAGACTTTGGGAAGAACCCAAGGATGGCATGTCTGATCATGCCATAGAAGGAGAGCAAAGCTATCTAGAAGACAATCTTATCTTCTCCCTTTCTATGCCTAGACAAGATGATTTATTCGAACCTATCTCTAAACCCATCCTTGACCCCCGATGAATCCACATATGCTTCCTTCTTTGAGATTCATGATGACCCTAGAAATTTACCACAACAACCTAAGCATAGGAATCATCAAGACCACCAAGAAGACCCACAACAATGGCTTGAGAGTGTTAAAAACCTATGTACCGCAGCCATTGATTGTATGGACGACATCTTAGACATTATCAGCCCGAGAGACACAAACCCAAGGGATCCCTTAGACAGCCATGATGAATTAACATTGGAGTTTGAGAAGGAGGATAACATCAGTGAGTATGAGAGCTGCTTCATAGACACCTCATCTAGTCCATATTCACATAATAACCTTCCCGAATCACCTAGTCTCTATCACTCTCCCACACGAGATCTTCGACCCCCTCATTCTCTCTCCTCCTATAGATTTTGAAAGGGTGGTTGTAGATGCATACATCTATAATAAATATTCTAGATCTCGTTGATATATAAAATCTTGAGATAGATTGATGTTGGAAGGGAAACCACTTCATCATCATGAATCTTAATTTAATAGGTTTCCCAAGGACGAGTTTGTCGTCCTTAAAACAAGCATTTTTTGAGAAATAACATGAGTATTTACCTTATTGCTATAATACCCTTGTGAAATGAGCATAGAGATATGAATGAAGAAATATTCCTTTGGGTATTTTTGTCGCTAACCATTTCAGGTTTAAAGCAAGAAGAACGAAGGATGACAATGTAAGGTATGTCCAACCAATCATTGTGCAACATGAAATCACATGCATAGAAATATTTCCTTATCATGTTGCTACATTATCTTGGTTGCTACTACCTTTTGAAACATGTTTAATATGCAAAATAACTGTCATGCTTTTCATCTCCCTGTTTGAGTCAATCCCTATTATGCTTTCATGCTACTTTTGTCTACCATGGTATGCTTTGGTTTGGGAATGCCGCTACACTACAGATAGTGTGTTTCCAAAGGCTTTTAAATTAAGCGTGGTGCTTAGGTTAGAACGCCTTCCTTAATTGAATTAGACATGGAGTCTAGTTTGGTTATTGAACTAAAAATTGCTTGTGTAGACATTGGTATATTTTGTTGGACTAACCCCTGCAGAAAAGAAAAGAAGAAACTCTCAAATAAGCTTAAGGGAGGTCTTGAGATGACTCACAGTGAGAAGAAGCAATATACAACAAACCTTTCACAAGGAGGACACGCCCATACATAGAAGAACCTTATGAAATAAAGAGAAAGAAGACAAGTTAGGAAAAGCTACACAAGAGGCCAAATCAAGAAAGCTTCAAGCAAAAAGAAAAGCACCACCACAAGTTGTTACAAAGGCCATCATGCTCCAATAATAAGGTAGCATCTTGAGGTGAGTTGTCAATAAATAAGCTTTTCTTAATTATGGCATGTTCATGAATAAAGAACCAAACATGTTAGAGTAACACCCCGACTTGATCCAACTTTTATTAGCTCAACATGTTTTATATCTTTTGTTGTTCCTAACACCACCTTCTTGATCTCATAGTCCTAATCATTTTAGCAATTGTATTGCAACATTCATGTTCCATCTTCTGATCTTATCACCCTTGTTATAGAAAATGAAACATGTAAACATTAACTTTATCTTGTTTGATGTGCCCGAGGTTTTGGAGAAGAATAAACTTTTGGTTCTCATTGGTATTTTCCCACCAACAGGGGGCCTATGCACTTGATCTCTACCTTGTCTTTGCACGTAGGACACACTTTGAGCAAAATATGGAGGAGTCTTCACTCCCCTTAAAGTTCTACAAGTGAATGGCTCGAACCCACAAAGCATGCACCAAAACAAGAAGCCGCCAATCCTCACTATCAAAATTTCACTTCAAAATGTTGGACCAAAGAAAAAGAACATGGGTGACAAAATCTATTGAATCACCATCTTAGGAGATGCAAATTTAAGATCGACGACGCCTTAAGGAGTAACCAAGGTAAGTAGTCTTGTTCAAAGGACTTAAAACATTGAACCCTCGTAAAAGGTAACTCTCGGTAGTTATCCATAATTAATTCTTAGCATTGCATCTTTAATTACATATCATATTTATCTTTCTCGCATCTTGCATTAGCATATTTACTTCTTTGCATAATCATTTTCCTTTAGCATATTTAATTTTTGCATTAGCATTGCATTGAAAAAAGTAAAGCCCCATATGAATAATCTTGTGGTGTGTAACAACCCATAAAAAGATATTCACCGTGGTGGCATAAAAATAATTATTCATTCATCTAGTTGCATTTGCATCATAGTTCTTTGCATGCATATAAATTTATAAAAATCCAAAAATATTTTCCTCGCTGAAGTTTTTACATAGAATAATTATGATCCATCTCTAGGCACATGAAGCTAATGTGGCTAACCCCTAATGCTTGATCAAGTTCCACTAGCTTTGTTGTCCGCTTGAGTTCAGCAGATTCGAAGGGAGAGAGACATGATAGGTCGACATCATCATCGCCATCTACCTCAACTTCCTCATCATCAATGACCCTACACTTCAATCTAGCTAGCTTGGGGAGAGCACCCCAGATTATCCCGATAAGTATCTCTATTATAGTATTATTATTAGCTAAATATTTAGTTTGCTTGGTGTTCGTAAACCTTATAGCATAAAATATAGAGGTTTTAAAACGAAAAATAAGGGCTTAAAATGAATATTAACATAGTATAGGGGCTTGACTGACATAATTCCACGAGTTTTGGTGATTCATATATTTTCGGGGATTAAAACAGAAAAACGCCCAAGACTTTGCAAGCCCTACGACATAAAAACATATCCGTGAAGTAATCCAACTTGGAACCCACGCAAGAACATTCTAGAAGACACCGGAGGACACGACGCGGAATTTGGGGCCCACCTCGGCAAGTGTGCGGGGTGGCCGCCCTAGTAGCAAAGGGCGGCCGCGGCCGGGGGCCCCCAATCGCCCCTCTCGCTTCGTAGGTCGGTTCACAACCGCCATTAAGAAGAGATCTACACCGTTGCTCAAGGTCGGTTTGATCCAAGGGTTGTCGTGCACGCCTAGGGCTATATAACAAGACCTCCCGACCCCTGGGTGAAACCCTAATTCATTCTAATTCATTCCAACTCATTCTACTCCAAGTCATCAAGTCAAGATCCCAAGCCCTAGTTCCACCATACTAGAGCATTAGCTATCTAGGCTAGTTCTAGAGGAAGTCAAGTATTGTCTTGGATTCCTAATCGCCAAGAAGTAGCGTGAGCCGAGCTTCTCGTGGCTTCTCTCTTGTATCTAATTTGTAAGTATTTGTTTAGAATACAATTGCTATGACATTGCTCTATTTAATGATTATATTCTTAGTTATATGTTTCAATGTCTATTATGATTATATGCTTAGTATAGCTAGATTGTCTTTATATTCAAGCATGGAGTCGTATAGCTCACTTAATGGTACCTTGGGTGAGTGGTCAACAATGTGTAAACGTGGTGTTTATACAACGCGTTTGCTTGCGACATCACCCTATATTCCGACGTGTGGTAGATCGTGGATGTGACACTCCCATTGAGTCCTTTGGAGTCCAAAATTTCGAATGTAGGGCTAGTTGAGCTTTTTATTACTATGGTAGATTGGTTTCGTTCCTAATCTTCCTTAGTAATGTTCACCATGTGTAGATATATTGCTTTCCCCGCCATGATTGCTAGGTGTACTGCACTAATCTTAGTATGCATTGACATATAAGTAGGAGTAACATAGGAATATTCTGTCTATTCTACCTATACCATCTATTTGCCCTTTTATGACAGATTCTAGTGGCATACGACGATCTTTGACTTGGCACTTATCATTTATCTTTATTATCTTTATGTGACTTACCCCTGTTCATAGTAGTTAGATTACATATGATTATTCTACTTCACAACACCGCAAGTGACCTCAATCAATCTACCCATAACCTACCACTTCCTTGTGGTAATATATAAATACGATACCCGGACTTACTCCCCGTGAAGTGCTACATTGGTGTTTCTATCTCAGGCGCTTTTGCATATACCATATTCATATTAATTGCAAGAGAATCAAGTGTCATATTAAGAATACCATTCGTGCATTTTTTAGCGTTGTTAACTAGGGTGACAGACTAGTTTCAGTAGGCAATGCTAGAATGTGTGGTATAGCTTTTGTGCCTATCTTGGTGAGATTAACTCCACCATAGATAATGTTGCAGAGTCACACACCATAACTAACACCGTCTAACTTTATTAACTCTCCGCTCTGACTTTTATTGGAATGTGAGATTAACTCCACATCCAAGCTAACTTATTAGATAGATACCATTTATACATTTCTGGCGCCATCCTAAGAGTGGGTCTTAATCCATTCTTTTGTGATTGCGTTAAGAAATGTCAACAAGCATTTCTGGCGCCATTGCCGGGGAAGGGTGCTAGCCAAACGAACACACATATTTGGAAAGATTGATATCACTTGCATCACGTAAGGTATTGAGGACACCATTAGTCACTACTCGAACAGGATTACCCTTGTTTTGTCTACTTGTGTTTAACTTATGCAGTGGTAATGAATGAATTGGAGTGACCGTCCTGGGATAATTATATTGAAGATCCATAAGTATCGAAGGGCAAGATCCAAGCTTATAAAAACTCCAACACCTTTTTGTCCAGGACGATCATTAATCAAGGCGAAGCTTAACACCGTTTTTGAGGCTATGGCTACAAAATACTATGAGAGTTCTCTATTTCAACTACGGTCAATAGGCCGGCAGGTTGAGATTGGAGACCATGACTCGAACTCAAGCTTGGGCTCATCAACATGTTACAAGCTAGCCAACAATTTTGTGGAAAGGCACACGAAGATGTGAGTGCTCATCTCCAACGTTTTGTGGAGGTTTACAAAGATTTACACCATTAAGAAGAGTACCAAGAGACGCCATCCTACTTTACCTCTTCCCATTCTCACCATTGGGGAAGGCAAAGTAGTGGTTCTACGCTGATAAAGAAGAATATTACATGGTCACTCTACTCTACGCCTTCCTAGTCAAGTTCTTTCCTATAGGCAATACAAATGCCTTACGAAAAAAGTTATCCAATTTCCAAAGAACAACATGATGAACTGCCCTAGAAGTGTGGGAGCACTTCCAAGATTATATTTCTGAATAACCACATCACAGATGGAGAATTGGCTACTCATGCAGACCTTCAACCACGAAGTTCAACTAAGTACTCGTGAAACCATGGATGTTGTTGTTGAGGTGCTTTCCTATCACTTACACTCATTAAAACTATTGAACTTGTGGAGAAGATACCTTCCAACCGTAGATGGAACTTAAGAATGTCAACCCTACAAGAGATCAAGAGGAATGCACCAGCTTAAAGAGGGCACACACGGCCAACAACCGCCCGTAAGATTAAAGAGGATGTGAGCTACAACAATAACAACAACTATCATCCTCAACGTAATCAAGGTTGGAACCAACGGAGGCCCAAATTTACCATGGTTTCTACTTCAAAGAGTTTGAAAGAAAGGATGAAAAGATGACTCCCTACCACCGATAAAGAAGATCCATGGAGACCGTCATCCCCATCGCATTGGACCCACACCATTGAGGCCACGCTTATGTGACTTTGGATCAAGCATAAGCATCATGCCTAGAGCTTGCGCACTGGCCACCTAGCTACCCCAAAGGAATACTTAAAGATGTGATTATGTGGGTTGGACACCGAGGCACAAAAATTCTACTCCTTGCGCCAAGCACACCGACAAGCCGAATAGCCGGCTTTACTCGCCTCGAAAGTGTCTTGAATCCGGAAGGCGCATACCAATTTGACCTCGTTAATTGACAAGGAGGTAAACGTGAGATCCGAACATGCCCGTGAGACCAAGACAGCTTCCGCATGTATGGCTCTAAGGCAGATGTAAAGACATATAGCTATGAGAGCTATCTCGTCGATGAACAATGAATGCATTCGTAAGCATATATGAAGATATGATGTAAAAACAAATCGCCGAATGATCATAAAAGACATGTTTGAACAAATAAAGTCGATCATCATGATGTGCTATCGTAATGCTCTATTGCATAGATCGAATTAATTGACAACACGATAAATAAAAGAAAGTAAATCACAAACATCATCATAGATATTCATGACACGTGAAAGCGTGAACCGTGTTCGGCAAGCTTAAGTTTAATCGGGGTCCATGAAGAAGGAACTACCCCTACGAAAAACCTATCGATTAAATCGATCTCTAGTCCAATGGGATGACTAGCTCTAGAATAACCCAAAGATCTATATCCACCGGATGATATAGTCCCTGTCAAGATCTAAACGTATACGAACCCGCAACATGTAACAACTTAGATTGATCTAGCTCGGCTACGATGAATAGATAAATCTAGTAGCACGGTAGGATGAACAATTAAAGTACTAAAAGCAACTAGATCTATGATAAGATAAAGCCGAGACGTCTCAATCTAAATTGGGCAAAAAAGTGTGTGCAAACATAATTAAATAAATAAATTGAAAGCATTGCGCACACGTGGTAACTTAATGAATTCATTAGATCTTGCCAAAATCTAATGAAGCCGATAACTAGCTCTTAGCCGCACCTTAGCCCACCGGATGGCTCATGATCGACATAAAAGAACCCTCTTGCCCCTCGATAGCTTAAATCCGCCCGACGATACTAAGCGTGAACAAGACTTCTTGCAATAATCTAAATCCGCCCGATGATACTAGACATGGTGCAAGGTTGCCGGTATTTTACACAGAGGTCGACGGGTCGATGAATCCTCTTAGCCGAATAACAACGGCTTCCCTAATGCTACAAAGATCATCGCTTGTCTTTTGCTAGCCGAATGACCCTTTACCGAATCATCGTTTTTGCCGCCCATCTGTCATCCAGGCTTTACCAAATTTTGGTGTTATCATATGCCCCTCAATTTTAGAGTAAAAGAGGCTCTTTTTGCCGTAAAATTGACCAACCCGCCCTTCCCTTGCTCGGCGCGCGTTGTTCTTCGCTTAATCGCTTAATCGCCTCCTCCGTAAAAGTCCGAAACCCTAGATTGCCACCAAACTTCAATCCAACCTTCTTGATGGATCCCTCGCCTTGGTTTTGGAGGTAATTTCATATTTCCCTTTGTCGATTCAAAGAACAATCTCAACTTCAAATTCGTTTTCCTTATATGCGCTCACTTTTCTTTAAAGGAGAATGAGGACTAAATTTTAATTTCAACGGAAGCCAATCCGGACATTTACTTCCTAGGCCCCAAAGGCAGCTCAGATCCTCTTGAATTTATTGAGAAGGAAAGTCGAGAATCTCTTTCAAATTCGGTGCTTCTCCAAAGAAAAAAAGTGGAAGAAGACATTCAAGACTTGGCCATTCCCCCAATCATTTGGATGGCGCAATTGGTATAGGCGAATTTCATCGGCCAAATCCAGGAGCTTAGAATCGGGATGTTCAAGACATATCTCAATGTCTAGAGTTGTCTTTATCTAGCACCCCCAAGAATGAAGATTTGTTGATAGCAGCAGCTCATTTTTGGTCAAATGCCACTAACTCCTTTATCTTTGGTCATGGTCCAATGATCTGTTACTTTGGCCGATGTCTTCATGATGACCGGCCCGAACATCACCGAAGAGGTACACCCTTGAAATACCAAGATGGCAAGAACCAAACAGACCATCAAACCGCCGACCCTCGGATCTAAAACACATTGAGTCCTACATGAAGAATGGTCCAGCTTGCCGACAAAGAATACAAAGCTTTCCCCTGAATTTCTGGCTATGTAGATTTGTGTTTTGTGGCAAGTCTAATGAGCCTCGTCTTTGAATCACATAGTCATGGCCGAAGATCCGCAGACCAACAAGACAATTGCTCTTGGTAAGTATCTTTCGGTGCTACCTACCATATGCTGCACCAAATTACCACCCAAATGTTTGAGAAGAAAGGAATTTTCTGTGTGAATGGTCCTTGGTGGTTAGTTCAGATGTGGTTGCAAATCGTATATGCACAAATTGGTCGAGTAGATCTGCACTCCTTGGCCTTCCCTTCATCCCAATTATGCCGAGGATGAAGAGGCAACATCTAAAGCTTGTCGGACTTATGGAGAAGCCGTGATCCGCCATTACCATCAATAAGAACATTGGCCAGCTTTTTCAAGATCTTCTACAAAGGCTTTGAGGAAGTCCTCTCGGTTTCCTTACAGGGAGTGTGAAGATTTCACTTTCCCTTGCAAATTCAATTATGACTCGGGTTGTAGTGATAATCTGTCAACAGAGATCTTTAATGCAATCATCAAACCATGCATCTTGCCTGCAGAATTTCATAATGGTAGGCAAGTGAAGTCTACTTAAGAGTTTTACAATCCAAATATGGCAAAGCAAGACGGTTGGGATGTGGCCAATTACCCCCAAGGCTATTCTTTTTTTCCGAGAGCTATCAAGCCAAGGGAATCAGAATCGAATCTTTGCAGTCGAAAAGGTTTTCAGTTTAGGAAAAGATCTACCGTAATATAGGCCCGATCCTTTTGTCTTGATTGACATTGCACATCCTTTTGTTTCAATCTTGGTGGGAAGAATTGCATACCATATATTCAACTCGTTGGTTCATCCCCTTTGCCAAATACTCTTGCCGAGTTTGCCACCGATAGTGAGGTAACCGCCTTTTCTTGATTCCTTTCTTGTTCCTTTTCCTTCATCTAGACTTAATTTTCTTTTGACAGACATTGAGCCAATCCTTCCTTCAAGAGAAGTTCGATATTATCCGGCCGACCTCGCCCACCGGGTGATGAAGGATTGGCTATGAAGGCTTTCATGAAAACACATATGGTCTTTCTTGAGGAGAAGTTGAAGGATATGAAGAAGAGGAAAGCTTCCACCCATTTGGTTAGCAGTCCCCGGTCTTCTAAGAAGAAAAGATCTCTAAGAACCAAGCAAGTTTCCAAGGTATGCCACTCTTTGCATGCTGTAATGATTGATTTTTACTTCTATTTCATCCTCTTCTCAACTGCAGATTGGCTCTGGTTCAAACACTGCTCAAATGCAAGATAGCACCCTCACGAGAATCTCAAATCCTAAGACCCATGAAAAGATTGGTAATTGTACACATTTTTTTATTTTCCTTGTCCATAAGTATCAAAACCGATTATTTTGGCCTTTTTCGTTCTCAAAACAGATATAAAATTATTGCCAATTTGACAGAAAATCCCTTGAGGGCGATCCAATTTTTTCCGAGAAAACTCAACTGGGGAAAGAAAGGAAATCAAAATGCTAAACCTATCAACTCCAACCATGAAGAATCGAGTTTTCTGCTGGTGCTTCTTCCCGAGATGATGAGGCTCAATCAAGAAACCAGATCAATCCTTCTCAACCATCTCCTATCCATTTGAGTTCATCCTCCGAAGAAAGCCGCCCGAAGGGTGACAAATCACCTCCTCGCTACCAACATGAATGAACCTCCCCGGTCTCCTCCTATTTCTCAACATGTGGATCGTGTGCTCTTCTTTCTTTAAAATGTGTAGCTTCGAAAAACAAAAGTTCGACAATCTTGATATATTTTCTTGTCTTTCTTTGGGTGAGGATGAACCAAGCATGTCTTTCTTCCTCAAGGATATGCTCGATCAAGGAGAAGAAGCCACATCCCAAAGATAGCCTTTCTCAAGCCAACCAAACAAGGCTTAAGGAGATCCTTTCTCTTCTCGATGGGGACGTAGGTGTCTTGGTTCGTAATGCTTCCGGGATAAAAGATTGAGGATGAATCGTATTCTCCATCTCGGATCAACACATTGCCGCCATCAAACCGCTAACGAGCATTCCACTCGAAATCGCCTATGCCGGGCCGCAATGGAGATCACGAAGAAAAGTACGCTAAACCGCACTCTAGGTTCAAATCGATAAAGAGCTTCAACCAACTACTGACTGAATCGGATAGTGAAGAAAAGAAGAAACTTTTGCTTGAAGAACGGGCGCCCCGACCAAGTCAATTGAAGAAAAGAAGAAGAAAATAGCCGGTCTTCCGTAGTCTTTGAGTTCGATGAAGGCAACAATCAAGAAGAACCATGAAGAGCATCAAAGATTCAAAGCTAAAGTTTCCAACCCGCAATCTTAGAAGAAGATGATCGAAGGCTTTAACGAAGCAAGCTCGCTCAAGCCTCGCTTGTTTCGATATGAAAGCTTTTTTCTCGAACATGTAATTTTGTTGAAACTTCTCGCTTTGGGTGCCAAGTACTGAACTTGATATTTTGTAACCGATGTTCGGTTGTGACTTTACCTTCCGTTGTACGCTTGTGTTGAATGTTTTCTCTTAATAAGCCTTGCCGAACAAAGTAGCTCCAAAGTAAAATCGTCAACTTTTATATCGGAGAAAAATAAGCACACACGTTTACGCAAAACAGATCCTGAACCCACAATCTCTTGCATTCGGCAATGTTTCCGTGGTAGACTTTTTGAAGCTCTTGAATAAAGACACCTTTTGTCTTTATATTGATTTTGTTGTATTTTTTTGCGCTAAAGGCGACATAATAAATTTTATGCCGGCTGTTCTCCAATTTCGTGGAGTATTTTTTTCGCTAAAGGCGATGATTTACACATCGGCTATCTCTTATGAATAGAACAAACATTCTTTGCTCACAACCAATAAATTATACGTGTCGGCCAATCATATCTTGCAATAATTGATCCTTTAGAAGTCGACATGTAATCTTTCCCTTAGAAATTACCGTGAGAGCCGACTATCTCGATCGGTCGTTGGTCTTTGTAACGAGTACCGGCGGGGACCTTCTTCCCATTCTCTTCCCCGAGAAACACTCCACGCCTTCATATTCCTGCATGATGGCTCGATTGCCGCAATGCTTACCGAATCATTGGCTTGCACTATCTCGACATCATCACCGTTCCATTGGATGAGGACTTGATGCATGGTGGATGGAACGCGATTAGCATGGATCCAATCCCTCCCAAGTAATAAGTCAGTAGGACCCCTTACTATCGACCACAAAGAAGGTAGTGATCAAAGTCTTTGAGCCGATCATCAACTCAACGTGAACGGCTCCATGGGTATCTCGAAGGATTTCCAAAGAAAGTCCCCGAGCACAATGTCCGTCTTGAGCAAATCCTCCTTGGTCATCCCAAACTTTTCGAAAGTCGTATATGGCATTATGTTGATTGCAGCTCCCCATCGACGAACATATGAGTCAGAGGCTTTCCATTAACATATCCCTTCAAGTAAAGAGGCTTTAGATGGTTGTGTTTCCTAGGCCACATCAAACACAAATTTTGTTTTGATAGAGCCAATCGGCCCTAGGAGATCAATCATCTCTTTGTTGTCAAAATCGGAATAGGCCTCTTCATCCGAATAGGCATCTTGTTCCTCTGGATCCGTAGTAGCTTGTTCCGTAGGTGCTGCAAACTCTATTGGGATGTAGAACACCATGCTAACATCTGCCGAACGCCCACTTGCCGAATACTCCTCTGCGCGAATGACCGGCTTCCCTCGAGTTTTCTTCTTTGGGCGCCACACCTGTTTATGCGTTGATTAATTTTTGCTTCTTTGAGCTCCTTATATTTCGAGACGTTGGACTCTTCTTTTACGGCTCTTCCTTAGACCGAGGGAGGGCACCATCGTCCCTTTTGCCACACATACTCTTGAGGAGAGTCCATGTCATCATCGAATCTTCCACATCGGCCCATGCTTGATCTCGTAATTCTCTTACCGGCGTGAGGTGTCTTTGTCTTTATTTTTTAAGCGCCGATCATCCTGCCGGGGAAGCGTGCCCCGGTCTTTCTTGGATGGGGGGCGGTTGACTCGATGCTGTCTGTGCCCGTGGTATTGTTCATCGCATTCGGGGCAATTGTTCCTAGCGAGGCAACTTCAAGCCTTCATTCCAACAATGCCTAAAGAAAGGGCCGATCCCCAGTGAGACTCCTCTCGTTCCTTCATGTACTCCTCCTGTTCTCGGTGGTACATCTCTTCTTCGTACCTTTGTTGTTTCCTCGGCAAGTCTGCCGATCCCTACGATATCGCTTTCTCTTGCTGCCTTTGCCATTTGTTCAGCAATATACGAGATGTTACCCTTGGTTTGGAGGTTTCTCCTTTTCTGCTCGGCTATTTGGAAACCAAACACGATCTTCGCTGGAGCTCCACACTAGATACTTGCCGACTAGGGTCAACCGAACCGCTTTGCTTTGCCCTTTCTCAAGTCAAAGACTTTCATTGGGGTTTTGCCCTTAGGATCACCGGCGTGCACACCATGCACGAATCGAAAAGCAACCATGTTTGCGGGAAGGGTTCCTTATCCACCTTCATATTGTTGTTGAACTTGAGGAGCCCTCGCCAGTATAGCTCTGAACTGCTGTTTGAAGATTCGGCAAGTCAAGAATGTTGTGAGTGATCATATCATGGAAGCCACAATACCGCCAGCCTTGACCCAAACTGACGCTTCATAGAATGATTATCCGGTAGTTTGACGCGCCCTTCCTTGACCAAGAACTCAAAGAGCTTTTTGACTTGGAGACATTGAAGTTATATGCCCCCTTGAGTGTCTTCATCCAAATACCGGGTTAACCCGGATAGGCTCTTTTGCCCCAAGTGAATTCGGCAGCTGCTATATCTTCCTGGCCATCATCTTCATCTCCTCCCTCTTCCAGGAAGTGGTCGTATGTCTGATAAGACACGTTGCCCCCTTTCTAAAAAGCGGTATCCTTCTTGATACTCGAACCGATTGGCCATAAGTGACAAGCGCCTTGAGAGTTGTCCTAGGTCATCAAACCCCATGCCGCTAGTTTTTCCTCGATGGTCGGATGCATTCCCGAATGGCTACAAAAACCGCAATTGATGGTCTCGCAAGCTCAAAGAGTAGCAAGAATTCTTTGTCTCCCTGAACCTGCGCAAGAATTCTTGTGGTGTTTCATTGTATTTTTGTGTCAACCCCATCAAGTCGACGAGCTCTTTTTCATTGGAACCGCTGTAGAAGTTTGAATAGAATTTGTCCTCCGGCTGCACCAGGTTCCAATAGAATTGGCCTACAATGTAGCAAACCATGTGAAAGCCGCCCCCGTAAGGGATGATGGGAAGAAGCTTAATCCTCCATGCTTCATCATTGGCAAGCTCTCCCAATCGAATCGATAACCGACTGATGTGTTCGGTAGTAGAAGTGTCATCTTGTCCCAGAACTTGGTCAAGTCGGTTGGAGGCTTCAATCTTGAAGGAAGCGCCACTCTGTTGTACCAATCAGGATAGGGTGACTGATACACATAGGGCCGATTCTTGGGCTTAATCCCAAATTGGTGTTGCATCATATCAGCCATCCTCGCTAGGAGTATATCCATATTTGAATTCGTGGGTCCATGAGATTGTCCTAATCGGTCGGTGGCCTATACCCGGGATTTGGCATAGCATGAATTGTGGAGTAGTCAACGAACTCTCGTGGTAACCGGGGCCAAAGGGATGTCTCTGTAACCCAGCCGCCATTGGAGCTATTGAGTAGGTGTTGTATCTTTGGAGGATTCCTGTGTGTACCGAACGCCACTTCTCCATGTGTCTTGGCTCCGGATCCCTCTGGTTTTTCCGTGTCTTGTTCTCCCCCCATTCTTGATTTATAGCTCCTTTCTTTGGTGGTGGCTTGGGCGTATGTATGTATCGCCCCGAAAAAGCTCACCAAGCCGAGCCTCAAAGTGTTGATCAAACTCGGTCCAAAGCTAGCCTTCATGATGTCGCGAAAAGTGTTGAAGAACGCCGTGTTGTGATTGGTCATTGCACTTCCCACGGCATTTGCAACAATCTCCACCATCCGACGGATTTCTTGAGGACTTGGTTCCTCATCTTCCTTTCCGCCCCCTCTTCTTTATCGATATTTGCCGAAAGCATATCCCTTGTCTAGGGCATCAATATCTTTGGAAGATCTGTCTTTACGGATGATTGTGCCGCTCTTGTGCTTGGAGAAGCATGACATGCACTTTTGCGCCGAAAGGCCGCGCACATATCTCTCACCATGGCCTCTTGGTGGTTTGCCGCGAGTCATTCATCTAGAGCTGAATGATGTTGTTCTTGTCGACGTTGTCGCATCGTGTTTTGATCTTGACGTGTCCCACGGGCGTGCCAAAAAGTGTGTAGGCAAAAAAATTCTACTCCTTGCGCCGCGACACCCGACAAGCCGGAATAGCCGGGCTTTACTCGCCTCGAAAGTGTCTTGAATCGGCGTGCTTATCAATTTGACCTGTTAATTGACAAGGAGGTAACGTGAGATCCGGAACATGCACGGTGAGACCAAGACAAGTTCGCATGTATGGCTCTAAGGCCGGATGTAAAGACATATAGCTATGAGAGCTATCTCGTCGATGAACAATGAATGCATTCGGTAAGCATATATGAAGATATGATGTAAAAACAACTGCGAATGATCATAAAAGACATGTTTGAACAAATAAAGTCGATCATCATGATGTGCTATCGTAATGCTCTATTGCATAGATCGAATTAATTGACAACACGATAAAAAAAAAAGAAAGTAAATCACAAACATCATCATAGATATTCATGACACGTGAAAGCGAATCGTGTTCGCAAGCTTGCTTTAATCGGGGTCCATGAAGAAGGAACTACCCTAGGTAAAAACCTATCGATTAACCCGATCTCTAGTCCACCGGATGACTAGCTCTAGAATAACCCAAAGATCTATATCCACTTGATGATATAGTCCTGTCAAGATCTAAACATTATACTAACCCGCAACATGTAACAACTTAGATTGATCTAGCTCGGCTACGATGAATAGATAAATCTAGTAGCACGGTAGGATGAACAATTAAAGTACTAAAAGCAACTAGATCTATGATAAGATAAAGCCGAGACGCCTCAATCTAAATTGGGCAAAAAGTGTGTGCAAACATAATTAAATAAATAAATTGAAAGCATTGCGCATTCGTGGTAACTTAATGAATTCATTAGATCTTGCCAAAATCTAATGAAGCCGATAACTAGCTCTTAGCCGGACCTTAGCCCACCGGATGGCTCATGATGACAAAAAAAGAACCCTCTTGCCCCTCGATAGCTTAAATCACCGACGATACTAAGCGTGAACAAGACTTCTTGCAATAATCTAAACTACCGATGATACTAGACATGGTGCAAGGTTGCCGGTATTTTACAGAGGTCGACGGGTCGATGAATCCTCTTGGCAAGAGATCAACGACACGACCGGACTCGAAGGGTGGCGAGCCAAGGCACGGAGCCGGGTTGTTTGTATTGATTTGGGTAGATTGTTTACATTCTTTGGGGGTCTCATATTTATACCACGGGCTTATTGAGTCCTAACTAATTACTTAATAACAATAACGAAAATATCTAGCTAAGATACATTGTTCTCCAAGTCTTCTCGGAGTCGTGGGAATTGCACGATGTGGGCCCTCGTCCTCGGATATTCCTCTTGATGCTCCACGTTTGCCGAACCGTCCCCTGTTCTGCTCCTTCTCGGACTCAGGCTTCTTAGCCGAATAACAGCGGCTTCCCGAATGCTACAGCATCGCTACTTGTCTTTTGCTAGCCGAATGACCCTTTACCGAATCATCGTTTTGCCGGCCCATCTGTCATCCAGGCTTTACCAAATTTTGGTGTTAACAGACACTCATACGTGCTAGCAGACTTTATGGTTATTGGAACAATGAGGAGATAAAAGGGCACCAATCATATTAGGCCAACCATTCTTGTACGGCCAAAGCTATCATCTACACCATCAGTTTAAAAATCTGCTTCACCATCAAGGGGAAGAATAGGATCCACCACTAGTGCTGGGGAAATCATTCCTCAACACCACACACGCCATCATCTACATCGACGGAGAGATCCACTTCGATTCCCTACAAAAAAAAGGTATGCTTGTACTTTAATAGTTACACTAATTATGAGCGTACCAAAGAAGAACGATTCAAAGATGCAAGGAGCAAGCTTTGGGGAGGAAGGCCAATTCCTCTAAAAAAGATGATCCATCGTATTCCTCTTCCTCTTCACATACCCTCGTCCTCCACACACTGGTTTGAAACCTCTCCATTCACTATTACTCTTTTCCACAAGCTTGAATGATTTTGTTGCATGAAAATTAAACTTAAGGTTGATGTTGGGTGATTGCTCAAAGACAACATGTTATTGATGAAGATGTGGTTTACAAAGTGGCCATTCAACATGGCGATTACAAAAGGATGTCAAGGGGTATTTATAGGCCCCCTAACTTCGTAATTGTACAAAAACACTAAGGATTCTAAAATGAACTTCTACAATATCCTCTCTCCAAATAAGATGCACTCCTCATCTTCGCGCTTCTCTTAGTTTAATCTTCCATCTTCGCAACGCTTTTTTGTTTCTTCTCAAGATGATATTGGCTTCAAGCTAAAATGAAGTTGTCGCGCCATCTTCGCTTAGATTTCGACCTTAGTCTTCATGTTTCAACCAAGTTGCTCTTCCGCGAAGCCAAAATCCTACGAAGCTATCTTCGAGGTAAGACTTTTTTCTCCCGTTTTGATTCATCCCGAAATCTTCAAAGTTTGGGACGAAAGTTTAAACAGAGTAAATCAAAAGTTAGATCCCCAGCAGCCCCTCGTAGGCTTACGGGCGACTTCAAAGGCATGAAACCCACGAATCATAAGTTTTCTCAAAACTTTGTTTCGACCTGAAAACGTCATCCCAGACTTTGAAGTTGGACTTTTTATTTGGTTTGTGACTTCGCGAATATCTTCACCGCTTTTTCGATGATTTTTTTCAACGCTAGTTTGACCGATTTGACCGAAGTAGTCTATAAATAGCGAAGGACCCTCCCCTGTTTTCTTCATCTTTTCAAGAGGGGCCACCTTTTTGAAATTTTTCACGGCGACACGAAGTCATTCTTTGCGAAGACGACATCCTTGCGAAGTTTCCTTCTTGGCGAAGCTTCAGGTTCTTTTCGCTTTTTACGGTGTGTTTCTTCTCAAGTTTGTTTTTCTTTTGTTTTCTTGTGATTCTAAGTGTTATTTTCCTTCTATTTTCAGAATGGCACTTGTTGAGGATGTTCCGCCTAATTCTCAAGAACAAGATATTGAAGAGGAAGTGAACTCACACAGCAAGACAATTCAGAAGAAGGGCTCTCGATGTTTCGACTCGAGTCCAATTGCTTCCCCGATGATAGAATTTCCTGAATTTTGGTCATAGCAAGATGACCGATGAAGATTTCAAAAAGTTGGTTAAAGACGGGATTCTTAGGGAAGGACAATACAGGCGTGGCCGGGACGAGAAGACTCTAAGCCGAAGCCCCGATGAGTGTATTGTTTTCAAGGACTTGTTTACCGAGGGCTTCGCATGCCTCCTCAAAATTTCTTAGAGGAAGTTTTCAAGAGGTATAACATTGAGATGCATCATCTTACACCCAATGCCACAAAGTGAAATTGTCGGTTTTTGTGGGTCGTGCGAAGTCAAGAAGCTAAGCCGCACATAGATGCTTTTTGTACTTTGTATGAACTGCATACACAATTTCGCTCGAGTGAAAATTGACCAACGTCATCGTGAAGCTTTATTTTGGATGTTGTAGTTTCAAGACCGCACGGGGACAAAAACAAATTTCTCCCCTCGCTTCAAGAATAAGTGGGCAGATGGTCTGGTATGACTATTGGTTTTACCACAAGGTCCCTATGGTTGAAGAGAATCGTGGCAAGAAAGGACTTGTTAAAGTTTATCCTTTGGCTTCGCGTATGCATAGGGAGCGTTTTTATTTGCAAGCGCAGCCTTCTAAATCGAAGAATTGCTCGAGTGTTTGAAAGCTTTCAAGAGGGTTATTTCTCAACAATCAACCCGGGATCTTGTTGAAGAATACCTAGCCTTTGGTATATGGCCTCTTCGTCTTGGCTGGGATTTTCTTCGTTATCATGTGAAGAAAATCAGAGAAAAGGAGTATATTTTTCCGGATAGAGACACAAAGTAATGCCTTCGAGATATAAGAGTGAAGAAGAATTTGTTGGTGCAAAGTTGAGAAGAAGGCCGTTGAGTCGCTTGGGAAATATCTCCATACGGAAAGAAAGTTGATGGATGAGGTTATTGGGAAGGATTATGTTCGGCTAAATCGTATCTTTGATTTGGCTAACATATCCTATAGGGCTCGACCACCCCCTGCCTATGCCCCATAAGAAGGATAAAAAGATAAGGCTGATGGTGACAAAGATTTGAAAAGAAAAAGGAGTGACACCGCCAAGCCGTCTTCTTCGGCAAAGACACCCTCTAATACGCCATTCCGAAGCCTCGGAGGAAGAAGGCCAAAAAAGGTGGTGCCCTCCTTACTTGAAAATTTAGACTTGGACTGACAGTGAGGTTGATGCTCCGGATCTCGAGGCTCCGCTTCTTGGGACCTCTCTTCAAGATTTGGAGGTGAGAAAAAATTTGCAAGGCCTTTGCTCCCACCGGTCCGACTCTGGGACTTGCTTACTCCATTAGCAGACTACTTACAAAATTTTGGGTCTTCGTAGAAATTGGGTGCCTCGTGCACTGCCGGGCGTAAGATGACGCTTGGTGATGCTTGTTGATATTTCTTACACGATCCCAATTAGGAAGGCGAAAGAAATATATATGGGATATCTATCTAATCATGTTAGCTTGGATATGGGATTAACCTCATGATCCAACAAAGCGGAGTTAAACGGTGTTAGTAGTGGGATGTAACATAGTATCATTACCCATAGTGGAGTTAATCTCACCGGGATATGTACTCAAGGTATACCACTCATTTCTAGGCATTACCTATACACTAGTCTGTCACCCTAGCAATAAGGCTCAAAGAAATGCGGGGCATGGTACTCTTGATTGGCCTTGATAAAAGAATGAACATGATATCCGCAAGCGCCACAGATAGAAATACCAATTGTAGCACTTCACCGGGAGTAATCCGTATCGTATTTATATTTTACCACAGGGAAGGGAGTCTATGGAAAGGTAGAGAGAAAAGGTCATCTAATGATTTAGATTGTGATTTAGTTATGAGATCATCCACTTTACAAAGAATGTAATGCAGAGTTGCCATAAGTATCTAACATTACTCAACGAGGATAAGTCACGAGAATAAAGATAATTATATAAATGATAAATACCCAACTCTAAGATCATCTTAAGCCACTAGAATCATACGAGCTATTAACATGTTATAGAATAGAATAGAATGAAATATTCCTAAGATACTCCTAATCATATATGTCAACGAATACTATAATTAGTGCAATACATCTAGCTATCATGGCAAGGTTGGATTACTTCTACACATGGCAAGCATTACCAATAACAACCAAAGATGAAACTTGGTCATCACCGTAATTATAAACTCGGCGTGTCCTACACTCGGAGGGTGGATTCCAAAGGACTCAACAGGTTTGTCACTCCCGCGATCTACCACACGCCGAGAATGTAGGGTGCAATTGCAGATAAACGTTGTATAAACACCACATTTACACATTGCTTATCACCCACATAGTGATCATCTATATGGATGCTATACAATTCCATGCATAAAATATAAAGCAATCTTACTAAACTAAACATATAATCATAGCAAGCATAAACACATATCAATAAGAATATAATAATTATAAAGATCAAAGCCATAACAATTGTATTCTAGATATAAGAGCACTTACGGATTGAATACAAGAGAGAAGTCTCAAGAATGATCCTTGCTACTTCTTGACTAATCAAAACTCAAGATGAACTTGATCTTCAACTAGAACTAGCTAGATAGCTAATTACTTCTAGTATGAACTAGGGCTTAGGTCTAGACTTGGCTGGACTAGATGGGTATGAGTTGATGAATGAGTATGATAATGAATTCTCTCTCGAGCCCTAGGGTCAAATTTGGTCTTCTTATATAGTACTTGGCGGTGAACGTCAACCTTTGGATCAAACCGACCTTCAAGAACGGTGTAGAAACAACCTCAATGTCGGTAGTAAACCGACCTAGAAAGGGGAGGTGACAGGGGTGGCCCACCCGGCGGCCGACCTAGTTGGCATCGGCGCCGAGGGGTGGCATGCCACCTCGGCTTCCCGTCTTTTTCGTGTCCTCACGTATCTTCTAGAAAGTTTTAGTTCACTTTTTCGGGTTGAGTTGCTTCACGGTTAAGTCTTGTCTTCATATGTCTTGTATATTCCGGAACTTTCTCCATCTTTTTCTGCAATTATCTATCAAGTCCCCTGGAAAGTCACAGAATACCAAAACTCATGGAATTATGTTAGTTAGACCCCTAGACTTATGTTTGATCTTTGACTTGAGCCCTTAATTCATGTTTTTTATCTTATAATTTTATACTATAACAGGTGTCAACAATGCTTCTGCTATGGAAGCTTCGCCCACTGGTATTGCATCTCCCTTTTCCCCTAGACTTAGGGACCCAACTCCATATGTTCCTGTGAAGTTGGCTGATTGCACTTCTGCTTTAAGTGATGAGCGCAATAGTCTTAATTTAGCTAAGTTAGCCAAAGATATTCATATGAGTCACTTGCTAGTGAATCCGGAAGTTCCATCCTCACTTCACGATACGAAGTGTTTTGAGAGGAGGGAAGAAGTAGATGCCGCGGTTCAATTGATCTGCTAAGCTTTTTGAGAACCTCGCAAAGGTTTCGAGATTGTTGTTGAGAAGCCTTTGGAAGTACAAGACAAGGATGCTATTGGTATGTATATTTTATACTTTGTTGTTGTTTCTTAGACGCTTATCTTTATTTCTCTTACTTCCCCTTTTTCCAGAAAAAAAAACTTTGAAGGAGAGAGCTGATGCCATTTGTTAAGGCTTGTGAAGGAAAAGCTTCACAAGAAAGGAACAAGGACTCGCTCAATTTTCTCTTGATGATTTTGATGATGTGGTGGATGATCAAGCTGAGGCCGACCAGCGAAGCCGCCCGTCTGAGTCTCTGGTTAATGTCGAGGCTCAACAGAAAATTCCTTGCCCCTTGAAGGAGGGTGAAAAGATTTGTAAGTGTTTTTGTCTCCGCTGTTACCTTTATTTCTTGAGACAAAAGTTGCTTTTTATTACTTACTATCCTTACATTTTTATATCTCGTAGCTCAATTTTTCCCCGATGCTTCGATGTCGTCTAAAGAGAAAACTATTGATGTTGGTTCCACGAGGGATGTTATTGAGGATCATCCAACTCCACAAGTGGTAGTTGAAGGCCAAGAACTTTTCTTTCCGCTGTTTCAAAGTCTCTTGAGAATACTTTGAAATTTTGCCTTGACAGCGGAGTCAACTTGGATTCTTACAAGTTTGTTGGATTTGGCATAGATAAGCTTTGTGTTCTTCCGAAGAAGCCAGAGAAGCAGTTGTCTAAGTGTATAGATGATGCATTTTCTATTCGATGCCGAAGCCGAAGTTGGCGAAGATGAATCCTCTAGAGTTGGCCGATCTTTGGAATTAACTTAATGTACAAGGTGAGTTTTTGTGATAGGTTTATGCATGCGAAGTTGATTGTCTTGCTATTTTTTTGTAATTAATTTATATTGTGTGTGTAGGGTGCTCTTGTTAACCGTGGACTTCGAAAAGTCTCTTGAGGACATACGATTTGCCTTTATTTGTTCTGAGAAGTCTCGCTAAAAGAGATTGAAAATTTGAAATCTCAAGTTGCTTCTAAGGAGAAAGAAAGGGGATAAGTCGTGGATGAATGGCATAAGATCGATCGTTTGTATCACAAAGCTTCGGATACCGTAAAGGAGAAGGATAGATGACTAGAGGTTGCGAAGACAACTATTGCTGATATTACAAGGGAGAAGGAGTATCTTGAAAAGAAGGGCGCAAAAATGGATCAAATGTTACTGAGAAAGTTTAACAGGATGTGGGAGTTGTGCAAGACTGCATACGAGAAGTGGGGTGCTCTTCCTGAAGATCCTTGTTGGGAGCTTGGGGAATATGATCCTTTTTTCAACTGGCCGTGCGCATAATACGAAGATCTTGGTGTTGTTGTGCGTGCAACTGCCGATACGAGCGTCATGTATTCAACCAGAGCACTTCTGCATCTTATGAAGGAAGCCGATGACCCTTTATATAATGTTTTTGCTGGTCCTACTTTCAAGTTTCCTGGTGATGCTATCAACCAAATTTCTCCTCGTACTCATTTGCTTTGCAAGAAGTTTTTCAACGCAGTACTTGGTGCAAATGTGGTCGTGAACATTGCCTCGAAAAAGTTAAAGACAAACCGAAGCGGGTATTTTGCTAATCTTTTATTCTACTTCGAAAGTGTTGTTATTTTTCTTGTTTTGTTTTATTTGCTAACTTTTGGTTTTTCCAGCTTGAATCTGATATCTCCCGAGAGGAAGAAGCTTTCGGAAGCAAGAGATGGAGAAAGATGTAACACCCGCCCTCCAAAGCCGCACCGCACGGCCCTTCCGGGGGGGGCGACGCTGCGTACACATAGCACCCTGCTTACACTTTCGTCCTCGCTTCGTGTAAAAGGGTTAACCCGAAGGTGATATGGTTGGAAGGCAAAGGCTTATAAGTTGGCTCCACCCTTGCTTAACCAGCAAGGTGGTACTAAACATGTGCACTCTGCACTCATAGGCCCCTACTTGGGCCACCTCTAAATTGGGCGGGTGTTACATAATACTTGTTCATTCATGTGATTATGGGTTGATGGGAAATTCTTGACGCTAATGCTTAAAACTTTGATCAACTTTAAAATGCGGTTTAACCAGTGTCTATCCTTTTTTGAGCCTCATGTACACCCATGTTGTATTTGTTGAGTACGACATGTACTTACGCTTTGCTTTACATTCAATATTTGGAAAATCCCGGATGGGTAAACAGACTATGGAGAAGATGATGTGTTTCAAAGGAGACCTCTAGGCTTGATGTCAACCAATTGGCAATTCCTCGTGGAGTTTGGAGCAAGCACCGAGTGCTAGTCGTTTTACTTCCGCTTTGTTAGACCTTGTTTTTATTCATGTAATGAATATTAAACGTTATGTAATAAGCTTTGGATATGATACTCCAGTGATTTGTCTTGCATATGTGTGATTGATCTCGGGGCACATATGTAATCTTGTACTCGTTTTTGTTCCTTAAAACGGGTATGACAAATTGGTATCACTCACCGCCTAAATGAATCATCACGCATCAACATTCATCCATTCATGCAATCAAAACACGAAGAAAACAAAGGGATAACATGAGAACAGTACACCATCAGCAAATAAATAAATTGAAAATGCTTTAAAACACTAGTTTACGCCGCTACGATCACATAGACGTCAAATTCACCAAAAATCGAGCTAAACGGCTAAGATGTGGATTTTACAAGATTTACATTAATAAAATAATAAAGCTAATGCAAACTCGAAAATTAAAAAGTTTAAAAACCGACTAACAGTAAGATAAACATGTAGACTACGGAATTATGAATCTAACGCGACTTGAGCGGATCGATTTGGACTTAAAACGAATAAGTTGTAAGCTTTTGAAACCTGTGGCAAAACTGTAAATATAATTTCGGGTTTTCAATAATTAAAACTAAAGAAAAAAGGGCTGGGCTGAACATCATTTGTAACACCCCGCCCTCCAAAGCCGCACCGCACAGACCCTTCCGAGGGCGCGCACGCGCACACATAGCACCTTGCTTACACTTTTCGTCCTCGCCGTGTAAAGGGGTTAACCCGGAAGGTGATATGGCTGGAAGGCAAAGGCTTATAAGTTGGCTCCACCCTTGCTTAACCAGCAAGGTGGTACTAAACATGTGCACTCTGCACTCATAGGCCCCTCTTGGGCCACCTCTAAATTGGGCCGGGTGTTACATACACCCCCTCAAAGGACTCGACGCCCTCGTCGAGCGCCAACTTAACCGGGACCTCCCTCTTGGCCACGCTCAGTGCATCCAGTGTCGGCACATGTACCCATGCCGAACAATCGCGGGACTACACCAGCCCGTGAAACCGCAAGGGTCGGCTTTGATACCATTTGTAACACCCCGCCCTCCAAAGCCGCACCGCACAGCCCTTTCCGAGGGGCGCGCACGCATACACATAGCACCTTGCTTACACTTTTCGTCCTCGCCGTGTAAAAAGGGTTAACCCGGAAGGTGATATGGCCGGAAGGCAAAGGCTTATAAGTTGGCTCCACCCTTGCTTGTTACTGAGTAAGAGAAGAGGGCACGTGAAGAGGAAGAGAAAAGTCGAAATGATGTTAGTGAGCATAGGGGCTAGTTTGGTGTATTCGGTTTTTTTATTTCGAAAGTGTCTTGTGAGTAAAACTTGTTTAAGTGAGAATCTTTGTAAATCTGTTAAGTTGATGGGTTGTTTAAACTTTGTTACTTATGTTTATGCGAAGTTTATTGTTTTCGAGAAGTTAGATTTTGTTCTTAACTTTTATAGCGAATTTTGACTTTGGAATATCTCGCGGGTTTTTCACGCTGTGCTTCTGCGCAAGATATCGTTGCCGCGATGCCTCTTATGATTGCGTAGGGTGATTTTATTTTCGAAGCTTCGGAGTTTTTGAGGCTTAGGTAGTGGTAATGTTGATGAGTTCGTGGACAAATGTCTTGGGAAGTCCGAAGTAAAGGATTCTTATAAGATGCCTAGAGTTGTCGATTTTAGTCATGTTGGACAGGTAATGTTCTCATGGTTGAGTGTCTTCCCTTTTTTTCTCTTTCTTCTGGTTCATGAGATATGTTTTTGTTACGTCTTCTTGCTCAAGTGCGTCCCCAAGCTTTATTTTTGGGGATAGTTTTCAAGATACAGCGGATAAAATAATCAACGAGGTTGTTGAAGACATTCTAAGCGGAAGCAGCAACTAGTGTTGCTTCAAGAATTTTGAGTGTTTTAAGCTTTGAATGTGTTGTATGTAAAATTGAATAAGCACCTTGGACGATGTTGTACCTTTGTATACATGTTTTGTATAATAAAAAATTTTGTTAATTCAAAAATCGTTGTTCACCCTTTCTTGCGAAGTGAGAGCAAAGACTTCGATTTGAAGTCAAAATTTCTCCTTAGAGAATTTTGAAAATGTCGCCCTCTTCTTTTTAGCTTAAGACTTCGATTTTAAGTCAAAATTTCCTCCTTAGAGAATTTTTGAAAACGCCGCCCCTTCTTTTTGCGAAGTGGGAGCGAAGACTTCGATTTGAAGTCAAAATTTTCTCCTTAGAGAATTTTGAAAACATCGTCCCCTTCTTTTTTTGTAAGTAGGAGCAAAGACTTCGATTTGAAGTCAAAATTTTCTCCTTAGAGAATTTTGAAAACGTCATCCCCTTCTTTTTTGTAAGTAGGAGCTTAAGACTTCGATTTGAAGTCAAAATTTTTTCTCCTTAGAGAATTTTGAAAACGCCGCCCCCTTCTTTTTTTTGCGAAGTAGGAGCTTAAGACTTCGATTTGAAGTCAAAATTTTCTCCTTAGAGAATTTTGTAGGTAATAATTTTAGTTTTATACTTAAATTATACCTACTTACTTTTGTATTTTGTGAAAACTTTTAGCCGATGTTAAAGTGTTTTGCTTTTTCGGCTTAATAAGCGGCGAGGAAAAGTAAAAGATGCACAAGTTTGGGGAAACTACTTTCTCATTTATATTTGACATGAGAATTTACAATAGAGTCCGCCTCGTTAAAAACCACTCACCCTACGAAGGGCTTCCCCGAGTGGAAAAGAGTACTGACTCTTGATTGAAATGATAAAATGCTTCTAAGAAATTGAATCTAATTTGCTTATTTGTAGAAAACTTGAAAAAAGGAAAATTCTAGGGATAGTACTTGTGAAGATCCTTGATGTTCCAAGTGTGGCTTAACTCTTCTCCCTTGAGATTCTCTAGGTGATAAGATCCTTGCCTGTTTGACTTCGTTATAATGAAAGGTCCTTCCCACTTTTGTTAGAACTTTCCCACGGTGTCTTCGTTTCTTTTTCTCTTGAGTACGAAGTCTCCTGGCTGTAGTTCTCTTTTTACTACTTTCTTATTGTACCATTTACTTGTTTCTTCTTGGTATTTCCGAGATTCATCACAGCTTGGTTTCTTTCTTCTTGAGCAAATCTTTGCTTGTCTTCTCGATCTTCTTCGGTTGAGACTTCGACATTTGTTCTTGGTCCTTCGAATTGTATTTCTTCCGAGTCATTGCTTCATCCCCATATAATAACTTGAAAGGCGTAAACTTCGTTGATCTTGTTGTGGTTGTATTGTGACTCCAAACAATCCTTGGTAATTCTTCAACCCATTTCCCTTTTGGGAGTCCTACTAGGTTTTTTGAAATTCCCACACATATAATGCCATTTGCTCTTTTCGACGGCTCCATTGGATTGAGGATACTTGATGATGCGAAGCAAAGTTGGATTCCCATACTTTCACAATAGCTTCGGAAATCTTATTTGTCAAATTGAGTTCCATTGTCCAAAGTTATGTGTCTTGGAACTCCGAATCCGCAAATTATATTTTGCCAAAGGAACTTCTTCATTGTTGTGGATGACATATTTGTGATTGGCTTCGCTTCTATCCACTTTGTGAAATATTCAACCGCGACAAACCGAGATATTGATGATTGCCTTGAGCCGGTGGTAGCTTCCCAATTATGTCTATTCCCCATCTTGCAAGTGGCCAAGTTGGTTCAATGTGTTGAATTGGATTAGCTGGGGCATTTGACTTGTTTGCTGAAATTTGGCAATTATGGCAAGTTTTCACTATTTCCTTGCTATCTTTTTGAGCTGTTGGCCAATAGAATCCTTGTCTAAATGCTTTTCCTGCTATGGCTCTTGGGCCAGCATGATTGCCACATGTTCCACTATGTATTTCTTGTAGTAATTCTTTGCCTTCTTCGCTTGATATGCATTTGAGTAATGGTTCACAAATGCCGTGCTTGAAAAGTTGATTGTTGATGAGCTTGTAGTTTCTTGTCTTGTGCTTCATTCTTATTTCTTCAGCTTCGCTTTCTGGTTCATAAAACCCTTTTAGGAATGCTATTATTTCGACCTCCAGTCTTCGCTCTCAATGATGTGGATGTACTTTGGCTCTTCAATTTTTTGCTTTTATCGAAGATTCGATAATACTTGATAGAACACTTCGGTGGCAATTTTGCTTTTGAGTTCCGCCTTCGCGATTTCATCTGCTTCTTCATTGTTTGTTCTTGAAATGCTTCGTACCGTGAATCCTTCGAAGTGTTTTTCTTGATCCCTCACACTTTGTAGGTACTTCGCCAGCTCTGGATCTTTTGCCTTGTAATTTTTCTCAACATGGCCTGCTACGACTTGAGAATCTGTTTTTATCAGGATTTTCTGTACACCCATTGCTCTTGCCTTGCGAAGCCCCAGCAATACTGCTTCATATTCCGCGATGTTGTTAGTGCATCGAAATTCAAGTCTTGCTGCGTATTTCATTTTGACCCCGGATGGCGAAGTGATTATTGCCGCTATGCTAGCCTGCGGAGCCCCATGCTCCATCGCAGTTTATTGTCCATTCTTGACAAGACAAAGTCCACTCTTGATGATCTTTTTGATCTTCGCAACTTGTTCTTTGGTGTCCAATACGAAATGAAATCTCGCCAATACTTGTGACTTTATTGCCGTTCTTTTCTCAAAATCGATGAAATATTGTGAGATTTCTACGCCCATTTTCCAAGCCTTCCGTAAGATTTACAACTTTGAAGTACATCTTTGAGTGGTTGATTTGTTGGGATTCTCACTTTGTGTGCCAAGAAGTAATGCTTCAACTTTCTTGTTTCCATGAGTCTTTGCATATGCTATTTTCTCAATTTCGAGTAGAACATTTTTGAGCCGTAGAGGGCTTGGAGACAAAGTATATTGGTTCTTGCTTCTTCGCGTGGTCTTTCTCTCTTTCTTGCACTAGTCTTCGCATTCTTACTTGCTTTCTCGGATCTTGAGATATATAAAATTAGTTCTTGATCGACATTTGGTGTTGTTAATGTTGAAGGACTTGAAAGATACTTCTTTATTTCCTCGAAAAGCTTTTTTGTTGTTCTTCTCCCCATGTAAAGTTTGTCTTCGCCTTTGAGTGCTTGAAAAATTGGGAAGCTTTTTTCTCACGACTTTTGATATGAACTCGGTTCGTGAAGCCAATCTTCTGTCAACTTTTGAATATCCTTGATATTCTTTGGAACTTCGCCTCGCATGATTGCTTTTATTTTCTCCCGGATTTGGGTCAATGCCTTTTCTTTGAAACTATGCATCCAGGATTTTGCCTTTTCGCACTCCGAAGGTGCACTTTTCGTGATTGAGTTTGAGGTTTGACTTTCTCAAGTTCTCAAATGTTTGCTTCAAATCTTTCAAATGGTCTTCGCGTTTCTTGCTTTTACTATTATGTCATCAACATATGCCAAACAAATTGTCTCCGATTTGGTCTTTAAGTGCTACCGAAGTCATTCGATGAAGCTTGAACCCCGCATTGAAGCCCCTCGCCATTCTTTGGAAGCGATAGAAGTTCCAAATGGTGTGATGAAACTTGTCTTTTCTTCATCTTCTTTCTTCATGTAAATTTGATGATATCCTCGAGAAGCAATCGAGGAAGCTTAGCATTTCACTTCATGCGGCTTGGTCGACCAATGTGTCGATTCTTGGTAAGGGAAGTTGTCTTTGGGGCAAGCTTTATTGAGATCTGTAAAATCTATGCACATTCTCCATTTTCCATTGCTTTTCTTTACCATCACGATATTTGCCGACCAAGTTGTAAATTGACTTCCCTTATAACTTTTGCATCTAGTAGTCTTTGTACTTGACCTTCGCGGCCATTGTTCTATTTTCGGAGATCTTTCGTAATTTTTGTTTCTTTGGCTTGATATTTGGGGTCGATGTTGAGGCGTATGTTCAATGATGTCTCTGCCGACCTTCTAGATTTTTTGCTGACCATCGTAAGACGTCTTGATTGCTTCTTAGGAAACTTATGAGTTGTTCTTCTTCTTCTTTTGCTAGATTGGCGCCAATGATGACTTTCTTGTTCTGTTACCATTGGATCTAGCAAAACTTTCTTAGTTTACGCTTTTCGACATGTCTTCGCTTTCTTTTTGTGACTTCGCGTTTTCTGTTTCATCTTCGTCTTGATTTCTTCAATGGCTAGAACATTCCTTTGGGCTGGAGTTGAGTCTTTCTCAATGTTTCTTGCTTACGTTTGATTTCCATGAATTGATATTGGTCCATTGATTCTTTGGAACTTTCATGCATAGGTAAGAGTAGTTGATCACGGCTTCGAAGATATTTAGACTTCCTCTTCCAAAGATTGCATTGTACTGGCTATGCATTTCAACAACATCAAATGCCACTTGTTCTGTTCTTGCATTGTTTTGTGTCTTGAATGATACTGGTAGTACAATTCTTCCGATTGAGTTTATCCTTTTTCCACCGAAGCCAACTAATGGATATTCTCGCTCTTCCCAAGTTTTGTCTTTTGATTCCCATTGCATCTAATGTTGATGCGAAGAGTATATCAGCGGAGCTTCCTCCATCTACTAATATTTTTGTGACATCCCATCCATCAATATTTGCTTCTATGACCATGGCATCCATATGTGGGTAATCTTTGAGCTTCATGTCTTGTTCTGTGAAAATGATTGGTTGGTGTGACCATCTTGTCTTCTTGAAGGGTCCCTCCATTGTTATTGCATTGATTCTTGAAGTAATTTCTTCTTTCATTGTTCGTTGCATGTTCTATCCGTTACCTCCATAAATTGTCATTATTACGCCTCACGCTTGCGGTTGATACTGAAGGTGATGCATTATTTTGAACATTTTGTGTGTTATTCGCCAACGAAGCTTCAGGTTGCAGACTTTGTATTTGTCCCCATTATGGCGGAGCCATTGCCAATGGTTGGCAATTGTATATTGGTGGAGGTCCTGGTAGCATTTGTTGGTTGCAACTTTGATCGAAGTATGCTTGGTTATTTGAAGTGCTTGCTTGGGACAAGAAGTTTATTGATCTTTGATTTTCCAGTGATTTGCCTTCTTGTTGTAATTGTTCTATGCTTTTCTTCACCATTGGGCACATCTTCGGTGTGGCCAGCCCCCTTTGCCATGGATGATGCAGTACATTTCTTCAGGTTTTAGGATTCTTCTTTCCCCAAACCTTTGATTGAAGCCTCCTCTTTGATGTTATTGAAGTTCCTGTTGTTATCTTGGCTTATTTGGTTATTTTGTGCCTGAATATTGTCTTCGCTCTGCTCATTGTTGATTTGGTTCACATGGAGTGGTGGTTGATATTGATGGTAGTATGGTCTTCGCTCAAAATTTTGCGGCCTAAATTGATTGTTTGTCTTCGCTTGATTTCTTTGTGCATTCTCTTCTTCGGTCTTTTTCACGAAATCATCGTCCGATCTTGCATATTTTTGGATTTCTTCATATAGTTGAGCAACAGTTGTTGGTCTTTCCCTCTTTAGGTAACGAAGACAACCGTCCGGCCTCACGAGGCCCCCGATTGCGGCGATGATGACGACTTCGTCGATACTTCGGAATTTGGGTCTTCATTTGGATGAATCTTTTATAGTATTGGATTATTGGCTCCTTTGGATATTGCTTGATGTCAAATAGATCATCGCTTGTTAAGCCTGTGTGTGTTGGAACCCTTGGAAATCAACGAGTAGAGTTGTTCGAGTTGTTCCCAACTTTTGAGGGATCTTGGCTTGAGCGAAGCATACCACTTTTGAGCTGGTCCTTTCATCGCCATGATGAGTGCCTTCGCTAATGTTTTATCGTCTCCCCACCTGATTCAACAGCTGCTTCAAAACTCATCAAGAATTGTCTTGGATCCGTCAAGCCTTCGTAGGTTGGTATGACGTTGAATTTGAAGCCCGTTGGCCATTTTGCCATTTGTAAGTCCACCGATAATGGAGATTCCGGGTCGATTGTGACTATTGCCTTTTCATTGTTTTGATTTGTCTTGGCTTCGCTTGTTATGCGATCTTGATCATTGAGTTCTTCACTTAGTCGTTTCAGCTCTGCTTCAGCTTCCTCTATTCTTTGTTTCAATGTCTTTCTCTCTGGTTCTGGCTTTGCAAGCCTCAAGTTCTTTCTTCTTTTTGATCACTTCTTCTAGTTGTTGCAACTTTCTTGCCTCTTCGCTTTGATCTTCGTGGGGAATGACTTCTTTGGAGACGTTGTCTCCGCTTGTTCTTGGTACTTCATTCTCTGCTGTTGTTGTATCCTTGGCAGCGCTTGCTAACTTGTTCTTGGGAGGTCTTCCCATGATTTCTTGATGGTCGTGGGATAGATCGTTGCTCACACAAACGGTGGGCACCAAGATGTTGGGTGATTGCTCAGCACAACATGTTATTGATGAAGATGTGGTTTACAAAGTGGCCATTCAACATGGCGATGTCGGGGGTATTTATAGGCCCCCCTCGACTTCGTAATTGTACAAAAACACTAAGGATTTTGAAATGAACTTCTACAATATCCTCTCTCCAGCGAAGATGCACTCCCTCATCTTCGCTTCTCTTAGTTTAATCTTCCATCTTTGCAACGCTTTTTTGTTTCTTCTCAAGATGATATTGGCCTCCTTGAAGTTGTCGCGGCCATCTTCGCTAGATTTCCGACCTTAGTCTTCATGTTTCAACCAAGTTGCTCTTCCGCGAAGCCAAAAAATCCTCGAGAAGCTATCTTCGAGGTAAGACTTTTCTCCCCGTTCGATTCATCCTGGAAATCTTCAAAGTTTGGGACGAAAGTTTAAAGCAGAAATCAAAGTTAGATCCCAACAGGTTGAATAAAATCATCCTTTAGAGAAGCAAAGTGAACACCGAAACATGAGATAAATGATCTATGCTAAAATCTTCAGCCAAAACTTTTTCGATAGCATAGAAAGTGACCTTTAGCCCTGTAACAACACTATCCTTGTTACTACTTGTATATTCCTTCGGGTATGTGTTGTCAACTAATACTGCAGGAATAAAATCATGAGAGGTGCAAAAAGGTTCGAGCACAATTTAAAAAAAAACAAGAAAGAAATGATGATAAAATAAAAGGAGACAAGTTAGGAACACGATACACAAGAGGCCAAAGAAGAAAAGCTTCGAACGAAGAAAAGGACCACCACAAAGGTGCTACAATGCCGTCACACTCCAATAATAAGGTAACATCTTGAGGTAAGTTATTATTAATTAAGCTTTTCCCTAATTTTGGCATGTTCGTAAATAATGTCAAACATGTCGGAGTTATAACCTAACCTTATATATCCCTGTTTAACTCTACATGTTTAGTTCTTTGTTCTGGACACCACTCTCCTAATCTCATAGTCCCCAACCATATAAGTCAAAATGTTGTGCATCCTGTTTTGGAAGATAATCATAATCATTAAACCATTGATGCCTATTTTCCCCGATCTTATCACCCTTGTCATAAATGAAGAAAAAAGAATAATAATAAACATTAACTCTATCTTGTTTAATGCGCCTAAGGTTAGAGAATAATGAACAAAGTTATGGTTCTGTTGGTGTTTTCCCACCAACAGGGCCCATGCACTTGATCTCTACCTTGTCTTTGCAAACAGGACACACTTCGAGAAAATGTGGAGGAGTCTGTCACTCCCCCAAAATTCTATAAGTATATGTCTTGAACCCACAAAGTATGCACACTAAACAAGATGTTTCCCGTTTCCACTATCAAAGCTTCAGTTCAAACCACGGAACCAACCAAGAACAAGGGTGATGCCATCATCTGAAATCACTATCTCAAGAGACGCAGCCGCCAAGATCTGATAATGCACTTGAGAAGTGAGTAAGGTAAGAAGTCTTGTTCGGAGGACTTTAATTCACGAACCCTTGCTTTAAAGGTAACTTCGGTAAGTTATCCATATTTAATTCCCAAAGCATTGCATATTTACTTTCTTTAATTGCATAACATATTTCCCTTTCCCAATTGCATTTGAAAAGACAATAAAAATGTTTAATGTTTTACCATGTCTAAAAAGCCCCATGTGAGTAAATCCGAGGTTTAACACCCTCGAGAGATATTTACTATGGCGGCATAAAAATAAAATAAAAATGCATTCATAAGTTCTTTATCTTCTTTTGCATACAAAATAAGAAAATCCAAAAAAATATATTTCATCTTTGCTAAGAGTCAAGGCGACAAAAGTAAAGTGGCTAAACTCTAACGCCTAATCAAGTTCCACAAGCTTTGTTGTCTATTTGAGTTTAGCAGATTTGGGGAGAGAGACATGATGAGCCGACACCATTGTGACCATCTACCTCAACTTCCACATCATCAACCCGATTTTCCAATCTAGCTTGGGGAGAGCACCCCTAGTTATCCCGATAAGTATCTCTACTACTACTATTATTAGCTAGATATTTGGTTTGCTTAGTTTGCTTAAGTTGCTTAGAGTGAGTCTATATAATCTTAAAGAGTCTTTATTATAGTATAAATAAAAAGATCAAGGGAGAGTGTACACCTTTTACGCTTTTGCTCAACAAAAATGAACTTTAAAAATAAAGGAGATGATGAATAGTTGTCCGTCTAATACCTTTTCAAGTACCTAGCTTTCAAGCTTAATTTCTCTCGAAGCGTAAATGTAAAACTGCTTTGACTTGAGATTTACTCGAACATGAAATCTGTGGATTGCAAATGCTTGCTCTAGAGTCTAGGTAATTGACGGATATGATATATGAAAGTTTTGAGATGCTATTTCTCTTACTCCTAGTGACACAGATTTCGGAGATTTATCCTTTGAAAATTATAAAAATATACATGATAAGTTCTGTATGACAGAGTGTTTAAACTCCTACCACAGCCATATATACATGCTCCATAGATTAGGAAAACCTTTTTTGATATATATATATATAGGCCGCTTGCTTTGCATTGAGTTTGGTCAATCTTTGTCGATCCTTAGAAACTTGTCATGCTGATGTACACTCCATCCATCCACCACATTTATATTCCATTCCACTAGACTCCACTCATGTATATCTTTGCTTCTATCCCGGAAGTAACGCATCCACCATACACATCCAATATATATCCGCCAATTATGTTCCACTCCTATCCCGGGAGAAGAGCAACCAAAAATATTCCATCCATTCCAGTCAACAATCTTATAAAGCTCTAGTCTATCTCTAAAAAAGTTTATTACAAAAAGAGACTTGGGTTGTCTTATTAAAAAAAAGAGAGGGAGATGAAAAATGGACAAGTGTCCTACGGGCAGTAGAGCCTACCTCCCTAAGAAAAAAAAAAAAAAAAAAAAAAGAGAATAAAGGAGAGTTAAAAAAAAAAATGGACAAGTGTCCGCTATGAAAACAATGGGTACTTAGATGCCCGCCTCTCCATAAAAGAAAAAAAATAAAGAAAAAAAATGCAACCCAGGTTCTCTCAAGTGTTTTCAAGTTTCAAGAGAGAGATGACTTTTCAAAGAGCTAGAATAGAATTAGACTTTTTCTCATCACATTCATTCCATTCACACCTACCATCATATTCATTTCATTCCATCATGCACATGCATCGGTGTGACTCTTGACTTTGGATCCATTGTTTGAACTTACAATATATGTTTAGTAAGTAGATTTAGTTTTCTCACCACCTATGAACTCAGATATAAGCTTTAGATATAGGGTGAGAGAGTAGAAGGCATAGTGTTCTCTTGCCTTTAGTCCAAAAAATACCACATACTATGAGAGAAAGGCAAAACAACCTTATTGCCTTAGTGAGGATCCACCAGTACCACAAACGAGAGACTTGAAAGGGTCATATTGAAGGAACTTTGAGTTTTATTTCGAAAACTAGCAAAAAACTCCGGAATGCTGGTTGAACAAAGAGTTTGAGACCTAGTGCTTGACTTGATTGTTCTATCTTTCAATTGCCCAAGATCACAAGAAAAAGCTACAAGCTCCATGATTAAAGGTAATATGGGTAAGTTGAAGGTTGAAATGGTTTATTCTTATCAGGGGATGAAATTTTGTTTGAAAAGCATGTGTACTTTTGAGGTGTGAAAGCGCAAAGCAACTCTCGATCAACAATATAGTCTTGCTAGAGACTAGCAAGAGGTTAGCTTGGGGGAGCTTGTTGGTATACCATATAGCATAAAATATAGAGGTTTTTAAAACGAAAATAAGGGCTTAAAATGAATATTAACATAGTATAGGGGCTTGACTGACATAATTCCACGAGTTTTGGTGATTTATATAGGAAAACGCCCAAGAGTTTGCAAGCCCTACGACATAAAGACATATCCGTGAAGTAATCCAACTTGGAACCCACGCAAGAACATTCTAGAGGACACCAGAGGACACGATCTTTGAAAATTTTGGGGCCCCACTGGCAAGTGTGCCAAGGCGGCCGCCCTAGTAGCAGGCGGCGGCCGCGACCGTGGGGCCCCCTGTCAGCCTCTGCTTCGTAGGTCAGTTCACAACCGCCATTAAGAAGAGATCTACACCGTTGCTCAAGGTTGGTTTGATCCAAGGGCTGTCGTGCATCGCCTAGGGCTATATAACAAGACCCCTTGACCCCTGGGTGAAACCCTAATTCATTCCAACTCATTCTACTCCAAGTCATCAAGTCAAGATCCCAAGCCCTAGTTCCACCATACTAGAGCATTAGCTATCTAGGCTAGTTCTAGAGGAAGTCAAGTATTGTCTTAGATTCCCGATCGTCAAGAAGTAGGGGAGCCGAGCTTCTCGTGGCTTCTCTCTTGTATCTAATTTGTAAGTATTTGTTTAGAATACAATTGCTATGACGTTGCTCTATTTAATGATTATATTCTTAGTTATATGTTTCAATGTCTATTATGATTATATGCTTAGTATAGCTAGATTGTCTTTATATTCAAGCATGGAGTCATATAGCGCTCACTTAATGGTACCTTGGGTGAGTGGTCAACAATGTGTAAACGTGGTGTTTATACAACGTTTGCCTGTGACATCACCCTATATTCCGGGACGTGTGGTAGACCGTTGATGTGACACTCCCATTGAGTCCTTTGGAATCCACCCCCCGAATGTAGGGCTAGTTGAGCTTTATTACTATGGTAGATTGGTTTCGTTCCTAATCTTCCTTAGTAATGTTCACCATGTGTAGATATATTGTTTTCCTGCCATGATTGCTAGGTGTACTGCACTAATCTTAGTATGCATTGACATATAAGTAGGAGTAACATAGGAATATTCTGTCTATTCTACCTATACCATCTATTTGCCCTTTTATGACAGATTCTAGTGGCATACGATGATCTTTGACTTGGCACTTATCATTTATCTTTATTATCTTTATGTGACTTACCCCTGTTCAGAGTAGTTAGATTACATATGGTTATTCTACTTTACAACACTGCAAGTGACCTCAATCAATCTACCCATAACCTACCCCTTCCTTGTGGTAATATATAAATACGATACCTGGACTTACTCCCGGTGAAGTGCTACATTGGTGTTTCTATCTGTGCGCTTGCAGATACCATATTCATATTAATTGCAAGAGAATCAAGTGTCATACTAAGAATACCATTCGTGCATTTCTTAGCGTTGTTAACTAGGGTGACAGACTAGTTTCGTAGGCAATGCTAGAATGTGTGGTATAGCTTTTGTGCCTATCTTGGTGAGATTAACTCCACCATAGATAATGTTGCAGAGTCACACACCATAACTAACACCGTCTAACTTTATTAACTCTCCGCTCTGACTTTTATTGGAATGTGAGATTAACTCCACATCCAAGCTAACTTATTAGATAGATACCATTTATACATTTCTGGCGCCGTCCTAAGAGTGGGTCTTAATCCATTCTTTTGTGATTGCGTTAAGAAATGTCAACACTTGGTTTGCTAGAGAGTTTGCCAGGAGTCTAGTTTTATAAAAGTCTAGTCGTTTAAAGAGTCTTTGCTAGAGTTTAGGAATAAATAAATAGGAGAGTACCAAAGGTTCTCTTTTCCACCAACATAAAATGATCTCTGAAGCTAATTCTCATGCATGGAAATGGTGAATAGTTGCTTCGCCGTAATTTCTTTTCAGTGCCTAGCTTTCAAGCTTAATTTCTCTTGAGCCTTAAATGCAAAACTGCTTTGACTTGAGATTTACTTTGAACCTAAAACCTATGGGTTGCAAATTGCTTTCTCTAAAGTCTAGGTAATTGACGGAGATGATATATGAGAGTTTGAGCTGCTATTGATCTTACTCCTAGCGATACTAGATTTCTGGAGATTTATTTTGAAACTTTAGAAGTGCACATGATAAGCTTCTGTGTGACAGTGTTGAACCTCCTACCACAGCCATATATACATGCTCCCTAGATTAGGAAAACATTTTGACATATATATAGGTGCTTGCTTTGCATTGAGTTTGTTCAATCTTTGTTGACCCTTGGAAACTTGTCATGCTGATCATGTACACTCCATCTCACTCCACTACCATTCTATCTCATTCCACTCTATTGCATTTCACTCCACTCCACTCGACTCCATTCATGCATATGCTATTTCCACCCTGGAAGTACGCATCTACCATTACACCACCATATACACCCATTATGCATCCACTATATCCACTAAAAATGTTCTACTCCTATCCTGGGATAGAACAACCAAAAATAATCCCTACACCCTTCCACCTATCCATATCTAGCCAATATCTTACAAAGTCCATTACTCTTGTCTATCTCTCAAAAGTTATTGCAAAAGAGATTTGGATTGTATTCTAAAAAGGGGGGGATAAAGGAGAGTTAAAAAAAATGGACAAGTGTCCGCTGAAAACAATGGGTACTTAGTTGCTCACCTGCTATAGCATAATATTACTAGTCAACTAAACATGGAATAAGGGCTTAAAATGAATATCAACATAAGTCTAGGGGTCTAACTAACATAATTTCACGAGTTTTGGTATTCCATGACTTTGCAGGGACTGAACAGATAAAAGCAGATAAGAATGGTGAGAAACCTAAGATTTTGCATCCCATACGATGACAAGACTTGACCGTGAGGCAACTCAACCCCAAAAGTGGACTAAAACACTCTAGAAGACACCAGAAGACACAAGGAGGAAGGAGATGTGGTTGTGGCCCAGGGCCCTAGCGATCGCCAGGAAGATCCATGGCGACCGCCAGGTGGGTCCCACATGTCAGCCTCTCCTTTATATGGCGGTTCACTACCGACATTGAGGTTGCATCTATACCATTGTTCAAGGTCGGTTTGATCCAAGGGTCCCTGTTCATCGCCGATGGCTATATAAGAAGACCCCCTGACCCCAGGGTGAAACCCTAATTCATTATCATTCAAGTATCAATAGGTGAGACCCTAAGTCTCCCTCTAGGTCTAGACAACTAGAACTAGAAGAGTTAGCATGCAAGAAGGGATTAGATCTAGATAGATCTAGTCTTTAGAACAAGAGAGATAGAGAGAGGGATGGGATCGGAGAAGTTCCGGTCTGTCAGTGCTATCTCCACACTTGTACCTCGGTGGAATTTAATCTACACTTGGAGTTACTCTAGTAATTTACTTATTCATTTAGTAAGTATATTGTTTATAATTATTCTTATTGGTCTGCGAGTCTCTTTTGAGTACTTTAATCTGGCGCCTAGATTAGAGTAATATTCGTAGTGCAAACATGGTGTTTGGACTCGGGTATCTCGTTAGATACACCCTACCTTCCAGAGCGTGGTAGTTCGTGGTAGTGACAGTACCATTGATTCCTTTGGAGTCCACATCCCGTTGGTTAGGCCAAGTAGGACCTTGTTGCTGGAGGATTGCACATTTCATCCCTGCTTTCCTTTGAGTACGTCCCCATAAGGATAATATCAACATTGCTTACCGAGATAAGAATTACATATCTTAGTAATCCTTTTCGCTATCTCAACCTTCTTAAGTCTTGTGCTACTCTGGGTTAAGATTAGATCGTAGTCTCCCTCACCCGTTTCCTGGTGGATTCGATATTAAAACCCTCTCCCAGGTGAAGTGGTCGCCGGTATCCGTTCGCTTGCGGATTATACAAAATATTTCTGTAAGCTTAGCAAATACCAACAAGTAGCCATAATAATGCAGAGCATCTGGCTTTAGATATTCTATAACGAAGATACATTACCGTAGAGCATCTTTAGTCTATAACTTTTATAAAAGAGAACCCTGGCCACTAACCTATTTCTCCGTGATTTCGTAATTATCATGAGGACCCCACCATCCACTCAAACTGCTGGACCCTCTCTCCCCCCAAGTCAGCGGGACGAGCCGTACGATCGAAAGGGAGGAGGGCGGCACAGCCAGGCGGGTCAACCAATATGACGAGGCCTAGCGGCTTCGGACCTCTGCTCCCGTAGTCTGGTGAGAATCCACTACGGACTCTCTGTGCCGGCATTTGGCAATGCTCAACTTCTAATTTTCACGCCGACGGATGGAGGTCGGAAATCAAGGTGGACGGCGGCGAGTAATAGTCTAGTGCACACAAGCAAACTACTAGCATGCATGCTTTGGACTTATGCTAGGCCTATTGGGCCGCTTACAAAGCCCAATGGAAGGGGAAGCCTTTTAATCGTATTAGTAGGCTTTAGTAGGGATTTTCTTGTCTTGTATATTTTAGTAATGAAAATTTGCAAAATGTTGGAGAAACTCAACAAATATCTGTAGGATCGCTGGACGCCTAGAGAGGGGGGGGGGTGAATAGGCCTGTTTAAAAATTCAACTCAAAACTCGGTCAAGTAACCCGGCGGCATTGCCGCTTCAAGTGGCACCGCCGGCTCTCCTCGAGCGGCACTGCCGCTCCTGTAGAAGAAATTAGCTCACAGTTCAAAATCTGATCCAATGAAAAGTAGATCAAGTAACTTTGCTGGGTTCTCTGAGAGCTGAAACAAGTAGATCGAGTGTAGAAAGATAGATCAGCCTCAATCCCTAAACCTCCTCAACAATAACAATATGAATGCAAAGTGAAGTAAATCAAGCACACAAAGGACACGTTGATTTATCCCGTGGTTCGGCTCGCCACCAAGGCTTGCCTAAGTCCATGTTGTTGAGGTTCCACAAAGGAATGAGCTCACCACAAAGGTTTGCCTCTTTGCCTCATTCACAAGTCTAGGAACCGAATCCTAGAGATGTGGGGTGATGTATTAGATGCAAAAGGGTGTTACAAACCTCCCTAGGCTGCCACACAAGTTGGCAAGCTCAAGGGCAACACACTAGCCGGCTAGGAGCAAGCTCCAAGAGCAAAAGACCACAACCGCCACCAAAGTGCGAACCAAGTGCCTCTAGAATGATGAACATCGGTGGAGCACTCTTCCAATCGAAGTTTGCTGACTTTTCTCTCAAGGATTGATGGTGGAAATCAATGGGAAGCTTGAGAGGAGTGGGAGCAACAATGGAGGAAGAGAGAGTGAGCACTTGGGTGGTGTTCTGTCGAAATGACGCAGATGGAAGAAGGTGACCGTTGGGGGTAAGAATGGAAAGTATAAATACTCCCACTTCCAATGGTCAGATCATGAGCGGCATTGCCACACATGATCAAGCGGCACCGCCGCTCCCCCAGCGAAGGGCACCGCCGCCGGGCTAAGTCAGGTGAAGTGTAGAAAGGATTTGATCACTGACTTAGTCTAGAGCTGGAGGTTATGTGGTGTAAAAATGAGCACTTGGTTGCACGCTTTGACACAGTGGTTGTAATCCCTCTTAATAGTACGGCGTGTCCTATACTCAAATTCAAAATATAAAATGAATATAAACCTCCCTTCATGAAGTACCATCTCAAAAAAGAATTGGGGTACTCCTCTTTTAGGTTTGCAATGTCCTCCTTGCTTATTACCTACTTGTCAACTCGATAAATCTCATTAGTCCTCTAGTTAGATTGTCATCAACGCCAAAACTCACATTAGAGGTTGATTGCACTTACAATATCCTCTGTTTTTTGGAACTAAGGAAAATAATTGGTTTACTTCCTATTTTTTGGGAGTTATTGGACATTGTCTGAATACAAACTACAAAGAGGCAGCACATTTCACACATCTAAAGAATAAAAAAGAAGAAAATTCAATTCTTCAAAATGCAGACCCAAAACAGTAATCCCTAGTTTTGTGTGGCCTTCAAGATAAATCAAGTTTGAATTTGAGCAAGTTTTTCTCTCTCCCATTTTCATCCTAGGGCAGGAAGTAGCCTAGCGTAGGCCTGGTCTTCTCCCTACACCTCCAGTCTCACCCCTGCCCTTGCCAGGTGCGTGGCCCATGTGGTGGCCCATAGCAACTGCTTTCTTGTGTAGTCTCTCTTTCTCGCGTCTCATGTGTGCACTTAGGATGAAAACTGTAGGGAAATATCCCATACCGAACACATCGTTTTCTACATTTGACACGACCGAAGTTGTAAATTTGAAAATTTTGAATTTGGACCGAAATACTAAAAACACCAACATAAAAAATCAGAATGGAAAGGGTTTAGACACATTTTCGACCATTTTCTACTTTTCATTTGGAATATCCCGTATTCAAGTTTCAATTTAAACTGAATTTGGTCTCGCCTAGAAGTCCAGCCTTAGAAAATTGTATCTTTTTCATACGATCTCGGATGAAGATTATTTTTATATGAAAATTGTAGCCCTGGATGAGATCTACAACTTTATTTCTTATAGATTTTTTTATCCGAGGTCGTTAACATGTTAAAAAGCAAATTTTCAGCGGCATATATATTAATCGCATTCAAAAGCGCTTGTTGCCTTTGAATAATCATATCAATATTGAAGAGTGGGTTGGGCATGGAGAGTCTGGCTTCCCAGTAAACCAATGCATCCCAATTGGGAAATGGCAGACCAACCTATAATTGAAGAGGCAAATGGGCAGGTTGCAGTTGAGGAAGAAGGCATAGAGTTTGGACAGTTGGCAGAAGCGGAGCTCTCTGATGAGGCGCTACTAGCAAGAAGGGAGCAGGCAAGCCTAGTGGGGAAGAAGAAAACAAGAAACAGATGAAGAGGAACCCCAAGGGAGGAGCAGGGAAAAGAAGGAAGATGAAAAAGATGATGACAAGAACTAAGGTTGACATAAATAGGACCGACAGTTCTACTTTGCTTTTGATGAGTTCTAGCAACTCAGTATTTTGTAACAATTATCCTAGGCCAGAGGTGTAGTTTAATTGGCTTGAATAATTTATGTTAAGTCGAAATAATGGGTTGTGCCTGAAATGGCTAATGTCTGTACTATGTTTCCATGTCTGTCATGCATTTTGGACAGAAACACCTTGGTGTCTGATAGGGCTTATGAATCTGAATCTGATCCCTTATATTTTTGCTATCTGTGGTAATGATGAGTAAGATAATAAACTTATACGCCATCTACTACTCTTGATTTTATCTAATCTTGACCTCCTTTTATGCTATGTCTGATATGAGGGCTCAGTTATCTGAGCTCCAGTTCTTTCCATTGCCGCTATGTCTTTATGAATCATCAACTTAACAAAAGATGGAAGGTATTGAGCTTGAATATGAGGGGCATTAACTCTAGAGACAAGTGGAATGGTATCAGGAACAAAATTGTGGACTTAGCTTGTGACATTATCTGTTTCCAGGAAACAAAAAAAGGAGAACTTTGATGCAACATTTTTGAGGAATGTTTGCCCAGCTGATTTTTGACAAATTTGAATTCCTCCCATTTGTGTGTGCTTCTGGTGGAATCTCAACCACTTGGAAAGGCAGAACGTTCAGTCGAGATCTAATTTTTTCTAATGATTTTGCTATCTCAATTCAGTTTAACTCAATGCACAATGATGAAAGCTGGATACTGACAAATGCCTATGCTCCATGCACTGATGGAGGAAAAAGAATTTTTATTGAATGGTGTAAACATATCCATGTGCAAGATTGATTTGTAAAGTGAAATGGCCTTTCTTATTTCAAAACTTATGGATGAAAGGTTTCTCACCTCAGTTGATAGCTTGGGTAAACATTACAACATGTAGATGCAAACAGATATACTTATAGACAAGTATAAACCTTGCATAGCGTGGACACAATATAAAACTAGAACATATTTATCATTGTACATGTCTTCGATGGGTCACTGGTTTCTAGATATACTTTCGTGTGGTATATCTCTGAAAATAAAATTTTACACTTCATATGACCAATGAGGCTACTGGTCAATAACATTTTTATTTCAATCGAACACGTGCTAGATGCATAATGTTCACACTTTCACAATAAAAGCCAAGCACCTAAAAGAAGGCCTTCATCTCATCCTTGAAGTCCATGAGATGCTCCTGCTCCACACATTGTGTCATTATTCGAGTCCCCTTCTTCACTGTAGGTGGAGCCCCAAGAACTGCTACAGCCATGTAGTCTGCATAAGTGGAAGGTATGATATGGTTTGGTACACCCCACCCATAGTCAACCTCAAGGAATCCAAGCCTTGTCCAATCAGACACAAATAGAACATTATGCTTGAATTTCAGTTGATATGGGTCTTCCTTCACATCACCCGTGGACCATTTGGCAAACTCCATAGGAAGCCTAGCCTTCCCATCTCGTATCATCCTAATCACATCTAGCAATCCTCCACTAGCAACATCCTCAGCAGTTGCTGTCACAGTCACTGGATAGAAGCAATTTCCATAGAAACCCCCATCCTTAGGAAGCACCTTCGTGAGGAGGTGGCGAGTGTTGGCGAAGAAGCAAACATGGACCTCAAAATCTGGATTGTACTTGATTGCCCTGGTCCTAGCTTGCCAAACCTTGGCAATGGCAACATCGAATGTAGAGCAATATTGTCCATTTGCTTGAAAGTACTCAGTCTTGACATGTGCAATATTGTCGAAAGTCACATCCATGACAAAATGTTTGAACCCAAAGGAATCAAAGGATGGTGGCGGCCCAGGAGGCAGCTTAGGTGGGTTTGGTATTAACGCCCGTGCGCACACAGGTGCTATTGTAAGTTTATCTAGTCCACGGGCATACTCAGAAATTGCATTGATGAATTGCGCTGCACCGAGCCCATCAGCAAGGGTGTGGACTGCTACCAGCCCCACCACAAATCCTCCACAAGCAAATTCTGTGACCTGGTACACAGTTGAGCTCCATTAGTAGATTTTCGTGGCATGGGTGATTTAAATAATAGAGTTATAAATTAAGTTTTCTACCTTGCCGTTCTAACTGAATGAATTTACTACATGAAAATTATAATAAGATATTAATAACTCATGAATATATAAGATTCGGTAAGTATGCAACATGCATTTTGCAATCAAGTAATTGGAAGTTTGTGACTTAAGATAAGATATGGAGAAGCTGCACCACTATGATTGTTTAGATGTAGTTTGAGAGGTGCTCTCCGCGCTTGCCACGCGGTTTATTTTGATGTACGTAGTGGTTGTGTGAATTTTGACTAGAAGCACTAAGAGACAGGAGTACACACACACTACCTAAAGCAATAACTTGATACTGATCTTTTTGCTAGAAACATGGGGCATGGGGTTATGCACTCAGCTCGGACTTTCTAGCTACCACAACAGCTGGGTGATCATAATTATTAATTCAAGTTTTATAGTATCAAATAACTGTCTGGATGTTTCATGTTGTTCAAAGCTGAGTCCTGGGTTCTGAACGCTGCTGATGGGCGCCACTCCACGGCTGGTTATGGGTTTTTTTATATGCGTATATAAGGCTCTCAGGTATGGTTCCCTTATAAACTAGGCCACTTCTGTTCTTCTTAATTGAAAGGCAGAGCTCCTGCCATTATTTAAAAAAATGTTTGTTCAAAGTTGTATCTTAGATGTTTACAGTTTACTCTACCCTGTACCTGGCTTATTAGTAGGTTTGGGTGTTTGCTGGTTGTATAGACAGAAGAAAACAAGGAAGTCCTGGGACAAGGCGTGTACCTAATTTAGTTCAACTACCTCCTGATTTAGGTCTACTGCACCTAGATTTCTTGAGGTGTCGATGCTATATTAAACAGTCTAATGGGAAGCTGTTAATAACAAAATATTACGGATGCAAAAACATTTTATCTGATACAGTTAGTATGCAAGACTTATAGGCTATCACTGGTGTTTTTCTGATCCTATATGCAGAAATTATTACGTACTGGAGGAGGAGAGAGAAAAGTCACTAGTGGCCACTCTCATCAGTTTAGGAAATAAAGGTTGTGATCATGGACTGCGCATAGTGCCTTGAACTATCACATTCATCGTCCCCCATTCCATCTAGAAGAGTATGGTGTATGCAACATTGCAACTACCACACATGACTACTTAAAACTGCCAAAAGGTCTTCTTGATCGATGTAACGTATGCAATCCCAGTGCACTTTCAATTTGGCGAACATCAAACATAATTGTCAAATATTCCACATTTCCACGGCTGAAAGCGATCACACGCAAAAGGATGTGATTTCAGTGAAAGTTGCCATTGAGGTTCCGTAAGTCAACAAGTCAATGTAGTTCCCTATACCACACGTACGTACAAGAATAATCTTGGGAATATCGTCTTTTCCATACCAACAACCGACAGTGACCTCTAATAGCGCCATTCGAGTGAGATCGATGTTTTTTTCGAAAGCGGGACTTCACCCGTACTGGTGAGATGGATGTTGTTATTTACTACTAGAAATTATTTACTACAAGTCAATGAGGTGTCAATATTAGTTCCCGTATGGAGTTATTTACTACTAGCTAGTAATTTTTGCAACCCAACACTTATCGTGTGAGATCGATGTGACTAGGTTCGTATATTTAGGTTCAATTGGTGTACATCATCTAATTCAACTATTATCTAGTACGGTGACAGTCCTGTCAACAACTAATAACACGTCACCCAATGATTTATTTTTTTAATTATGCTTTGGTGGTGGACTGGTTGGCAGGGAATTTCATGTGTCATCATACTACTAGAAACATACAACGAGCAGGAAGAAACATCAAGTGAAGTAGCTAGATATCTTGAGCACCAAACTAAGGCATATGTTGTTAGGTATGTTTAAAATGTGAATATATATCATTATCCCGAACTGCATCATAATTCTGCTATATACAAATATGTAGGGACTATTATCCTCAGCTTCTCAGGTGACTTAAAAGATTGCATAGCCTAAGTCACTTTTATAGACTATAGATGCCAAATCAGCTTGTTCATGTCTCTTAATTTATATTTTCTCCTAAAACATATTAAACCACATATATTTCTCGATGAACATATTGAATCTTTTATATAAGTTTTTTGCTTTATTAAACCGAACAACACTAATAAAAAACGATATATATATATAGTATTTATATATGGACCCCGGGGTCCAAATGAATTCAGACCCCAGCGAGCCGATCGGGCTCCGAGCCCTGTCCGCGGGCAGCCCCGAGCCGGTCCTCCCCTGTCCGCGCTCGCATGTTGACCGGTCGCTGTTCCCAGCAGCTCGCAACCGCCGCCTCTCCCCTCCTCGCTCCTCCCCTCCCACCTCCCCACCTCCCGGCGGTTCCCAGCATCTCGTAGACATGCCGCCCCGGAGCTCCCCTACCGACCAGACCCCGCGTCCGTTTTGGATTCCCGGAGCAGTCGCGTCGTCCCCGCCCATCCCGAGGTCACCGCCGATTTCGCAGTGCGACCCTAGCCGGCTTTCTCGGCTGCCGTTTCCAAGCGCCGCTCCACAACGCCGTGCTCCCGATTTCGCAGTTCGCCGCCCGGCTGGAGTTCTCGGCGCCGTTCCCGCAGCTCCGCTTTGTCGGCCATTGTTGTGTGGACCAGAAGGATTCCGGCGCCCTCCCTCACTGGCGCGCGGCTCCCTGGCCCCGTTCCGCGGCGCCGCAACTCCCTCGGCTGTCCATCCCGACCAGTGGCAGCGTGGCTCCGCCCTCCCCACCCCACCTGCGGCGGCACTGCCTCGTCCTGCCTGAAGCAGCTGCAGCGCAGCCCGCGCCATCCCCGAGCAGCGCTGGCGCGGTCCCGTCCCTCCCCAGCCGCGGCGGCGCCGGCCCGCTCCGCCTCTCGAGCAACGGCGGCGTGGTCCGCTATTCCCCAAACCACGACGACGCGACCCCGCCCCTCCACCGACAGATGACGGCAGCCCCGCGACGGACGGCGCGGCTTAGACTTGGCGATGGCTCTCCTCCACCCCGGACGATCCAGTGGTGCTCGCCCACCTCGTCCCTGACCGGATCTGGCGTCGGCGAGCTGCAGTGCCCCAGGCCCCCTCTCCATCCGACTAGCAGCGTGGCCACCGGGTCTAGAGGCAGCGACGGGTCATGGATTGGCAGCGGGGACGGCGTGCGTGCTTGTGGCTGCACCGGATCTGCAATGTACAATCGGCGACGGAGCTCACGGCATTAGCATTATGGTACCACTGCTCGTGAAATCATATTTTATCAGGAGGTGCTTTCAATCATATTCATATGTAGTCTAACAATTCAGCATGCTGCATATGCATACCGTAATGTGCCTGTCAACATTTTTTTTTTTTTCTGCTAGTAAATCGAGGTAGTGAATCGGAACACTTGTGTGGCCAATGAAACGATAGTAATAATTGGTAGTGGTCTGGTTATTGAGGCATCATTTTTCAAGAAAAAGTGAGATTTGTGAAATAGAAAACAGAGTAAGGTTATGTATTTCAGAAAAAGAAACAAGAGCATGATCGGCAACCCATCCATGCAAAATGTGTCAACCACCATAACAAACTGAAATTTTGTTTCAGATGGGTGCAAATATAAGCTTGCTACCCAAGACATGCTAATTAGAATTTTTTGAACAAAAACCGTGGGGCAATGCTCCCCCGACATACTAATTAGAATTGTGGCTGATTCATGTGAATGATATCCATAATTGTCTTCTGTTAGGATGCTAGTTCTTCCACATACTCATTGTAGTATTTTCCATTCATATTGTTGGGAAATTCATCCAATGAAAGAAAGTTTCCCATTCATTTATACCTTATCTGTTTCTTTAATTCTGTTGTGATCTTAAATGATTCTTTTTGCTAGCTACCTTCCTATTTCAACAATTGTCCATGATTCTGTTTTTTGTTAGGAAATGATGCCACAGTTCGCCTTCTCCCTCCCAGTGGTGGCGGCGCCCTTTCCCTTTTCCCGTCCCGTCCCGACGGCAGCGGCGGACCATCCCCCTTGCTTCGTCGACCATGACAGAGATCACATCGACCCACGGGGGCGGCCTACTCTGTGTGACGCCCCCATTCTCACGCAAACGACGACGCCTGCTGCTCCCTCCCCCGTTGGCTGCGCATCATGCAGCTACCCCTTTCACCGACGACAGATGAGGTGGCCTTGACTTACCGTAAGTCTCTTATTGCCTCAGCTTTCTTTTTTATTATTAGTTTAGTTTGTGATCAGTTGATCTATTCCCATGGGATATTTATTTTTGTATAATTTTTCAGTAAGATCTGAATCTCAATTTTCCTTGTGATTTCTCTCTGGTAGTGGTAATATTTTGCAGCACTCTACATCTAGTAGTAGTAATTTCTGTTGTTTATCAGTGGCAATTCAATATTTTCTTTTGAATATAACCATTTTACTACCACAACTGCTAATTTCTTTGATGCTACAAATCAAACCAGGTTGTGTGGGAATGCATGTGGGTCTGACCCTCCCGGCTGCAACGGCGGCAGCCTCGCCGTTACCAGCTGCGATGGCGGTATCTAATTCAAGATCCAGTTGAGTTTGATCCTGTACGGTCCCTTCAGACCTAGATGTCCCATTCAATTTCCTTGTGATGATGTGCGAAATTAGAGGGCTTAGAACCATTAGTAACGCTACTAGTACTAGTATTTTATTTATGGCCACAATATAAGTCGAGCTGTGATCCAGAAATGCAATTCAAGCTCCCTTGGATGAACGCCTTTTTTTACCTGCAGCTTTACATTACACAGACAAGTGCACGATATCAGTCATATTTAGTGCAACAGTCCAGCATGGTGCATATGCATACCAATACCATATAATTTAATGCTTGCCAAGACTGAAAATTGGGTTCTTTACGGAGCAGAGAATCTCAATATCTTGAGGGTCTTGTTTCATTCAAATCTACATGTCACCCTTTTCATGTGTTTAAGTGGTTTTATTCAGGGAGAATGTGTTGTACAGTAGTTTTGGTTATCTAATTTTCATGGAAATCATCTGTAGTTCACATGTTTAAGACGGCATGCTCTATTCCTAATGTGTGTTCTTACTTATTGTCACATTATGGTAAACCTATTTAGAGAACAAATTGCAATAATATAAAAAAAAAAAAAAAAAAACTTAATTATTCACCTGAACTGATATCTATTGTCAAATTGTAGACCACTTTCGACCTTTTCTTATTAAATTGTCAAGCTATTTTTAGTTTCCTACACTAGTTATTTGTAGGACAATACATCTGGACTTTATAGATTCTTAGTTTTTAGCTATCTCTGATCTGAAACTATCTGCATATATAGGATTCAAATGGTTGGTTGTTTAGGTGCTTGCATTGCCATGTTTTTTTTTCCTGTTGATGAGTTCAATATTCTTATTTATTCCTGGTTATTCGTGGGGCAGCATGATTTGGTTTGGGGCTTTGTTATATGGACCATGAGATGATGGGAGTTGTGATTTGGGCATCACAATTTGTCTATATGATACATGATGATGTGCTATCTCTCTCTTATACTAGAAGCTTGAAGGAAATGAATTGTGATTCATGGATTTTTTTATCACCTAGACCCCTACTGCACATATATCTCATGATCATCTCGTTTGCCTACATTATGCTTTGTCTTTTTCCTTGTTATCTATCTATTTTTTGTTGACTGTTTACAATAAGAGGTCAAGAATAGATCAAGTTCCTGCAATTTTTTATGAACAAGCATAAATAAATTTTCTTAACCCTGAAACTGAACTGGATTTTAGCTTATGAAAAATACTAACAGGATGTTTTTAACCCTGCAAAGGATTGTTTCTAATATGAAATCTTCTCATATTCATTCATTGAAAGAAACTGATCACTTTTCATTCATGTACACTATTAGTTCCATGATCAATGAGATCCATTCTTTCCACACAGATGAGTATTTGTTATCATTTGTTGATGATTTCTTGCTCATCTGTTCACACGCTTAACAGGGTCAAGTATTGATGAATCGATGGCCGTTGGGCAGCAATAGGAAGCTGAAGAGCTGGACATCAGCACTGCATTTTTGCATCCAACAAAGGGGCGTGCCGCCGCCGGGCGTCGGCGTCAGTAATAGTGTCGCGCTGCCAGATGCTACTGCTACCGATAGAGCGCAACATGTATCTGTGGGACTATAACCAAGGTGGACATTGAGCTCTATGATGGACATTGGATGAGTTGTTACGCTGTGCCCCTATTCTGCTCCACCAGGAGGTCGAAGTGTTGTTGCTTTAGTGCAGTCTCTTATATTAGTTTCTATGTCAGCTCATAATTTGTATGAATGATGTGTAACTTTAACTATGTACTTCATAAACTTGAGTTAGTTGCTGATTTGGTCTTTAACTAGAAAAACAAAGCGTGACATGTACAGTTCCAGCTATTGACCAGCTGCATTGTTTGTAAGGTTCAGAAAGGAAATAAAGGTTAGTACAGACTATGTTAAATATATTTAACAAGGATGTCCTGAGCAAGGAAATGTAAAGATTATGAGAAATTGCATTCTGACTGTCATCTCATTGAAATAGATATGTCCATCTGATGACATAGTCGTGTATTGTTTATGTCATGATGGTTCTTAATAGCACAGATTTTAACAAATTATCATAGGATTATAACCTCTTGTCCAAAGATGTGAATGGACGTGTACATGGCAGGGCTAATGTCTGCGGCATTTCATCGAAGAATTAAATTTTTTCCGTTGAAAATTCAATCAAATCATCCAGGCAATACTAATTATTAAAATGTTTTTTGTCATCATGTTTTGTCACATCTATCTGGACTGTAAAGTCTGTAATATCGGTTTTTCTGGAATATTGAATCCGTTATTACAATGTCTAAACCACAAATTCCTTTCCTAACCACAATTAGCGGACTAAACTGTGCATATAATATTTATGCCTTGTACTCTATTTGTAATTGTGTAGTTTGAAAATAGGTCATCTTGATCAACATTTTCATCGTCAACATATTCATCTTCGTCCCTTTGAACTGCTATGAATTTCTGTGTAAGAATGGCCAACAGCCTTCTCTTCCTTTCCATCGGCCTTTCCTCTTGCATGTCCCTATCATTTCCTTGCACAGATTTGTTTTGCTTGTTCTTTGCTCCTGCAGGTCTGCCCCTCTTTTTATTCTTCATCGCTTCAAGGCGGTCTTTATTCTTTTGCAATGTTGGGCATGTCGCTGAGTTATGTGTATTTTCTGTTTCTTTTCTTCTCGCCTTGTGCTACAAGAGTGACTTCATTCTTTTCCGATGATGTCTTCCTACGTCCCTTTGCCTTTGCTCGAGGTGGTCGATCCATTGAAATCCTGGTTTCCTGTGATATGCCCACCTGTACATAAGACCAAGTCTTCAACATACATATTGGCATGTACTGGATGTACTGGATAGGTCCACAATCAAAACACAAGCATGCCGTACATAGCTCTGGAAAAACAGGGACATTTATATGCATATAAATATTTGAAGATTATTTGTCACTTGTTTTCAATTACTAGTCACCATGTCATAGAAATTCTCAAGTATGCATCTGGTGACACATCAAAATGTAGAGTGTCAATATCGAAAAAGCATGGAAATACCTTTCCATGTCACACACTACAACGACGATTACATATAGAGGCGAACTGATCGATATAAATGACTGTTCTCAGATCATGAAATAAAAAAATCATGCTACAAATGTAGAGACTAAAACCAATATTCGAAGATTCAAACATATTTAGATCATGTTAGTTTTGGGCTTTAATTCATTACTCAAATGCAGGATACATTGGGATGCATTTCTAACAAAAGGAGGCATCTCAGTTCTGGAAAATACTCACTAATCACTCAAATGCAGAGGAAGGCAGAGTCGATGAGGGGCAACAAAGTAGGAAAACAAACATGTTATTTTCATATCAATTTGCTCAACCATAAATAGTTAATTATATACTGACTTCAAAGATTTTCTCACATTGTGTGCTCCTATAGTGTTCAGAACACTGGACTCCCGATTCTCTCTCATCAAATGTTCCTTTTTCCACTGCCTGCAGTACAATATTCATTTATCCATTGTTAGTTAAGATTTGACACCTACAACTATCATATACACTCCAATTTCCTAAAAGATTCATGCATTTTGAATTTACCTCTATTGCTGCTCTGTTCACATGGTCATGACATGCATTATGTATTGTGACAAGTGCATTACTTGTTTGCTAGATTTCCTGCTTTAGAAAAAATAATATCCATTTACCACCATCGATATGGTCACAATGCCACCTTGTTCAATTTCGCAAATAGAAATCAGTTACCTGTGTACCATCTCTATTCCCCGCACACATCATCCTCACTGTCAGATTGCCTACATGTTTCCTGTGTTTCAGCAACATTATTACAATATTAATATGAACTTTCAAATTTTAAACCATTATCATCCACTCTCGATTCATCATCCAAATACCTGTCCGGTTGTATTCGTTCCTGTCTTTTGAATTCAGCCCAATATCATGCGGGACGTCCCAAAAATATGGCTTGTTCTAAACTCTGCACAAATCACTTGTGCATTGTTGTCTGCAACATCCAAAGTCAAACAAAAAGTGTTTTCAGATAAATCAACTACAAATGCATCAGAAATTACACAAGTCAGTGTAGAATTCCTGAGAGCTAACACCTTGCATAGAATTCCTAAGAGCTACACAAATAAGAAATTGATGCTGTAAGAGATTTCTTAAAAGAATAAGTTGCATCTTGCAGCTCAACTAAATAAATAGAACCTAACGCTGATCTACAACTTGCTTTTCTGAGGTTTCAAGTTCAATCACACAGTAAACTGCTAAGGCATATTTTAAAAACACATTTCCTCCTAAGTGTCTACTTCTGAAATTTTGCTATGACAAGATTAATGTACACTGAACTGAACATGCTTCATTGCACGGTGTCGCCTCTTCGACAGAGACACCCTGATCGTTTCTCTCTGGAGCATCGCTCTGCTCTCCTACCCCCACAAAACTGGAGCCTTCTCGTTGCCATGCAGCTGCACAAAGCAAATGGCAAAACCATCAGCACATTGTCTGGCTGTGGTTATCTACTTAATATATGCTGATGTGGTGCTTCCTAGAATTTCCCATTTTGGTACAGGGTGCATTGTATTTCTTTTACATATATGCTACTCAGCCTCTCATGGTCAGAATTTTGTTGCTATACTAATAAATTAACAGTTGATGGCTTGGGCTCTCCTGCAAAACAAAATTCTAACCGTTACATAGCTTGCAAGGAGAGGGATGGGCCACTGTTCTAAATCACAAATTTTGCTTCCATCAACCCAAAAACGCAAGTTGCACAAAATCTGACTGGATGTACATGGCTAAGTGTAGCTCTACTCTGCAATTGCGAAAGACCTCCTAGAAAATTGGTGGTAGTCGATTCTTGTGTTAGTTCCGGTGGAAAGGAGAGAGGAAGCGAGTGTCATTGTTGTCTGCAGACTGCACCTTGTCAAACCGTTGGAATTCACCAAACCATAGAGTGTTCCAAAACTCAAATCTGAGAAGATAGCATCTACTACATCATCAGGGAGGATATTTCTCAAAGAAAGTTAGCATTAGGAAGTTAAAACTTTCGTATAGATTTTTATCATTTAGTTCTGCTGATTTGACCCACTGTAATTCAGACATCTGCTGGAGCAAATGCCTTAGTTTTAATCCAGCAAACTGGAATTCCGTACTCGAAATTCAAAGTGACACCAGCGAGGTGACAGCTAATCTATACACTATTAGTTGTTCCTCCCAAATAACTGCAGAGGTGACAGGTGAGCTGTAAGCTAAGCTTTCACCTGGGAAGTCTGTATTGTACATTTTTACGTGTACTATACCAACTAGCAACTATAGCAGCATTGCTTCAATTGCAATCAAGTAGATATAACACCACGTCATTCCACGACAATCTGAATTTAATAGCACTATCCGCACCACACATAACGAACTGTGACAAACGGGAAGGTCCGGTTACCCAGCATGTTTCAGAGTTCTTTCACAGTAATAGTATGAATTCAAATTACAGGCATACAGAACATAATTAGAGTTTTTATTCTTTTAGTAGTAAGAATCCATGATACTGACTCTATCAGGTCACGAGCGAGGTAACATCCAGTTCAAACAACCTCGGGGTAAATTGCACGAACAATTCCAGTTAATGAAACCTCTCAGAGACATTTTATCGAACACGTTACCTCCATCGTTGTCTAGGGAGCAGACCAAGCAAAAGAACTGCCGCAGCGACAGGGAGGGAATCTCCAATACCTTGTGCAGGCTGGTGACGAGTTCGGAGAAATCCGCGGCGACCGTCAGGCGGGTCAGTCCTCGGTGCTTCCTGGGATACTCGCGGCGCGCACGACGTCTTCTCCTGAGTTCCTCGCGGCGCGCACGAGACTGTCTTGTCCTCGGCGTTGAAGCTGGTGTCGGAGAGGCCCGCCGTGGCTCGAATCGAAGCCCGAGCGTGAAGCTGTTGCCAGAGAGCCCCGCGGATCGAAGCCAAGCTGCTCGCGCGAGTATCCGGATGTCGAATGCGAGCGTGAGGAAGCAGAGCATGCCGCTCGCCAACTGCCGGGATCGTGGGGAGGTTGCTCGCGGGGGCGGGGTGACGACCGCCATCGATGAACTGCCGCCGCACTGCCGCCGCTCCGACTCTTGATTTGACCGGTGGTTTCGACCGGTGGTTTTCCGGACGTGGGACGGGAGTCTATCGGCTCATTGTACGGCTCCTCTTCGGGAGGCCTTCGGGAGGGCTTGGCTGGCTTGCGAGGCACCGGGGTCTGAATGGAGTGCTGGCGTATATATATATACTAGTTCATAGCGCGCGCATTCGCGCGCGAGATCTGGCCGCCCGCAAGCTTGAACACCTGGCGTCGTAAGATTCGTGACTTCGTTAATTGTCTAACACAAGAACGCATAACACTTATATAAACAAAGTTAGGACCGGGCCGAAGTGAATATTTTCTTACATAGGATGAGGGATGGGGCATAATTTATCGGTTCGGCCCACACAACCGAATTAGCCTAACACAACAACGCATAACTGAATATTATCTTTTGCGCGCGCCCATGCCCTTTTTGATGACGGCAAGAAAACACATGATGGCTGTGGTATCATTGCCGTGGAATAACACCGAAAACATCAAGTGAATTTCTAAAACATCTACGATATGTTCATACCCTACATATTACATAAGACCGTTTGTCCAAAGCGGTCATTATACCTTACATGAACAATCCCACACCAAGCACGATAGATGTCCAAATAGCACGTAATTTTACACAAAACCGTCTTATGATGAGAACACCAAGGAGGCATAGTCTCCGAGATGACACACCACCGCATATTCCATCCTCTCGACACGGGGACACAATTGTTCTCTATATATATTCACTGAGTGTCGGGGAGATCCCATAAACAAAATGCCACATGTTAAATTGTGTGAAGACATTTGACGACATATAAATGATGAAACAAATTCAAAATTATCCAACATACTTTCACTGTGGATTGATAGAAGCCAATGCAGAAAAGTTCCATGTGTCGGATCATAGTTTTATCCTCGAAATTGTAGAGTAGCAATGATTCAAAGATCTTGATAAATATTTGTATCCTGAAATTGATACAAGCAAAAGGAACCTTTTCTATTGAGGGCATGGTAATCTTAGGGTTTAGGAGTGGAGATCACAGTAAAAGCAATTCCTTTGAAAATTTAGAATATGCTTTGTAACAAAGACACATGTATTCCTAAATATTTGTCTCTTTACCGCACAGCTATATTTGCTAAATAAATATGACCATCCAAATCTGGTGCACATATAAGAAATTAAGCAACACCAAACCTGCAGAGAGCGCCCATTAGCCTTGCAAAATAGATACCAGGAAGCATCTCAAGATCAATACTCGATTGTGGCAAGCGGTTGGATAGATGACATCAAGCAAAATGTAGGATACAAAAGCTTGCTTAAATAAGAAAGTGGTGAATATTTCAGAATTAAAAAGCCAAATACATGCTATGAAGCATCTACTTGCAAAAAGGCAAAGTAGCTCCAATGCTTGTTTCGGGCCGGAAACTTTTACCTAGACTCCTTCGGATGTAGCCCAAGCATTCAAAACCTATGGTTCAACCGCAACAATACCAACCTCTATTACCTTTGTGATTCTCTGTAATCTACATGGCAATCTAATTCAAACCGGTATCGGGTACAACGCCATGGCGATAAATTGCAAGTTGATCATGGTGTAATGCGTAATGTATTCCAGAATGCGAATGAAAGAACAACGGCTAGGTATTTGGATGGGGAAATGTTAAAAAGCAAAAGGACCCAAAATGGTTAACATGTTTGTAGTTAGAATGTACTTATTTCACTAAATGACAAAGCTAATCTTAGATTATTCAGTGAAGAAATAATAGAAAAACTGCAAACTAATCTTTTTACTAAGAAATGCTACATAATCGATTTCGTAGTAGAATTACCTCCATATAACCAAATCACGCCATAAAATCCGCTAGGTTTGAATAAGTTTCCTTTTGCGCCATGCTCCATCCCTTTAATTTTAACATTAACAACAGCCACCATCACATATCAGTTTAGAACATTGTGTGTGATGCATAGCAATTGTGGTGAGAATTAAAATTCATTGAGAGTTAGCTCAAAGGAAAAAAAAAGGGAAAAGCACACATAAGTATCTTGCTGACTTGTATGCTTCATATGTTTGGTACATGAACAGAATAGGAAAGCGATGTTCAGTTAAGAGAACGGTCAGTTCATAATAAAGCAATGATTGAAAAACACAATGCCGAGCAAAGATGCAAGCACTGAGTTTTTTGTAGGCATGAAAAAACAATGTTTTAAAAGCATTGTTCGAAAAAGCATCCTATCAATAGTGCAGTATGCCCAAGCAAACAACCTTGATCTGAAGAAAGACCTCTGAATTTTCCATTGTGCTTCTTGCTATCCCAAGCTGAAAATGCAATGAAGTAATCAACTCTCCAAAAGAACAACATGTAACACATTTATTTAAAATTAGCAGTTAGTGTGATTTGTCATCTGTCAGAAGTGAGCAGGCTAAGTAACAGTGACAATACAAAGATAAAAATTGTCTGATACATTTTAGTTACTCATCAATATAAAATGGGAGAAGGTAGTGCACATATTGATAAATATATATTTTAGGAAGCTCCAATGGTTTGTACCGCCGTTGAGCTTTCTTAAATGCAAAAGCAATTGGTTTCTTCATTTCTAGAATCTTGACTGCTATATAGACATTTAGAAAATTTTGAATCACTTGATTTGTTGTTGCCTGTACTGTTTTGTTCTACATTTTGCATGCAAATTTAGTTTTTTTAGTTCTGTTAGCATGTGGATGTAATATAATAAAAATAGCAAAAGCGGGATGCCATTCTATATAGACTTTTTTTCTTAGGAAAATGTAGGTCCAGAAATAAAACTGAAACCCCATTCATCCTATGTTTTGTGTGAGCATGTGGATGTAATATATTAAAAAGTAGCAAAAGAGGGAAATCGAGGGAAGCATACCAAAAATAAGGTGTCGTTGATCTCTTTCGGCAGCTAGTTTCTCTGTTCAATCTCGTTCAGCAGCACCATGAGACAGCCCCCCAGAAAAATATAAGCAGAAGAAAGAGAGAAATTATTAGCGTGAATCCATAGCTCCAGCATCAAAATTTCAAGAAGCCCGCTACAAGCTGTCAAGCCTTTACCTGAGCCGACAACGGCAGTTCGAACACAAAACCACGACCTCTAGAACCCCTACCGTGCTACCGCCGGGGTTGATGAAGGATCCTGCAATAGATGGAGACTATTTCAGTATTTTGGTTCAATTTAATGTGCTAGCATCACATGGAAGGCAATCGAAATAAGCATATCATTTTTATCCCAACATAATAGTATCTAAATTAATACTATCAGTCAAATTGACTCTCATTTCATCTTGTCAATTTATGCCATGCACAAATTGGATTTCAAACAGGCCACAAGGCTGACACTATAGCTATCTAGCTTTTTCTGCCATCTCTTTACCTTGCTGTAGCGGAAGCATTTTTTTAGCAGCTACCAAGCAACAGAGCTACCTGCGTCACAACAAAGTAATGATCAGCCTGTTAGAGACCACACAAGATCTAGAATAGCTACTAATCTCAACAACAATTAGAATAGAATGGAATAAGATCACCTCCAAGGAATGGCCCTCTATGGCGGCACCCATAGCTGGAACTCCACTAAACTTCTTGCATCCACTCAGCGTCGTTCATCAAAAAAAACATGAGCACAAGCAGCAGTCGTGGGGATGAGCACAAGCAGCAGAGTAACCACCTGTTCCCTCGCCTCAGACACGGAGTGACCAAATTAGCATCTCAACATCCATCGATCCATTCATTCATCAGAAATTAGGGGCTCACCACAGTGGAACGGGAGCGCGACATGACGATTTGGCGAGGAAACACGGACGGAGCAGCTAGCCAACTAACTCGATTGTCCAAGCCCGGCTAGGGCATGACGGAGCAGCCAGCCAACCCGGCAGCGCCAGTGGCCAGCGGCCATGGCGGCGGCAAGAACCAGCAGGCCCGACCAAGCCCATGACGCTAAGCGGACGCAGCACGGTCAGGCTAGGCCGAGGGTGGCAGCGGGCTGTCCCAGCTAGAGGACGCCGCGAGAGACGGCACCAAGCAAGATCCGGAGGAGAAACGAACAGATCCAGCCATGGAGGCCAAGGATCTGCCCGTGCCGCCACCGCCGCCGCGCCGGGAGGCCGCCCGGTGCCGTGGTTGCCGCGCCGGGAGGGCACGAACGCACCCTTGCCTTATCTGTTACCCGAAATTTAGAATAAGCATTATAGCAAGCCCCAACCTGCTAACTGCTCAGTATAGATCCTACTGCTACTTGCAGAAAACATAACCTTGTCAATTCTGAGAAATACTTTTTTCATATGCCTATTTATCCTAATGGCAACATTGGTTGCTTTGACGTTGGCAGCTCGTGGTGACAACCCAGTGAAAGTCCAAAGCAGGGACCACCAATGACATCGAGAAAATTTTATTGCTTAGAAATTGCTCTAAATAACATTACCGCCTAGAAATTGCTCTAAATAACTAAATCATAAGATTTTTGTAATGAGCCCCTCCCGTGGCAAGCTTCTTTTTGTATAATGAAGTATCCTACCCAGAATATTTCCCACTGTATCATTCCCCTGTTAGTTTCTGAAAACGATCAAGATTTCGAACTATGTTGAAAAAAAAAACGAACTATGTTATCCATTTAAATTCACAGGAACAATGTACTATCCTACTGTAACATGGTAAATCTCTCTTGTAACAATGTACTCTCCAGTTCAATAAAGAGGAAGGAAATTCCTCCTGTTATTAGCCCCCAGCTCGCAAAATTAAAAACAAAAATAGGAAAAAGGTAACATTAGTAAAACACTTATGGAATAAAAAAATTCACCAAACTGATCAAGCATTTACCTGGTCTCCCAATGGCCACAAGGTAGGATACACAGGATATGGAAAAGGAAAGAAACCCAAAGTCAACAAATATTCTAAGGTCTGTATGCATATCCTAAATTCATGCATAAGGTAGGACAAAAGCAAATAGAACCTTCTAATTAATAATGCATCATCCTTCTAATTAATAATGCATCATCAAGATGTAATTAGAACCAACCTGCAATATGATGGACTGAAGGCACTTCATATTTATTGCAGCCAAAGCTCAGATGAAAAAAGGGTTAGATTCCTGAACTCTCGTAATTTTCTTTTCCATTACAAACATGAGATTGCTTCCTTTGTGCTCAGTTACCTGCTCACTGCACGAAAGCATAGACCAATATTAGTAATGTGACATTACGCGAAGAGAAATGGAAAACAAAATACCTAGTCATCATTTGACCACTGCAGTTGTGTATGAAAGCAGAAGCAATAAATACTCTGAATCCTTTTAGCTCTATTAGTCAGCCTGTTTGGTGCGCCCCATGTTTTCTGTTGTGGGGTCTGAAAATTCTCTCAATTTTTAGTCAAGGAAATGCTAATGCACCCTATACAATTAAGCAATCTCTGATCTATATGGCCTTGGAATATTCTTAGGTGCAATAATGCATTATATGCTTGTCCATTACTAATACATATGGCCAAGAAAATTCTATTAGAAACTGACCAAAGTTTTTTCTGCCAGAAATGGATCAGCTCATACTTGCACATCACAATTGTTCCAACACAATACATTGTCAGAAAGGCCAAATCTTTTAATTCATAATCAAAGCAAGCCAACACAATGAAAAATGAGTCAAGTAGGAGACTGAATTAGGAGACGTCTTTATATCTTGTTAGTCAATTTTCTTTGTGCTAGAACACGAAACGAAAGGCTTTGCAAGTATGAGTGAACTGACTTGCATCGCTTAAGTCATTTTCTCAAGCAGGTGGGAAGCAGGCATACGGGGATGGGCAGGGTGACGTGTGTAGCCTGAGGCTGCATCGAGGCCGCCAGCAGCTCTTGTGGGAGATGATGATCGGTGCGCGCCGCTTCGACGGGCTGCTCAAGGCCGCGGACAGTGCTCCTGACGGCTCCTCGTTGGGACGGCGCCCGGGCTCCAAGAACTCCACCGCAGCCGGATGCGGTGGAGTGGAGAGCACGCCGGGCACAGGCGAAGGCCCGGCCGGCGGCCGAGGAGAGACGGGCCTCGCCGCAAAGGAGGAGCAGGGGCGGAGGGAGGGGGAGAGGGGCTGCTGAGATCCGGGCGCGTGGTCGTCTCCGGCGCCTCGTCAGCGTCTTGGCGATGCCCGGCAAAGGCTGCGGGCGCGGACTTAGGTGTCAAGGGTCGGCGCGCCGACGTCGGTGATGCACACCTCCTCGCGCCCCACGGCAGAGGGAGAGGGAGAGGAAGGGGAGACCGGAGGCGAGGACGGGAGCGGCAGGAGGAGCCCCCGGGGCCCGGGAGAGGGAGGGCGCGGCTGCGGATGCGAAGTTAGGTTAGAGCCCATATATATTTGACTTGGGGAGGAAGGAGGACCGTCGATCTCCCAATCGAATGAACCACAACCAATGCGACCATGATTCAGCCAAGTTTTTTTTTTTGGCCGAGCGACGTGGCAGCACACGATTGGCCAGCGAATTTCCGGTGACGTGTCCACCTTCTCGCGAGGTCCTGGCCTGGTAGTCTCATCTTTCTACATATATATATATAGCAATAGCACCCTTTTTTTTATAGAGGCGGCTCAAAGGAGCCGTCCCTGATTGGTGTTTTGAGGCACCCTTAGAAATCGATGACCAGGGTGCTGGAGAACGGTCTGGAGCCACCCCTAAAAATAGTTATTTTAGTAGTGCAATTTCCATTGTAATATGGAATGTATTTTTCATGGAGCTAGAACAAGATTGTTCAACGCTTGATTTTTCATGAAAACCAGCGATGTCATTCTCAAGAAGTAGGAATAGTGATTTTATTGAGTGTGACTTTTTTGTACTGAGTAAATTTTTCATGTTCCACAATATAATATGGAATGTATTTTTCATGGAATTTTTATTTTGTAATCCTCTACTGTTGGCAGATTTCTCTGTATAATTTTTATTCTACAATGAAGTTTTCTATGTATAATTTTTGTCTTTTAAGATTTCGTTTAGTGGTAGTTTACCATACGAATGCAGGGACTTTAGAAAAAGAGGGTGTAACATGTATAGCTATTCACTTTGGTGGAGATCGACAGTAGTACCACTCTAACTTCATCCAGCCTAAAACTGTAGTTTCCAGAAACTATCCTAGTGTCAGTAGTTGTTGTTATGTCCATGATTTTTTATTTGAATTAATTTAAGACATTATATATTTACTAGTTAACTATATAATTTAGCACTTTTCCTATCTGTCTTTTGTAAGAAATCGTTGTTGTCTTTCTTGCAACGTCTCGTGCCGACGCGTGGCGTTGTCCAGTTGAATTTGTTTCGGTCAAGGCGGTTCGTTTCCTTGTCGGGTCCGGAATCGCACCCGCACCCGTTACCGCTTTGTGTAGGGTCGTCTGGAGTTGTCAGTGACACTGTTTCGAATCCTCGTTAGTCGCGCCCAAAACACCAAACGTCTCGCCGCGTTGGGTGGGCGTTTCGGCGGGCGATTTCGCGGCGGAGAGGGCGATTCCGCGGCGGAGTGGCCTATTCCGCGGCGGAGGGGCCGATTCCGCCGGCAATCCAGGCCCGGCGGATGTCCTCTTTCTCTTCCTACTCCAGTTCTCGAGCAACCAGTCCTCTGTGGCTCTCACCTCAGTCTCGCCCATTCACAGATCTGCCTCTTCTCTGTCTCCTCCCGCGCGTGGAGCACCGGCGGCGGCGGTGGTGGCGCATCCCCTTCTCCTTCCCCTTCTGAACCACGGTGCCCCCCTGTGGCGGAGCGATGCACGCACAGCAGTGGCAGTGGAGCAGGGCGCGCGGGGCAGCGATGTGGAGGCGTGCACGCGTCGCTCCCCCATTTCTCCTCCGTCCCGTTCGTCTCCTTGTTTTGCCTCTCCTCGTCGGCGGCGACCGCGTCCCTCTCCCTCCCGTGCGTCCCTCTCCCTCAGCGGATGAGACGCGTCCCTCGCCATCGCTAGAGGTCGGCAGGTACCTTCACTCGCGGCTCCCTCTCCCTTGATTTGAGCTCGGGATTATCTCAGTTTTCAGTTCAGTAGATCTGGTGTAATTGCTTGGCATCTAGGATGTTTTTGTGTCGTCCCTCCAGAGATTTCCGTTGTCTCTCTGTTCCTAGCACTCGTGCGCGCTCTGGTGATGGATGAGGCTGCTGCCGCCACGGACGGAGCCGCCGGGGCATTTTTGCTCCCCGTGTTCTGCTTTTGTGAGGTATTTTTGGTGTTGTTTCTAGATCTCGCTCAGCTGCACGGCCATCCATCATCCGCTCCTGTATGCATGGGCGATTGTTGTCGTCCGTGCACTGGCTAAAGGCTAACATGTATATATATGTATACACCATAGAGAGATTAATATATATTTCAATTCCTCTCTCGCTCAGCTGGAGGACTAAGCCTAGCCAAATGCTATATTTACATATGCTAACAGCTAGCTCCAGATTAGGATGTTGTTGTGCTTTTTCTTCAGGATTGGAATGGTTTGCCATAGCCCAATTGTGATCAGTGTCACCACGGTTTGGTTGCTCGTACATCCCAATTGCTTGCTTGTAAATCTCAATGTGCCAATTGCTTGCCTGTTAACCAATGTCCCAATTGCTAACATATTAATAGTTTCAGTGGCCAGCCTAACTACAGGCTTCATTGGCATACACCTAACTGAACACTCATACACAGCTTATGCATCCATTTAGGTGCAGACTGCTCTAGTTTCTTACCGTGTTGACACAAATTGCTCTGTTCCTTAAGCAAATTATTTATGCTGGAAATGGGTTAGTTTGTGGAAGGCTAGCTAGGTAATAGGTACGAGATTTAGGGTTGTAGGCTGGATTTGCTTTGGATTTGGGGGGATTTGAGATTGATGTTTGTCCCCGGCGAATTTGTTGTCGGCCCGTGATTTCGAGATGCGATTGCTGGCTCGGGGTTTGTCCCGTGGACTAGATTCATCGGATCTGCAGTACGCTGTTTCAGGAGTCAGAGGACACTTCCCAGCACTCATTCCTTCAGATCTGTTCAATTTTAAATCAGCAGGGGAAACTGGTTCAGTTACGTTAGATTCAATTCACATGCAGAGAATTAAATTCTCCAGAATGCTATTATCATTTTTATACGTGTGAATCTGAAATAATTTGTTTGGTTCACACTTTCTCTGACCTTAGTTGGTAATTTGTGAAGAATTGTTTTAACAATTGCTACACTAAATTGTCGATTGTTTCTCCACACGTGGTAGTGATTGGAGAGAAGCTTGCAGAGCTATAAGAGTCTGAGTTGTTGGTTTTGGTCTGGAGATGCGACTGCGCGCCGCTGAGGCAGCGGATTTGGTAGCTGCTGATTTGTAGCCGTTGGTTTTGGTTTGGATGCGGCTATGTCCCAGTTGGTTTTTGCCTGATTTCTGTGTTTTGCAGTGGAAAGGGTGACAACTAGGAAGCAAAGTATATAGATCGAGAACTGGGAAGCATAGACTTCAGTGAGTTATTGTAGGCTCCACTTATAAAATCTATTTGGTTTATTTGCTTGTGTGTATGTGTGTGGAGGAGGCATAGGTGTGTGTGTCACCACGGTTTGCTTGCTTCTAAATCCCATTTGATGTTGTTCTAAAAAAAAACCCATTTGATGCACATTTTTTGCTTAAGCTTGCCATCATGCTAATTTAGGTTGGTCTCTCCGGTGATGCACCATTGAGAAAATCTGAATTTTGCATGTCCTTAGTTCTAGCTTCTTATCTGTTGTCTGCTAATTTGTTTCAACAAATGCTATGCTTGGTCTGAACATGTACAGTTTCAGACATTGGAAGTATGAGACAACTGTGATTATGCTAGCATTGCATTTTAATTTGAGCAAGCTGAACAATGAAGTTAGTTTAGACCTTAGCGGCATAAAAATCCTGTGAGTCAGAGATTCAGAGCACTGGCAGAAAAGTTAAGCTACATGCATGGAGTGCTCGAGCTGCTCGGTTCGGCAAAAACAAACACATCAACTCGTGCATTTTTTGCCCAAACAATCTAAGGACATTTTATGATTTGCCTCCATCTTCCTTGAGCTTCAATTGTTTGCTTGTTAGTTGTGAGATGTGTAAATCTATCTGTCAGTACAGTTTCTTCAGATTTTGTCACGCTAATATTCTAGTGCTTAATCGATTGAGTTCTTTAGCACCCTTTCAAGGGAGTGGGACTACAGTGCATGAAGGAACTTGTACTGGTCAATCTAGATTGTTGTGTTCCTATAAACATTTTATTCCACCTATTGCTTTCCCCTCTTGTTCTAGCTCTGTATCTTTTTTTTCAAACTTGATGGAAATCTGTAGGCTACTTAAAGAATAATCTAAACAACTAAGAGTTGATATGTGCATAATTTTGTTAGTCCTTATCATTGTTCTTGCATAAATTAGTGTGTGATTTGTGCCTGCACACACCATTTTATTTGTCCTTGTAGTTGTTATTGCACCAAGTTTAAATGTACGCTAATCTCTTCTAAGCTTCAAGAGTAATTATCAGTATCATGTAGCGTAGCTCGCTTGTTCTGCCACTGCTGGTTGTTTGATAATTACTTTTCATTTTTAGGTTTTTGGGTAAATTAGTGGTAAATTGCACATTTATTAGTAGTAAATTGCACATTTTGAATACTGCAATTACTATGGGTAACATGTGCAATATCTAGTCATTATGTATAACTTTATCACTATTTTGTTTTCCTTTTTACAATTAGTGTGTGTAACATGTCCGGATGGGCCTTTTCCCTTTCCAAAAAAAATTAGAGAGGATGTGTAATCAATTCCCTTGGAGTTGAGACCTGTGTTGTGATTTCGTCAGTAAGGCTGTGGTGCACCAGAAATGTATTTTAAATGTCAATAATATGCTTTGGTTTGGTAATCAGATTGTATGTTTTATAAATTAACCAAGAGTTGGATTAGTTTAGTTTGGTTCGGTAAATGGACTGCAGTTCTGTGATTAATCATTATTTTTTATTAATGCTTGTGTGATGGTTTAGACAAATGGACTGCACCTTTAAGTTATTAATCTGCACAAACTAATTGTTATGAATGGACTGCAGTTTTGATAGTGCTTCAGTAAATGGACTGAGGTTGGAATTTGTAGTTGTGTCATGCAGCTTTTCCTCGAGAGGAAATTAGGAGAGGTCAAGTCAATTTTCTAGATTTGGTGCAACTTTTTTTTACATATCGCTTTTCTTGAATTTTGTCTAATATGGAATAATGTCATGGTAATAATGTTGTTGGGTTTGTTCTGTTTGATTCAGAATAGAAGCTATTTGACATGCATGGTAGCTGCATGTCGATGTTGTATGCCACTTGAGAATTTAGAGGAACGTGTATGCATGAGTTGAGTTGTTAGTGAATAAGTGTTATGATATAGCTTCTTTTTGATGTCGCTGATTCATGGTTTGTCTATAAATGCAACTAATCTAATTTAGGATAGCCTCTATAAATATTTTTGCATGGGGTGTTGAAGGACTGGACTGTCTTTGTGTGGTCGCATATCTTCCGGGCCGGCAAGGCGTATGGCCATCTTTTTGTCTGTTGGGCCCATGTATATTAATCTGCCCATGTATATTGATCTGGATCCTTGTTACTGATGGATTGCCTGGGCATCCATTCTAAAGTAAATAGATGGTATTTCTGATGCAATGTGATCATATAGTGTATATTAGTCATCTGTCTATCTTGATTTGTTATTTGTGTAGTAGAGTATGTGCGATGTGCCCTAGAAAATAACCTGTGAAGATACACACCTCTGCTTCCTTGAGATCTGTTGCTTAGTAGCTTAAGCCTGCAATTGCAGTAGTGAATGCTTTCATGCAACCTGCTTCAGAGGTATCCTAGCGATAGTAAATCATCTATGCTTAGCTGTCAGAATGGTGTATTCAGTACTAGCAAATGTCAGAAACTGAGAATCATGGTACTATCTGTCTATCTTGTTTTTGGAATGCACGCATTTCACATCAGATTCAATATTTAGTCTCTTACCTCACTGCAGACCTATCTATTACTAATTGGCATTTCTGTCTGTTGTGTGTGATGGATCAAGGCTGAATTCTGAATTAATTTGTGACTTGTGCTAGTTCAAGGCTGGCTTGAATGTTTATGTTTTAGAGCATCAGGTTGTTGTATAGCCGGCCGGCTCTCTGTTTTTTTTTCTATACTGAATACAGTTGTTTAGTTGTTTAGTCATATTGAGAGTGAATCTTTACTAGCGTGTCTGACAATACCTGCATAGCACTAGTTTAGTTTAGAAATGTAGTAACTAGAGTGAATCTGTACTAGTGTGTCTTTCCCAAATTATCAAATACTAATCCCACTATAGTGAATCTGCAGTACCATGCATTATTTTGCCACTAATCCCACTAATTGTTATAAATGGACTGCATTTTATGATAGTGCTTCAGTAAATGGACTGAGGCTGGATCACAACTAATTCCACTAATCCCACTAATCATTTTATTAATGATTGTCTATTGCTCTGCCAGCCCTGCTTATGTCTTATGAATGAATCATCAATCAATGAATGGATCACAACTTCTTCATCCGGTCTTGTCACATGGATTTGTTCCATTGATGTTTGCTTCTCCAAAAGAATTGGATGAGAGTATTGAGTTCTGTCACTCTGAACATTCTGTTAGACAGGGGTACATAGGTTGATTGGAGTTGTTCAGTTGCAGTTTATTTCAGTAAATATTTTTTTTTATAAAATTTCAGTTGAAAGAGTGAATTGAGGTGAACAGAGTTTGATGTCTGTTTGCCTATTTGTTGTTGTTTTTGGCGAGGAACCTTGAATTGGATGGATTTTCCTAGGGGTCTCTATATTTATGGTTTTGCTTGCCGCCTACAGGCCTGCTGGAGAGAAGAGCTTGGTGGCGGTGGAGCAGAAAAAAAAAAATCTCTTGTTCGTTTGGAGTCCTTGTCTCTGATTGCGATGCTAGCTTCTTGCGAGTTGCAAGCACCTGCTTGTGTGCTTGATGTGCTGGGTTGGATGAGAGCTGCTGTGTGTTGTGTAGTTCGTTTGCCAACAAAACACATCAGATGCGACCTTGTCTGGCCCATGTGGCATGCTGGTAGTGTTGTTGCTGTCACATTGAACAAGTCCAATACAGTTTCAGTGTCATTGTTGATGACAAATTCTGTATCTTACTAGGTTCATAAAAACTGGAGGGGTTCCACTTCCATCCATCCCATATCTGAAGTGGTATTCAGAACATGCAGTCACATCTTCAGAGCAATCGATGTCCTAATTTCAGACAGCGACACCAAGGTACCGTTTGTAGTCTGATCTCCTCTGTTTGCTAGAGAACACAAACTGTCCAACAAGGTAATCAAACTCGATCAGCTTGTTTCTGCTCCATTATTTTTAGTTGTTCCTTTTCTATTGTACCTTACTTGTAGAACAAAGCATCAAAACTTGTCTAATATTATTCCTACGGATTAGCAAATATTGAAGGAATTAGCACATAATTTGATACATGCATGCACTCTTTGTTATTCTCTAATGTGTTTCTATCTAGAGTTTTAGCTTCAGGTTCGTGTCATTAGTGTCTTTCTGAAGTAACTCGTGTTGTATGAGCATTACTGAATTCTACTGATTTGGTCTAGTCTATGTCAGTTTGCCTGCAGTAAGTTCAAAATGCAGATTTCAAATAGTGAAATATCTTACATGAGTAGACCCATATATCTTATCAGTTGCCAATTAGCTACTGCTGCGCCGGCAAACAAATCACCTGCAGTCCATCGCCCTACCCCCTAGGTGATAATAGTTTGTTTTCTTCGTCAACATTTGTTCTCAATTTGAATGAGGGCAGATCTCTTTGCTTGGCCATTGTCCTGTGCTCCAAGCCATTGTCAGGAATTAGTTTGCGTGTTGTGCAGTTCTGAACTTTTATGTTTTTTAACCTTGATTAGTACTGAATCAGCTCTTGTTGGTAACTAAAAATTGTAAGTAATTTCATAAGCTGTTCAAGTTGTCAAATAACAATATTTTTGGTTGGCTAGAAATCTAGTTATAATCTATTTAGGTAACTATATTGCTGCTGTCCAGAATTTTTCAGAAAAGTATGGTAGCATGTTATGGCTATCTGTATGCCATCTGTAGAACTATTTTCCAAATTAGTGTTGTGTATGTTTGTTAACTTAATAAACAAGCTTTTTACTGTCCTTCGTGCAGCTTAAAGGTAGGAATGGAGAAGACATTTTACGCACAATGGCAGATGGAACTTCAACAAGGAGGTCATCATGTATAGGGTATTCAGTAGTAGAAGTTAACTGTTTGTCAGCAACCTCCACATGCATGAGTATACAATATAATTGCATTAAGAACAAGTAAATATTTGCAGTATTCAAAATGTGCAATTTTTTCATATTTGTGTATTATAATTTTTAAGATCATATACAATATATTGCATTAACAAGTAACAGGTGGGCTTTGCTTCCTTGTGTCAACTATATTTGTGGGATGCAAAGGAACTCTGTTTACATTAACTAGTAGTATTTGTAGGATGCAGTAACGCTGTGTTCTTTCTTAATGAACGTCATCTAATACTACTAACTAGTATTATTCCTGGACTCAAGAGTTGTCAAAGGTTAACTGTCTTGATCTTGTGTGCAGCCTGACACTATCACTGGAGATGTCATCTTTGTCCTCCAGCAGAAGGAGCATCCCAAGTTCAAGAGAAAGGGCGATGACCTTTTCTATGAGCACACCACATTGACTGAATCTCTGTGGGGCGAATTTGTGTAGCCTGGTGGGTGATCTGAACATGCAAAGATAACATTCGCACACGATTATTCTGTCTTGATCATTTGACTGATGATCACTATTCATTATAAATTTGTTCAGATTCTTTCAAGGAAATCAACGATGAAGGCATGTCGATGTACCAGAGGTCCTTCATGAAGACCGACAAATATACCTTTTGTTTATGTTTTGTAAATTAGCAGGTATCCTGTTTGAAAAAACGTAAGACCACAAAGCATATGGAAACCAAACAACTTTAAAGATTCAGTTATGAAATTGCAGTCTGATTTAATGGAAATTGCAAGTCAAGGGAACTGCAATTCTAGTTCTCAGCACATGCAATCCATCTCATTGTAGTTCTAAAGATATAATAGTTTACAGTTGCTCTATTACTAATAAATTAAATAAAGTATTTGGCCACTGAAATTGCAGCTATTAGCATCCCATCCCTTATTTCTGGTTTTGTCAATTGTGAACATCTCCTCCATCATAATATGATGAGAGGTCAGGATAAATGGGCTGCCCGACTCTTATGCCACTCAATGTTGTGGATTTTGATGCTCCAACTCAGAGTGTAAAGGAGGCCAACTTCCTAATGAAATGGTAAGCTATTGCAAGCCATTCTCAATATAGTGTGATGATCTTCTCACATATGGACCAAGACCTGTCCATGTTTAGACTAGAGAAAAAACTAAGTCCATGTTCTGTTTCTGATTCTTGTCTTTATCCAGGATTCATAATTGCCTAGGTGCTGGAGGCAAGTTCTTTAGAGGATTTTATATCATCGTTTTCGCAAAGGTTCAGCAAACTGGTAATGGAATGCATTTTACTTGTACTGTTGTTGGCTCTATACCCTTTTTGCAAATGGTTTTGTTTCTACCAATATCACAATTCCTGGACCTATTTCCATCATAGCCTTCATTTAATTCAAGACAAGCCAATCGGTAGTAATGAGCTGTCTCTAAACTTTATGAACTGTGGATGTAATGAGCTGTCTCTAAACAAGTTCCAAGTTTTGTTGAAATCTGTTACTTGTGATTTGTCAGAACACACACCTTCAATTTGTCCTTTTCTTTCCATAGAAAAAGATTGTTTGTTGTGATTTCTTTTGTTTGCTGTCTTAAAATTGTTAGAATCTGTATGTTTTCTTTTGGGCTAGGACACCATCCTCTTTTGTCCTTGTCTTTCCATAGAAAAAAATTGTTTATTTCTCTTGTTTGTTGTGTTAAAAATGTTAAAATATTTGTCTTGTCCTTTTTGCTAGGACACCACCCTCATTCTAAAATCTTTTTCTATATGAAATTAGTTGAATCCCTATATGAAGAGTGTTTATGTCTAATGTTTTGTCCCTGTATTGTCTCTTGTAATAAAAAGAAATTGTTTAAAAATAAGAAGGGACCTTGCGATACAAGACAACAAAGTACAAAATGACATCGCTTGATTCCCTATATGAACCTTGCGCCGAAGGCTGCTTTTGAAAGTAACACTTTCGCCGAGGCCGAAGTGGGCCGTTAGGCCCTCGAGGCCGAGACGTGAAGTCATCACAGGGACCTGTGAATTGTGTTTGGATTGTCCCTTGTCTTGTACTTTATATTGTTTTTTTTGTGCTGTATAGTCCCTTGTCATGTCTCTTGTCATGCCCCTTGTTTGTATTGTACTGTATTGTATTGCTTACCTTTGTGCCTGTAGTTTAAGTACATGTAGGAGTCTGTGAGTCTTTGTCCCCTTGTTTTTTCTCTGTCTACCTGTCTGTCTGTGAGCCTGATGTGTGGTATGTGTTGCAGTACTTGTAGGAGTCAGTGCATCTGTTCCTGCAGTAGTGCCATTCATACCTTGTAATTGATTTCCCCTACCATTGTGAGGGTGGGTTTCTGTAGTGAGTGGTATGCAGTATATACATTTGAATTTTGATTGTCTTGTACAGTTTCTGAGTCAATCTGTTCTTCCTGGTTTGTTTTCTTTATGGTTGGCAACTAGGCAATTGAATGGCTAGTAGTAAGTACTTGCTAGAGTAATTGAATGGCTAGTAGTTATAGTTACCATAGAACCAGCAGTTTATGTGCCTAATTGTGTAGGCTAACAAGCCTAATTGATTGCATATTATTATAGTCTAAATTGCAAATATACTTAAATGCAATTTTAGTGATGAGCATATGAAATTTTATTTGTAATGATCCAGCATTTTATATTAACTAGGATATGTGGAATAACTTGTGCTTTTTCTATTTTTCAGGAACCAGTTTTTGTGCCTAATTGGATGGGTTTGAGGTTGTTTAGCTTCTATGCATTGAAATGGATCCACATGTTATTAGTGAGTCCCAATAACACGTGCTCATGTTTTTTCATCTTTAGTTCTGTTAATTAACTCATGAGTAGCACCAGCATGCTTGTCTGTACTAGTTGCATGGGCATCCTTGTCTCTATTATGTCTAAACTAATTGGTACAATCATCTTTGTCTCTAAGTAACTGTATAATTTGGTAGATACTGGGTTCACTTTTGAGTCTAGAAAGGACTGTGATAGTACAGTCTGTAGTAGTGTCAAATGAAAAGAACAAGGCTGGTGGTCCTAAAAGTAATCCAACAGAGTTGGTTTTGACATTGCAGATTGAACAAATCGCACAGAGCAGCAAAGAACAAGGAAAGGACAGAGATGGAATCATGGGGATGAGGATGAACAAAAGACAAAGAAGAACAGAAAAGGCCACATACCGATCAAGTTCATTCATCCACTTCTCTCTTGTTCATGGGGATTTTCTTCTCCTTTGTATTCCTAGTAGATCCAGATTAGATCTGGATTCTACAGGGAACGGTGTGTTGCTTCGTTGTTTTCTTCCTTGCTGGAGGGTCCAATGGCAATTGTGTAATAACTGTTCACTGGCTGTACAAGTGGGTTGGTGGTCATTGTTTGTTAACGGGTTAGATCTGGTACCCGTTAGTGCAGGCGGGCCCGTTAACAAACACTCCCTGCGAACAGGAACAGCCTTGTCAGTTGTGCAGTGCAGGGTGTAGTGCACGTTTCTATACCTGACCGATGGATGTGGATCTGACGGTCAAGTTGGTTGCAAGAAATAGGGGTAAATTTCTTGTGAAAGACATATAGCAACTCCCATAATTTAGATAAAGGGAAACTATATTTATTCATAGAATATATGGCTGCGCCTGTTTAAAGTCTCATCAAGTTTAATTTCTTTTGCAAAGTTCTGTTATATTATTTTTAAAAAGAAACAACATATAAAAAATTGATAACATATATAAAGTGCATATTATGCTAGTATAGAATTCTTCAATATTAATAATTTTACAAAACTACCTACTTTACAGTGCATTATATTTGTGAAAATTATTGATTAAGAAGTGATTACTCCGGCCTCAACAAATAAACAAATGTGCTGCTACACAGAACAAGTTACACAGATGCTAAACTTAGGAACTGCAACATATGAAGAGAATAAATTAGACAAGATATTCATGCAAGCACAAGTTGCACCTGCTAGCACTGAAGAGAAGAATCTCTGAATAAAAATGCAGTAGACCATTTCTGAAAGTTACAGCTTTTCAGATACAGAGACAGAACAACCAAACTGTACAGAGGATCTAAGGAAATCATCCAAATCAAATTCGACTGAAACAAATTGAAACCACAGCCTTACCATAGGATGAGTGATCCATTCCAACAGAATCTCCCGTCAGCGCGGGACAATATAATTTGCTGGTTGGTAGTGATTGTACTTATGTCTGTCTGCAACGGTGTCACTTGGGTTGTGGAGGGGACCTTCCACTCCGATGAATCTCCCAAGGAATCAACATCCGCGTCTGGCCCGTAATACTCCACGGCGTGGTTGATGACGGTGCCGTCAGCATCCTTGGGCTCGGTGCCGAATCATGTTGAATGGGATCCTCCTTGTCGTGCTCAGGCTTTGGCGTCAGTTTGAATTAGCAGGAACTCAAGAAGCAACAAGGAAAGAAAACTACATAATCTTTTCATTAGTTTGAAGGCTTGAAATGCATCTAACTTTTACACAAATTGTACAACGATTCATTAACATCTAAATATTTAATTAACGTTGTGCCCATTACACATGTCAGGTTTAGTCTGCATGGATCGGATGCTATTTAGTTTGTTTTATTATCTAGGTAGGTCTTGTATATAACATTTAGATTATGTCAAAAGGTAAATATGACTCAGGACTCTACCTTAGTACTTTCAGTAAGCTATACTGACGGTGCAACAATTAACGACTTGTAACCAGTAGTTTGGGTTCAGGTGGATTTGCAATAATTAGCTAATCTCAAAATATATTTCGTCGCTATGTTCAAGTGTTTTATCAACAACTTGATGAAAATTAGGGAGGCTGAGAGAAATTGACAGTACTTATATTACATCTCAAATATTACAGGATATATGCAAGTGAGACATTTGTACTTAGAACTATTCTGTAGATCTCCAGTGACAATAAGCATGCAATATTCTTCTTTTGTTGCCCACAAAAAGTTAAGAAAAATACCCAAACACATTGTTAATATATCAAGCGATAGACCACCATTGTATTCACTTTACTGTAACCTGAGCAAATTTGTTAAAAAAAATAAAGCGATGAGGGTATACATGGAATTGAACCTGAGTAAGGAAGCATATGTTGGCATTTCCAATTTATCAACATTTGTATAGTCAATATCATCTTTATCTCTATACCTCCTCGTTCCCTCAACTGTCAAGTGAAACAATTTCACACTTCAAACCAGAAATATTGTGATCCTTGTGTTTTCAAAGGCAAGAAGTTATACCAGACAACTTTCACTTGCATCAATGGCACACCACAGCTGACCATGAGTTTTCAAATGCCTTGCTCTTGTATAACCAGAGTGCACTTCCCACTTCTGCAATTTGCAATGTGCAAAAACAGCAAGAACAGGCATGGACACAAAAATTCAGGCACTTAGCCTTTAAATGTAAATAAATAGTTTAAATCATAAACTAAAATGTGTAAACAAGATCATGTATGCAGGAAAGAAAGAAATTAACAAATAATCAGTAGAACAGAAAGCTAGACCATTATAATGTTTTCCTTCTGTACAGGTAAACTCCCTAACATTGTGTTGCCACCTGAAAATCTATGCTTTAGAGTTCAGATAAAGGAAAAAATAAAGATACATATGATGCTCAAGACAAGAGAAAAGAAGATGGGTCTGAAAACATCGCTCATCCCAGATGCAAGCTATCGCCGACTGATCCTGTTACAACCTGACCAAAACTAATTAACCACGATCAGTGTTAGTTCAGATACCTTCAGAAGCACAGAGCACTAACGGGAACAGGTTGGCGGGGGAGGAACTGCGCCCTAGATCGATGGAGCGGAACAGCGGGGAGGGAGTTAGGCGACCGGCGAGATTCTGAGTTGGGCCGGCGAAGTTTCGGGCGTCGAGATCCACCGCGACGGCCTCGGCGGCTTAAAAACACGCTGCTAGGAAGGCACATGTGTACCGGAAGATCGGGGCGGGGGTTACAGCTTACGGCTGGCGCTGGGCCGACTTCAGACTTGCGATCTTGCGGTTTGGGGATGTCGATCACGCGAGGCGAGATCTTTCTGCTGCCGATGTCGGGAGGCCGGGATGGAGACACTGCTCACACGTTACACCGCACCGCCGCCCGGGTGCTGTCCGAAAGCGGTGAAAGGAGGAACCACCACCGTCGGGGCCGCCACGCGAGGGCCGACCGCGTGGACACCCCTCCCGACGCGGAGGTAATACCGGCGGCATCAAGGGAGGCGGCCGGACCGTCGAGACCTTTGTTTTTAGCGGAAGAAAATAAAATATGAACGGGATGTGAATCGAACCCTCGCCGCCTGAAGGGGTACCGGGAGGAGCGTGAGTCGTGAGTGTAAGAGCTGTGGACAAACTTTGAATCCTAGCCCTTGGTTGTGAGATCCGACGGATGGTATTACTTGCGCTAAAAATAGAAAGAAGTGTGCCATTATAGTATAGATTACAACCTGACCAAAACTAATTAACCGCGATCAGTGTTAGTTCAGATACCTTTAGAAGCACAGAGCACTAACGGGAACGGGTTGATGGGGAGGAACCGCACCCTAGATCGATGGAGCCGGAACAGCGGGGAGGGAGTTAGGCGATTGACGAGATTACGATTGGGCCGGCGAAGTTAGCGATCGATCCGCCGTGGCGGCCTCGGCGGCGCCGCCTTAAACGCGCCGCTAGGAAGGCACATGTGTACCGGAAGATCGAGGCCCGGGGTTACGGACTACGGTTTTGACCGGGTCGACCGCGGACTTGCGATCGTTGCCGGGCGATGTCGCCCACGCGAGGCGAGATGATGCCGCCGATGTCGGGAGGCGGGGATGGAGACGCCGCTCACACGTTACGCCGCACCGCCACCAGGTGCTCCGTCCGAAAGGAAAGGAGGAACCACCACCGCCGGGGCCGTCACGCATGGGCGACCGCGTGGGACGCCCTCCCCAGACGCGAGGTAATACCGGGCGGCATCAAGGGGCGGCCGGACCGTCGAGACCTTTGTTTTTAGCGGAAGAAAATAAAATATGAACGGGATGTGAATCGAACCCTCGCCGCTTTGAAGGGGTCTGGGAGGAGCGTGAGTCGTGAGTGTAAGAGGCGTGGACAAACTTTGAATCCTAGCCCTTGGTTGTGAGATCCGACGGATGGTATTACTTGCGGTAAAAATAGAAAGAAGTGTGCCATTATAGTATAGATTACAACCCGACCAAAACTAATTAACCACGATCGGTGTCGGTTCGATATACCTTGAGCGCACGAGCACTAACGGAACGGGTTGACGGGGAGGAACTGCGCCCTAGATCGATGGAGCGGAACGGTAGGAGGGAGTTAGGCGGACCGACGAGATTCTGATTGGGCCGACCGAAGTTTGGCGATCGAGATCCGCCACGACGGCCTCGGCGGCGCCGCTAAACGCTGGCCTTGCTAGGAAGGCACATGTGTACCGGAAGATCGGGGTCGGGGTTTACAACTTACGGCTTGCGCTGGCCGATCGCGGACTTTGCAAAGGCCGCCGGGGACGTCGTCCACGCGCGGCGAGATGCTACTGCCGATGTCGAGGCGGGATGGAGACGCCGCTCACACGCTACCGCCGCACTGCCGCCCGGTGCTCCGTCCGGCAAAAAAAGGAGGAACCACCACCGGGGCCGTCACATGAGGGCTGACCGCATGGACGCCCCTCCCGGACGCGAGGTAATACCGGCGGCATCAAGGGAGGCGGCGGACCGTCGAGAGCCGTGTTTTTAGCGGAAGAAAATAAAATATGAGCGGGATGTGAATCGAACCCTCGCCCTGAAGGGTACAGGGAGCGGCGTGAGTCGTGGAGTGTAAGAGCCGTGGACAAACTTTGAATCCTAGCCCTTGGTTGTGAGATCGACGGATCGTATTACTTTGGCGCTAAAAATAGAAAGAAGTGTGCCATTATAGTATAGATTACAACCCGACCAAAACTAATTAACCATGATCGGTGTTAGTTCGGATACCTTGGAAGCCTGAGCACTACTTGGGAACGGGTTGACGGGGAGGAAGAGGCTGCGCCCTAGATCGATGGAGCCGAATAGCGGGGAGGGAGTTAGATGGCCCGATGAGATTCTGATTGGGCCGGCGGGTTCGGGCGTCGGATCCGCGGCGACGGCCTTGGCGCCGCTAAACGCTTATTTGCTAGGAAGGCACATGTGTACCGGAAGATCGGGGGGGGGGTTACGACTACGGGTTGGCGGCTGGGCCGGTGCCGACTTGCAAGGCTAGGGGGCGTCGCCCACGCGAGGGCAAGATGCCGCTGCCGATGTCGAGGAGGATGGAGACGTTTGCTCACGTTACGCCGCACCGCCGCCGGGTGCTCCGTCCGGCAGTGAAAGGAGGAACCACCACCGCGGGGGCCATCACACGAGGGCCGACCACGTGGACGCCCTCCCGGACGGAGGTAATACCGGCGGCATCAAGGGAGGCGGCCGGACCGTCGAGACCTTTGTTTTTAGCGGAAGAAAATAAAATATGAACGGGATGTGTGAATCGAACCCTCGCCACTTTGAAGGGGTACCGGGAGGAGCGTGAGTCGTGAGTGTAAGAGCCGTGGACAAACTTTGAATGCTAGCCCTTGGTTGTGAGATCCGACCAAATGGTATTACTTGTGCTAAAAATAGAAAGAAGTGTGCCATTATAGTATAGATTACAACCTGACCAAAAACTAATTAACCACGATCGGTGTTAGTTCGGATACCTTGAAGCACAAAGCACTAACGGGGAACGGGTTGTGGGGAGGAAGCTGCGCCCTAGATCGATGGAGCGGAACAGCGGGGAGGGAGTTAGGCGACCGACGAGATTACAGTTGGGCCGGCGAAGTTCGCGCGATCGGATCCGCCGCGACGGCCTCCGGCGGCGCCCTAAACATTTGCGCTAGGAAGGCACATGTGTACCGAGAAGATCGGGGTGGGGTTACTGACTTACGGCTAGCTTGTTGGGCCGACTACGAGGGACTTGGTGCGGTGCCACCAGGGGACATCGTCCACGTGAGGCGAGATGTTGCCGCCGATGTCGAGGCGGGATGGAGACATTTGCTCACACGTTACGCTTTGCACCGCCACCGGGTGCTCCGTCCGAAAGCGCGGTGAAAGGAGGAACCACCACCGCCGGGGGGCCGTCACGCGAGGGCCGACCGCGTGGACGCCCCTCCTAGACGCGAGGTAATACCGGCGGCATCAAGGGATGCGTTTGGACCGTCGAGACCTTTGTTTTTAGCGGAAGGAAATAAAATATGAACGGGATGTGAATCGAACCCTCACCGCCTGAAGGGGTACCGGGAGGAGCGTGAGTCGTGAGTGTAAGAGTTGTGGACAAACTTTGAATCCTAGCCCTTGGTTGTGTGATCCGACGGATGGTATTACTTGCGCTAAAAATAGAAAGAAGTGTGCCATTATAGTATAGATTTTTAGCGGAAGAAAATAAAATATGAAGCGGGATGTGAATCGAACCCTCACCGCTGAAGGGTACCGGGAGGAGCGTGAGTCGTGAGTGTAAGAGGCGTGGACAAACTTTGAATCCTAGCCCTTGGTTGTGAGATCCGACGGATGGTATTACTTTGCGCTAAAAATAGAAAAGAAGTGTGCCATTATAGTATATATATATATATATATATATATATATATATATATATATATATATATATATATATATATATATATAGACACACACACACACATATGCTAAATAAAATAAAATCGAATGAATAGTTACTCGAAAGCATAGAAGAAGTGGTAGCTCTACAAAACCGTTCTATCTTGCAATCACCCAAGAATGTGGAAAATGTCATAAGACCCATATGAATCGAGTAATAAGGATAGATGAAAATGCCAACTTATTTAAACAATAAGTGAACACTTTGTTATAAACATGGCACACTTTGATTTATATCGGCATTGAAGCAACTCCCCGATCATCAACCAAAACACTTAGCTATTTGCTCGGGATGAGCAAAGGTTAAGCTTGGGGAGTTGTTGGCGGTCACTATCACACATTTTATACCGCCAACTTAGCTCTAATTAAGAGAGATGGAACACACTTATGCCAAGTAAACATTTACTACTCACCTAGTTCCACTTGTATTCGTGTAGAATATTTGTTTTTGCGAGGACAAACACGGAAACAGGTGAGAATACGCCAAATAAAGGGTAACACGCAGCTCGGGGGAATACGCTTTGCCAAGGGAACGTGACCGAGGACAAAACCGACGCAAAGTGGACCAAAACACCTCCGAAGGGGCGACCTAGAGTGGGCCACCGGCCCCCACGCGAAGGATGGGCACCCAGGGCAAGGCCAAACTGGGCGGCCGCCCTAGGTGCGGCGGCCGCCGCGGCCACGTGCCCGACCCCCGCCGCGCCTTGTCTCCGAGCCCGACTCCGGGAGGAGTAGAGGCGGTGCATGGCGGTGTTTTTTTCGGCAATTTGGCGCCAAAATTCCCGCCAAGAACACCTTTCACTCCACTATAAATAAGAGGCCACACCCCCTTCCAAAACACAACACACACACCCTTGAGCACTTCACTCACTTTCTATAGTTCTAGTTGTAGTTTTGAGCAAGGTTGAGCTTCAAGGAGGGCTTGTCTCCTTGGAAGGATCTTTTGGTAATATTAATATTATTATGGAGTTCCTTTCAATACTCAAGTCTTTATATTCATATTGCAATGCGTTCGAACTAGAGTATAGTGTTGACACCTGTTATAGCATAAAATTACTAGTCAACCAAACATGAAATAAGGGCATAAAATGAATAATCACATAGACTAGGGGCTTTACTAACATAGTTCCACAAGTTTTGGTGATTTATATATTTTCGAGGGGACTAAACAGGAAAAGCCTAGAGTTTGCAAGACATATGAAACATAAACATGTTACAAACATATTCCAAGATAGCACCATTGTAAAGAGCTCGTCAAGGCGATCGAAAGCGGATATATTGTTTGCTATATTGAGTCCGAGAATCAAAAGATATCGAGTTGCGGAGAAGCGAGTTCACTAAAACAGTCATAACTTTCTTATCAGGACTCCGTTTCTGCAAAATACCGGTCATTACGAAGCTATCGACGAGATCTACGCACCCATAAAATTTGAACATGTTTTGCCACAAGGGCCTGGCAGGCCGGCCGCCAGGGTCCCTGAGCCCAATCCAGCCTATCTTCATAGGTCGGTTTGTAACCGACTTTGAGGTTGTATCTACACGTTGCCAAGGTCGGTTTGATCCAAGGGCTATCGTTCATCGCCAAGGGCTATATAAGAAGACCCCCTGACCCCAGGGCTAAACCCTAATTCATTATCAACTCATTCTATCTCATTATCTCTTAGTTGTAGAGGGGTCCCATGTAAGGATCATCTCTCTCTAAGGGATTAGTGAATTAGAATGTAATTAGAACTAGAACTAGAAGAGTTAGCATTCAAGAGAGGATTAGAACTCATTAGTTCTAATCTTTAGAACAAGAGAGATAGAGAGAGAAAAGGGATCGGAGGAAGCACAGGCTGTCGGTGCTATCTCCATACTTGTACCTCGGTGGAAGTTAATCTACACTTGGAATTACTACGGTAATCTACTTTTTCTTTTAGTAAGTTATATTGTTTATATTTATTCTTATTGGTCTACGAGTCTCTTTTGAGTGCTTTAATCTGGTACCTAGATTAGAGTAATATTCGTAGTGCAAACGTGGTGTTTGGACTCGGATATCTCGTTAGATACACCCTACCTTCCGGAGCGTGGTAGATCGTGGTAGTGACAGTACCATTGATTCCTTTCGATTCCACATCCCGTTGGATAGGACACGTGGGACCTAGTTCTTTGGGGGAATAGTAAGTTTCGGCCTTACTTTCCTTTGAGTACATCCCCATAAGAATACTATCAACATCACTTACCAAATCAAGATTTAGCTATCTTAGTAATCCTCTCTATACCCTCAACCTTCTTAAGTCTTGTGCTACTCCGGGTTAAGAATAGATCGTAGTCTCCCTCACCCGTTTCCCTGTGGATTCGATATTTAAACCCTCTCCCGGGTGAAGTGCTCACCGGTATCCGTGCGCTTGCGGATTATACAAATTATAAATATTTCTGTAGGCTTATCAAATACCAACATATAGTTACCCTCATGTTATCTTATTAATGTGTGAACTATGGTCTAGTTAACATGTTAATAGATTAAACTTGGCTAACTATAGGATTAACCGTTCATATGTCGACTCACTAGAGACTGGTCGGTTTATGTAGATTATGATGGTTTGGTGTACCTTCGGGTTTACCTTTATCCTTGCTTGTCGATCCGTAGGGTCGGAGTCCCGGGGATTTAGGTAATTTTCTATACACGTGGACGTGGTGTCCGGGTTTATAGTAACCATCGAAATGTTGGCATCCCACGGTAGTGAGGTAGGGGTAGGTGGTGATGCCCTGTTCCGCCCATTGTACTCCTCCACGTCAGGATGTTGAGTTGGAGTTCGAAAGTATCCATCGGCTAGCGAGACTAGCCGCGGGCATCTCCTCATCATAAGATCGTAGCCCCATCATGATTTAGCCTCCTCATATGCAAACTAGAGTTCACCCATGTGCAATATTTAGAACCACCTTCTCTTTGTAGATTCTCTTTTATCCTTTTCCTTCCCCTAGTGGTGTAGTAGCTTATGTGTGTTTGTCACTATCCCGAATACCATTTTCTTACCCCCGCAATTGACTAATGGTTATTCATAAATACATTGTGGATCATTATCATCATTATGCTAGCTAACCACACAAGCCCGCCTTCCTTTGGGAAAATATAAATCACGATACCCGAATACCACACGGTGAAATGCTACAATGATAGATTCGTGTGTGCTTGCGGATTGACTATAGCAAACACATGAATCCATCTATCATCGATGTTTCTTAACGTGGTCACTAAGAATATTATTTATTCTTAGTGATTGCACTATGAAATGCCAACGAAGCGTTTTCGGTGCCATTACCGGAAATAGGTTATTATCTATTTCTAGTAATGTCGTTAAGAAGTATCAACACTCAACAGCCTCCTTGAAGCAAACCATGCAACATCCATTAGTGTGTCTCGGAATGTTGCTAGAGTGGTTAGGATTTAGGAATGTTGGTAGAGTTAGGACTTAGGAGTGTCGGTAGAGTGGTCATATATAGATGATTTAGTGTGAATGACATGTATGATCTATGATCGAGTTACGTAAACATCTATGTGAAATTATTAATTGAATTAATTAATAGATTTGGGTTCCCAAAACATGATTTGTAAATAAACTATGATGTCACAAAATATTCATTGTCGCCATAATAACCATTATAAATAGGGGTTCCCAAATTACGATTTGTGATGGCTTTGCGTATTTTGTGATCGTAGACTAACGTCATTATACGATACAATACATGATAGTAGGAAACAAACTTTCACAAAAATGTGTAGACATTTTTTGATGTTTTCCAAAAAATCATCACACAAAGTACATTACGTGACCATCGTTATCGATAACTTGCGTGACACTGAATTTCGTCACAAATATCTTTTTGTGACTGTTTTCATATTTTACAATAATTTCGTTTGTCATACACAATCATTTCTTTTAGTGAAAAGATGATGGTCTAGGCTCTAGAAGCCTTAGTTGTTGGTCTGACCTACCCTCAACAACTAAGGTGGCACTAAAACCCCCAATATATATCACACACATCAAAATACACATAGGTCAATATGGGCCAAATCTAAACTAGATCGATTGTCACAATGTCATATTGGGAGTTTAAGTGAAAAGGATGAGGAAATTAAATAAAAATGAATATGTTGATTGTATATCTGATATTAAATATTAAAATGTACACAAACTTGTATACAATCAAATACAACTACCTTAACTTGGATATTAAACAATATTTGTGATGTTTGCTAAGTTAATGGAAATTCATATAAATGGTTTCCTAAAAATGCATTCTGTATCTAGCGAATAATAGTCACGCATTCAATTTCATTCGATATACACAAAACTAGTTTAAGAAATAAGTAATTTTTCTTAGTACTGTGCATTATCATACTCTATATATATTGCCCAAACTTGGACCATATTTTCACAAATTCAGAAATCAAAACACATCACCTAAAGGAACTTAGTTCTCTTTCAGTACAACATACTCTATGGGGAACAAAATGCACATGGATTTTGCTCTTATTGTGATATTTTCCTTTCTCTACATAAGCCATGGAGTCGAAGGTGTGTATAATTGTTCGAATGCTATGAATAAATATTTGCACTATTGTTTGTTTTGTAGAGTTTTTGTAGTATGTGACTAAGTATAGTGCTGGTATACTAAGACGTACAATATGTTGAGATAATTTTTCACTTGTTATCTTGTGATTTTGCCAAATTAGTCTAACTATTGGGTTTGCATGATTAACAGGTACAACGAAAACAAGTAACATTACTGAAATCGTGCATGTGGAGTCCATCAAGACATTGTTCCGATTGGCTTACATGCCAGAAAAAGATGTATCTCAACATTGTGTACAATGCACCTGTTGCAATAATGGTATATGCAAAGATATGCCATGTTGCGTAGAATATAGATGCAATGAACCAGGACATAATCCAAGCACTTGTACGACTAGGACACTCGCATGCGGTTGTGGAAACTGCCACTAGGCATGCCTTTGCTATGCTCATAAATGGATGGAAATAAATTATCTCTTTAGTGACCAAAATGCACCTTTCTTAATCTCATCTTCTTCTCACATCTAAAATTCTCACAACTAAAAAGACTAAAGACTGGATTCTTTTCTGGTGCAACATTCTAACTTGCACCCACGATTATACCTGCTGCGATAATCATCGCCTCACCTCAGCGGTCAACCCCAGTGATAGAACAGGAAATTGCAATCAGCTCGCCTCCCCTTGCATGCTATTAAAAATATCTGGTTTTACATGTGCTGCATACAAGGAAAGTCATGGTAAAATTTGCCTCCATGATTGCCTCGACCTCTCTGTCTCTCTCCTCATTGTCTACGATATCAAACAAGGAAAGCGTGCGATGTGTCAAACATAGAAATCGATCACCCATGCCTCACGCTCCGTCACCAATGAATCTAATCACCAATCGCCACGCACCAACGCTGTTTCCGCACATCGCAGCACCCCAGTTCCTCAGCCTCGACCAACACATGCCACTGCCATCGAATGGTCCTCAGACGGATGTGATGCCTACAGCCCCAACACCCGTGAAGCTGTTGGATGGCCTCGCCAAGCCATGGTCGCCGCCCTCCTAGCTCCCACATGTGCGCCCTCCGTCCTCCCGGAGCACTTTTGAAGCCAGTGCTCCACTATACGGCCTCGCTAACCACCACAAGGGCATCTTCCCTCCACTCCGACGTCTCAATGCTGCAAGGGTCGTTCACTCCACTCTGCCACTAGCTAAATCTACAATTGCTCATTACCCACTGGTCCCAAGGAGTCCCCGTGCTGGTGCTGTCTGATGTGTGTCTCGGCCCGCAACATCCACGCCACTAACCAAGGCCCCCATGGCTGGGATTTGCGAGTTGTAATACCACTAACATCACTTGTTCCTGTAAACACCCTCCAAGCCCAAGGCGAGTTTCTGTCGTTTTCCTGTCTCCCCCTCATATCTGAATAGGAAGGGTCCTTATTAGTTAGTTCTCCTAGAAAAACTAAACTGACACTTTTTATTAAATTAAATAGTTAATTACTGATAATTTTAGAAATATGTACTCTGTATTCACTAAACAACTAGTGTGCCTTATGGAACTAATCAAGATATGTGTTGTTCCTTATCCTTGTTATGTTTAGAAAGTGTGCTATGTACAAGATGCGTTGTTGCATGATTATGGATTTGTTTTTCCTGGACACATGTACAATTTACTAATTGTTTTCATTATAAAACAGGATATGCATGGGGCTTCAACATAGAAGTCTTTCGAGTAAGAATGTTGCACCAAAGGGTCAACTTGAAAGTGCTGGTAGTCCTGATGGTGGCAACTCTACAAGGATCAGTGTTGCTGCTGTCAGCTCCCAAGTGGTTGGTACTAACGGTGTGTGGATACGGTACCACCGAAGAACCCTACCGAAAGTTAACCGTGGGGTTCTATCCCCGACCTGCGGTCATACTACTCTCGTAAGGCGGCGGAAGCAAGGCTACAATGACTTCTGTTGTAATTAGGATAAAACACTAGTCAAAACTCTATAAGAGTAGGGAGTTCAACTCCTCATTGGCCTTCCCTCTTTGTATCCGACTAGAACCGTAGTGAGTTCCTCGGTCCCTTCTCCGATATAAAAGGCGACCGAGGAACACCTCCCAGAGGAGACTTGAAGAACAACAAGTGCTATAAGCAACCCATCCGAGGCTGTAAGCTCTCCGGTTGACCCCATCAATCAAAAATAGGCTCACGCTGACTGGACGTAAAGGTATTTACTTGATCTCCGATTGAGGGCCCGAACCGTATTATAAAAACCCCGCTCTCACGTTTGCACAAAAAACGGTCGGGCTCCCCGGTTCATCACGGCCTGACGCGAAGGCGCCCGATTCACCCCGAGGCTCTCGGTCGTAAAACATCGGACGGTGGCACGCTAGGTAGGGGCTCTCGTCGAATTTCAGCATGAGAGTCCGGTGGACCACAACTCCATGAGCTCATGGCGGGATTGACAATTATCTTCGGTTCATGGATCTCGCAAGATTAGTGGCAACGGCAAGACTCAAAGCTACCTTCTCAAAGATTCCGTAAGCGAGAAATTAGAACTTGTTGAAAAGCTCAAACAACCAATGATCACCGAAGTCAGCTCGGATAAGGACGACAAACACGAAGCCGATTCGAAAGACAACCATAACTAAAAAGATGGATACCAACTCCGAAATCAACTCAAAGAAGGATTGTGGACCATACACGGAATCGACTCGAAAAAATAGCTCCCCGAACCACTTCTACTCTAACTCAGAGAAGGAAGGTGAATTTAGAAACAACTCCGGTTGCCAGCCCAGATTACCTTTTCAATTCCCAATGGGACTACGCAATCGGCGTTCGCATACCAATGGCGCATCAAGGGTACTTTCAAGAGGAAGCTAGAAATCCCTTTGAAGGGTGCACAACGAGGACTAGTTCTCACAAGGATTTGGAGGACTACATCATCCACTGGCCAAAAACCCTTGCAAGAACAAGTCATCAAGAAGACAAAGCCATCGGGAAGTACACTGGAAGGAAGGAGTGGAGGCCAAAAGCTAAGCCCACCAAAGAGATAATGATGGTGGCAAGAGCACAAGAACCGCTCATACAGTAGGAAGCTCGATGTCAAGTCTACAGATGAAGGCCTCCCGGATATCTCGATAGACGAAATAACTCGGGAGAACGAAGTAGAGGACCGATGTCAAGAAGGGTTGAGGAAGAACAAATTTAGAAGCGGATGAAGAGGAAGAGTGTTCATCACAAAGAAGCCTGGGAGAGATACGAGGCAGCCCGAAGGAAGTACAACAGAAAGGAGGCTGAAAGGGAAGCTGAAGACAAGCGCAACTCTACTCAAGAGAAGATCAGAGAGTTGGCTGAACGTCTCAGAACCGCGTCAAATCTAAATGACAAAGAAAAACTCATTAAGGAGGCACTACCGAAGGCAACCCAGGGCAGAGCTACAAGATCCTCATGCTCAAGGGCAAACAACTCTCAAGCGCAAGGGAGCCGGAAGAACGTCTTAAAGAGGCTAAGCATGCTGGAGAACAACTTGAAAAACTCCAGACCTCTACACAGGGACAATGAAAGTAGTCATAGACCCCCAAGGAGGAGCATCGCCGAAGACCGAGCCGGCGGGAGGAAGTAGCAGAATCAAGCTTTCGACCTACGACAACGAAGGGTGGAACTAGAGAAGAAAGAGCTCCTGTGGAAGACTTGAAGAAAGAGCTACGGGAAGCTATGACAGGTTCCTCCTGTTTCGCGGAGGGGCTACAAGAGATCAAGCTACCCGCCAAATTCAAGCCTCAAACCACTCAAAATACAATGGGAAAATAGAGCCTAGACAATGGCTCCGAGTGTACTCACAATCCATTGAACTAGCGAGAGGGGATGGCGACGCTAAAGCAATCTTCTTCCCCATGGCACTAGAGGCTATGTCGCTTCAATGGTTCGACAAGATCGAAGAGGGCTCAATAAGATACTTAGAGGACTTGCAGAAAGTTTTTTTTGCAACAACTTTGCGGGAATCATCACCCATCCAATAACTCAGGCAGAACTGAATGGGCTCAAGCAGAAGCAAGGAGAAACCTTAAGGGACTTCTACCGAAGATTTGGCGAGATGAGATTTCAAGTGCACGACATCACAGAAAGAGAAGTGATTGATGCCTTTGGAATGGAATTTTCTCAAGGTGGCAATTCTCGGACTTCTACAAAGATAACCCAAGGACGAACGAGCAGTTCAAGCAAACCGTTGAAAAGATGATTGGTGTTGAGAAGAGAACTCGGGAACGATTCTTAGAGAGAAAGAACTCAGAAGGCCAGAAAAAGGAGCAAAACAACTCTCAACATACCAAGAAGAGAGGCCTAGACAACACAGTCGCCACGGCAGAAAAGCCAAAGAAGATCTATAAGCGGAAATTCCACAAGAAAGGCGACATAATATAAGACGGGAAGACCTTCCTTGCATATATCATCTAGGAGCCCGATGACGAACCAAAGACTAGAGACTATTAGAAACCAACAAGATCTCTAAACGTCATATTCTCTAGGTGTTCCCGGATCTAAGAGTAAAAGACAAGACAAGCTAGAACTTTGATCGATCATGGCAAAGCAGGCGGCTACTCCTCGCTACCTCAACCGGTCCTAATACCTGATTCAATTCACAAGGGAGGATCAATGGACAAGCGTAGGCAATGTCGGACTATATCCCTTCACTACAAGAATACCGATTTTTATGACAAAACAACCTCGTGACGGGGCCTAAAATCGTCATATAATGTACCATAATATGACGAAAAACTCGATGTCGTCACAAAACTACCCATCACTATTTGTGACAAAAGACTTTTTGGTCGTCACATAAGAGTGCACTATATATGACGGCAGTTTGCTTTTGTCACGAGAATGTGATTCCCGTGGAGCGGTTGTTTTTTGTGACACCACGTGATGAGTTTTTTGTGACTTAGTCAAACTGTCATTGAAATAAATAGCAAAATATATAGCAAAAGAGAAGCACATAGGGGTCTTGAACTCAAGACCTCTCGCATGAAGGGTTCTTTGCCTTGACCACTAGGACAAGCATCCATTTGTGTTATAATGGGGTGCTCTATTGTTTTTATATATTGATTTAAAAGTAATAAATCCCATAAAACAAAAAACTATTGAAAAATGTGTGGCATATGGGGTTTGAACCTAGAACCTCTAGGATAAAATGTGGCGTCTTAACCACTAGGATACACATGTTTTTGTGTTAGTTTTCAATTATGTTATCAATTTAACATTTTATTCCTTATTTAATTGGAACAAAGAAAATAAAAAAATCGCATCACATAGGCATCGAACACATGACCTCTCAATCTAGAGTGTGAAGTCCTACCACTAGACCATTGCCTCTTTTGTGTTATAGCTTGCTTATTTGGTCCATTCAACGTTGTATTGCTCATTTTACTAGAAAGAAAGAAAATAGCAAAAAAACTTGTCACATGGAAGATTCGAACTTGAGACGACCATTGCCTCTTTTTGTGTTATAGCTTGCTTATTTGGTCCATTCAACGTAGAAAATAGCAAAAAAACTTGTCACATGGAAGATTCGAACTTGAGACCTCCATGTCTCTAACGTTTGGTCCTACCACCATGTTGTTCCACCTTTTGTGTTTTACATGGTTATCTTTTTCTTTTAATGTTCCAAGTACAAAATTCTAGAATTGAGCATACGTGGAAAATCAAGAACATGAATAGAAGTTTTTTTTTTTTTTTTAATCTCTAGTTAAAACTTTTAACTAGTCTTTCTCCAACATTCTAAGTCCAAATTTCGTGATTTTTTTTTTCTAAATTTTTCGAAATCATGTTCTATCCAATAATTTTGTTCACTTGAGTCATCCCATATACAATTTATGAAACTATTTGAGAGACTCGTGCATTTAGAATTACACTTTTCGAACACTTCCTCAAATGGAAAAATGACCTAAAATACCGAATGTAGATCTCGATGAGTTATGAATTTTGGTATTCATGACTTTTCAATTCAAGACCATCTAGAGCTTCAAAAACTCGTCCAAAGCCATAAAAAGTTCAAAATTCAAAATTCGAGGCGGCAAAAACTTTGAAATATGAAAAGTTGACTCTAATACCAAATGTAGATCTTAATGAGTACTACAAAACTCGTATTCATGACTTTTCAAATCGAGACCGTCTAGTGCTTTCAAAACCCGTTCGGAGCCGTAAAAATTCAAATTTCAAATTTCGAGGCATGAAAAGTTCAAAAAACGAAAAGTTGACTCTAATACCAAATGTAGATCTTGACGAAGTTCTACAAAACTCTAGAACTCGTATTCATGACTTTTCAAATCGAGACCGTCTAGTGCTTCAAAAACCCGCTCGGAGCCAGTAAAAATTTCAAATTCAAATTTCGAGGCATGAAAAGTTCGAAAACCGAAAAGTTGACTCTAATACCAAATGTAGATCTTGACGAGTTGTACAAAACTCGTATTCATGACTTTTCAAATTGAGACCGTCTAGTGCTTCAAAACCCGATTCGGAGCCGTAAAAATTTCAAATTTCATATTTCGAGGCACGAAAAGTTCGAAAACTCAAAAGTTGACTCTAATACCAAATGTAGATCTTGGACGAGTTCTACAAAAACTCGTATTCATGACTTTTCAAATTGAGAGCGTCTAGTGCTTGAAAAACCCGATTCGGAGTGTAAAAATTTCAAATTTCAAATTTCGAGGCATGAAAAGTTCAAAAAATGAAAAGTCGACTCTAATACTAAATGTAGATCTTGACGAGTTCTACAAAACTCGTATTCATGACTTTTTGATTTGAAACCATTTATACATGCAAAATTTTTGTTCAAGTTGTAAAATTATGAATTTCAAATTTTCAATTTTTTCAAATAAAGTCACATGATTTGGATGACCAAACTATTTTGATAGCTCATGATTTTAGAAAATTTTTAGGGAAAAAATCATCAAATTTGGAGAGTATGACGGAGAAAGACTAGTTACAAGTTTTGACTCTGATTAAAAGAAAAATCGTTCTTGTTAGGTCACATGTTCATGATGAACAAGCGATTTCTCTTTTTCCTCGGATTAAAACTTGTAACTAGTCGTTCTCCTCATACGAACTCCAAATGAGGTGATTCTTTTTTCCTAAAAATTTTCTAAAATCATGCTACATCACGTTATGGTGTTGGATTGAGTCACCTCTTCATGTGCCAAAATTTGAGCAATTCAAGTTTTGAATTAGAACTTTGACTTCGGTCAAAAACTCGGTCAAAGCGGAACACGAAATGAACTCGGTTTAAAATCTTTTTTAAACATAAAAAAGTTTCATAACTCATCGAGACCAACAAAGTTTATGTAGGTCAAATTTCCATTTGAGGAAGTGGTAATAACATGTAGTTTAAATATAACAAGTCTCTCACATAGTTCACGAAACTATATGAGAGACTTGTTATATTTGAACTACATAACACTTCAACTTTGTTGAAATGGCTTGAGATTTTTGGTAGTCATTTATAGCCAAAATATGGTCCCACACAAGAACTTACATTTTTGGACAATTATTTTTATTATTATAATTTTTTTCCATCTTTGGGTGAGACAAAATTTGGTCAATTATACATTGAAAACACTAGAACTATGCAACGACCTCCACATGTATTTGTTTCCTAGGGCATAAGCAACCTTGTGGCAAAGTTTGGCGTCATTACGGATCTTTTCGAGGGGGTGGACCTAGTTCAGCGCATAATTTACGGCGGTCGCGCGGAAATTCAATTAAAAGCGAAAAAAAGTATCAAACGATTTCTAAAAATCTCAAACTTGGTGGTTGCTTCAAAAAAGGCATTTGGAAGCTTGAGAAAATGTTTGAGACCAATGCCATACTTGGACCGCATAATCCCTAAGAACCCTAGTGCATAGACATGGTTCGATGAAAGGCTCCAAGTATTGTATTGCTCTCAAACTTTTTCAGGCTTCCAAATGCCTTTTTGTGAAGCAAACCACCAAGTTTGAGATTTTTCAAAAAATCGTTTGGTACTTTTTTTTTCGCTTTATTTGATTTTCCACGCGACTTCGGGGTAATTATGCGCTGAACTAGGTCCACCCCTCTGAAAAGATCCATAATGGTGCCAAACTTTGCTACAAGGTAGCTTATGCCCTAGGAAACAAATACATGTGGAGGTCATTGCATAGTTCTAGTGTTTTCAATGTATAATTGACCAAATTTTGTCTCACCCAAAGACGGAAAAAAAATTATATTAATAAAAATAATTGTCAAAAAATGTAAGTTCTTGTGTGGGACCATATTTTGGCTATAAATGACTACCAGAAAAATCTCAAACCATTTCAACAAAGTTGAGAGTGTTATGTAGTTCAAATATAACAAGTCCCTCACATACTATGTGAGAGACTTGTTATATTTAAACTACATGTTATTACCACTTCCTCAAATGAAAATTTGACCTACATAAACTTTGTTGGTCTCGATGAGTTATGAAACGTTCGTGTTCAAAAGATTTTAAACCGAGTTCATTTCGTGTTCCGTTTGACTGAAGTTTTGACCGAGTCAAAGTTCGAATTCAAAACTTGAATTGCTCAAATTTTGGCACATGAAGAGGTGATGAATCCAACACCATAACGTGATGTAAAGATGATTTTAGAAAATTTTAGGAAAAAGAATCACCTCATTTGGAGTTCGTATGAGGGAGAACGACTAGTTATAAGTTTTAATCCGAGGAAAAAGAGAAATCGCTTGTTCATCATGAACATGTGACGAACAAGAACGATTTTTCTTTTTAATCTGTAGTCAAAACTTATAACTAGTCTTTCTCACTCATACGAACTCCGAATTTGATGATTTTTATCCCTAAAATTTTCTAAAATCGTACCCTACCAATTTATGGTGTTGACTTTCCCATTTAAATTCATTTTGTAGTCAATATATTTATATAATTTATTTGTTCTGAAATAGAAAAAGAAAAAGAAAACTGGCCAATACCCTGAAGGCCCAGCCTGCAATGTTTCCCCGCCGCACAAAAATTTGGATGGCCTGGCGCGATGTCTCCCCGCTGCACCAAAAATTTTGGAGTCCAAATGTCATTTGTATCCATACGTATACTGAACTATGATTCCTTTGGACAAGGATAGTAAAGTAAAATTGCCCCCATACTGTGACCTATTCGGTTCACCGCTGCCCCCCAAATCGAACTCAATCCAAATCCAAATCCAGTTCACTCCTCTCTGCTCACCGCCGCCCTCAGCCTCCGACGACATCCAACGCGCTCTGCTCCCGGCTTCCTGCGCGAAGGCGGCTCCTGGCAACCAGACTTGAACCAGAAGGTAACCTGTCGATTCCCCATCTTAGAGTTTTCAATCCATATAGAGGGGAGGGCCAGCGCTACAGCATTTCGTGTGGAGAGGAGAGGGGTGTGGGCGACCCTCCGGCTGCACCCATGGAGGGGAGTGGCGCAGTCTGGCTGCTCGGGGTGGCGCGCTGAGTGACTCGACAAGCTAAGGCCCGCCTGCGGCTTGCGCGGAGGTGAGGGGAGTCGCGCCAGGTGACTCGTGCGGATCCTACAGCATGGGAGAATACAAAATCATGGCCGCTGCAGGGATGCTAGGCGGCGTGGCTTTCAGAATTAGCATGGCTAAAAATAGCTTCAATAAAAATAGATGTATGCTACATAGTCTGTGTTTTCAGAATTATGCTAACCTTCAGGAAAGCGAACCTTTTTGAGGGGAGATACTCTTTTTCTTTTTTCTTTCACTGACTAAAAATAGATGTATGCTACATGGCTCTGACAGTTCAACAAGCTAATGTCTTGGCTTTATTCTGAAACATGCCCCCTGTTTCTGTCAGTGCAAAAATCCAAGGAAAAAAATATCGGGGGTCCCTATCTTTTAAGGAGCTACTACTGCAAAGTAATTGATACGATCTTTCCTATCAATCTTATCAATCATTGCTAGGATCCTCATTTCTTTTATATTAGAATTTTTAGCCCATTAAGACAAACAAACAAGAGCCTCTATTTACCAATTGTATTGGTTTCATCCCTTCAGATTTATACCAGTGCCTTACCATACCCTCCAATCGTAACTTATCTTTCATGATACATGCACCTAAAACTTCATTCATGTATTTATTCCTCTATTGACAGTAAATCTGCCTCTTTGCAAAAACAGGCCAGATCAGTCCCAGTCATGACTTCAGACTGTGTGCCAACTGACAAAGGAGTAGCTTCCACTTCATCAGAGACAAAAGATAGCTTTGCCATCGTTCAATGAAGAAGAGCTACAAGTCTCGACATACAGGTATATTCAGAATTTTTATTTTTTCAGTCATGTTCATATACTACAACTGAAAGTAGTCTCTCTTGTTAGGTACTGGCTGCTGACTTACCTTCAGCTTTGTTCAGTGACCATCCAGAGGTATTTTTCCTCTTTGCTTAGCTCCAATCAATACAACCTACTTGAGATGGAGGCTGGTTTAGTGGGAGGCATCAAAGAAGAAAACCAAACTATCACAAGATCTGCAATTTAGGTTATTTTATTCATAATTTTGAGTTGCACATGCAAATTATATGAATATATCATGAATGATTTATCCTGAAGAACTAAGCAAGTATTTCACATCAGGAACCAATTTGTTATAGGGCTTTGTTTAGCCCAGGAATTAATATTAGTGTGATATCTAGCTGGTTTTCATGACTTAGCTCCCATTGAGTTGCAACCTGTGCATTATACTAGTGTTTTTAGTTGCATAGGAACATCAAACTGTGGCCCTTGGCCATTGGAGCAAATTTGTGCATGGTAATTGTGAAGCTAATAGAACCTATATCTTTTTTCCAGGAAAATTTAGGATTATATATATTCCCTATGTGTTGATATACTCTACAAAGTATCTTCATGTAACCTGTTTGGTGCATTAACATTGGAGCAAATTGTCCTAACACGTAGGAGTGCTTGTTTGTCAACTGTTGTGCAGGAAATGTTACATCATGATAGGATGCTTGCCAAAACAATTGGCCCTGCAAATACTACTCCACTCATATCAGCGGTGAGGGGCATATTGTTTGAACTCTTCTTTGGAACAAGATGACTTTGGATTAGTGGAAATGGCGGAGGTAATGGAAAAATAATTTTTTATCGAGCTTTAGACCATTTTATCTCTAACGGTTTTATGCTCTGCTTATTGCACCGATCCGTAACTCAAATATATATTCTTACAGCTGCCATGAACTTGTTAATCGTTTGTGAATGTCATGTTAACTTAGCACCTTATGAGCAGTTCTTTATTCTTTGTAGCTACATGTTAACTAAATTGATAGTTAATTTCTTATGAATCTTACCACCTAGTTAATTGCTATATTTGAACACGGCAGCTATATGTTCTTAGCACTAGATATATGTTCTTAGCACCAAATTTTAAATTTGCTTATGAATCTACCTATTTAGATTGCCTTGTTAACTTAGCATCAACAACAATTAACATGGTATTTTTCTAGAGGCTTTGACGGTTATTTATCGGTGCAAGCAAGTGGGTAGCTATCTAAACACCTTACTAGTGTTTGTAATTTTAATGTTAGGCTACATCACATAAATTTGGTTTTACCTAGAAATTATTTGACTTATGCAATATTTTTTTTCATTACTATAAGAAATTGCTTCAGTTTTACATGTGTTAATGCACGTAAATGAAAAGTGTCATTCTTTTATTTAGCATTTGCATAGTACATTTTTTATAGATCAAGTATAGTGACTTCATTGTTTTGTTTTTTTTTTTTTTTTTGCTCGTTTGCCGCCGGGCTGGAACTTGGCAATGGAACTTGGCAATGGCTGCTGGTGGCTAGTTTGGTGGTGGGCTAGGCTAGAACTTGTTTGGTGTAGGAACTTGTTGTTGGCTATTCTTTACAACTTGGTGCTAGATGTTGGAATTTGTTTAGTTAGCGTTTTCTTCTCATCTTTTGTTGTACTTCACTATGAAACATGCATTTTGGAACATGCACTTTTGTATGGTCATTATGATAATATAATATAATATAATATAATATAATATAATATAATATAATATAATATAATATAATATAATGTAATATAATATAATATAATATAATTGGTTATGTGGTTTATTACTATTGTTTCAATTCGATTGGCTCATTATATTAGCTTTGGACCATAAATATTGTTAGTGACAAGGTAACATATGACGACCCGAGGGAGGGTGTCACAAAAGTACCAAAATTAGAACCTTCCAAGACTATATATGACACAAAATTCATTACAAGACGCGTTGACTCGGTGTCACAAAATATAGTATTGTATGACGAAGGGTGAGAGGTAGCGTCACATAATGTTTGGATGTTTTGTGTGAGAACACCCAATTAAAATCCGCATGGGACATTTTTGTGACGCTAATTATATGGCCGGGCGCCATGACGGTCGGATTTCGTCATGAATGCACTTTTTTGTGACAGTTTTGGGCTATACATGACAAAATTGATCTGTCTTGGAATGTCGATTTCTTGTAGTGCTTGGTGCTAGAACCCACAATAGATGGAGTAATAGTCACCAAGGTTCTCATCGACGGAGGAGCAGGCCTAAACATCATTCTTGGAAACTCTGTTCAAGATGGGACTAGACCTCTCCATCTAAGACACCGTTCTACGGGATAGTCCCCGGGCGAACAAATGGTTGGGTTGGGTCGGACTCCCGATTATGTTTGGTTCTCCAACCAACTTCGGGACGTAGTACATCAAATTGAAGTGGCGGATCTTGAGTCACCATATCATGCCATCATGGAAAGACCAACAATTGCCAAATTCATGGCTATACCGCACTATACATATCTACTGCTGAAGATGCCAACACCGTTTGGGGGTTCTTTCACTCAAAGGTACAAGATTGTATGCAGTGCATGATTTATGCTATGATAATTCTAGTAGACAATTGATTTCATGATAATTTCAGTAGACAATCCTTACTATGTTGTTTTTCGGGATTTGAATGGGGAAATAGGCCAATGATGAATACTTTAGTAAGCGTGGTAAATGGGATGGCTACCTTCATGTAGACAATTTGCTTGCTTTTTTTTTTTTCATGTCAATCATCAAATTTGTTGGTTGTGTCCACTCTTCTACAATAATTGTGTGTGCCTCAAGGCGATGGCAAACCATGGATGATCAATATATATGATGTTTCCTATTTTTAGTTATAAGGAAGCCACCACATTCATATGTTGAGGCCACTACAATATAATGAGAATCATTAGACCAATTCATAGCTTTGATTTGATTGGATTTTGCAGTAGAGGCGGTACAAATGGGGCAATGGCCAATGATGCATACTTTGCTTGTTTTTTCATGTCAATCATCAAATATGTTGGCATCATCCACTATTACGCAACAACTGGGTCGAATAACTCAAGGTGATGGCAAATAATGGATTATCAATATATATGATGTTATTGACAAAGCCGACCAATTTATAAGAAATCAAGTATATAATGGTGACCACCAAAGTAGTCAAGCTATCACACTTGAGTCCATATAAACCCGGTATTCCAAAAATCTCGAGTGATTTCAAATTCATCAACATTCAACCAAGGATCTTCGAAGCTCGAGTGGAAATCCGCAGGTGTTCAACTCAAGTCAAAAACAATTTATTATCGGAGTGCAAATTATAATTGTTTACAAATTAAGTTCGTAAATAGCGGAAGCAATTAGTTTTGAAATGAGTATTAAATAGTTCAACATAATAGTAGTAGTGCCAATTGGAAGTCAACCCTACAACAAGCATGAGACAGGGAAATATTGAGGCGCCATGCCCTAGGCATTTACGCTTCAACCACAACGGGAACAAGCAAGCTTTTCGGGAACCACATGACACTTGGTCACCCGCAACAATGGGAATAAAACCTTGAGTACTTGAATGTACTCGGTTAGACTTACCCATCTTAAACCAAAAATATAGTGACTCCAAGGATTATGCTAGCTTTATGGTGGATCCAGGTGACTCACATTTTACATTTAGAGAAAATAAAGTTGATTAGTGCAACCTATCTAAAATCGGGTTCATCCACCTTAAAAGGGTTATTTATTTAACTTAATAACCATAAGTTACGTATAGTCAAGATTAATCGAGGCAATGCTCAAGATAAATAAATAATAACAACATAAGTAACTTGATCAAATATTTGATAGCAACAAAGATGAAACATAACATTCATTGTGATATTAAAACTCTGATGTCGCGGAGACGGATGTGTTCTCACCGTCCATGAGAGATGGCAATTGAATCGACATGACCGGTGGCAATAATACCATATCGCAAACCCCGACTCTTTGGATCGGAAGCGACCATGGGTCACTTCAAGATGTTAGGGGACGTATAGGTCTTAGACCTTGCGGCAACCTCCTCATCGAGGGGCCAACCAGGTGTTAATTCTCAACCATGCCGACTCTTAACATTGCCCGTGCCCGAGCACATCCTTCCTTCCTCCATGAGGGCGTTAAGCGGCCAAGTACCGGCCCCTCAAACAACTCATAAGCCGTGGCTCACGACTCCATGGAGCCTACTAAGTGATAGGTGCTTTCAACTTCGAATGAGTCTTCCGACAAAGAATCGGTCCTTAAGCCGACAAGGTGGAGGACCACAACTTCCGCCCTATCGGGTCGTGTTTTATTTCTCATGTTCGAACTCGGCTGACTTGCTACTCACCCATGTGACTAACCATCCATCAACCCTACCGAAATCATCGCATCTCTTTTGCAACCATCATAAGCGAGCATATTAACCTAGACTCTGCTAATAGGATAGGGTAACAAGATCAACAAGGATATCTGTGCAGCAATGGTTTCAACCATTTCCTATACTTAATGCGTTAAACATGAAAAGAGACTCAAGCAAATTAATTTAGAAAGCATAGGAAAGTTCAGCATGCACCGGGGCTTGCCTTCGGAAAGGTAGTATGAAGTAATCAGGGCACTCAGGAAGCTCGACTATCTGTTCTCCTTCTCCTGTGGGGTCTTTTGTCTGCACTCCCGGATGGTGAAGGTTGGCCTCCTGCCCCTCGATCTCCTTCCGGACTAACTGCTCCGATCCTGATATGATGCATATGCGAGAATGAATACAAATGAATGCATAAATAATGAAGGATAGATGAGTGCATTATGATGCATGATATGAGTAAGTGCATATCTCTTACGTGGTAAAGAAAACAAAGCACTACATAAAACAACCAAGTCAATCATCCATCGTACATGCATATTAACACTAATCCTATTACAGGGCAGCAGGACACATACGCACTAAAATGCATATAACATGAGTTCTCAGAACTACAAATGCCGAAGCAAATATTCGCCCGAAAAAGCTTACAAAATTATCTACAACTCATATAAAGCACTCTCGACCAGATTCTAACATCTACTATGAAAAAAAACAAAAAAAACAAGCAGCTTTGTTTTCGGTGACAAGCAAACATGCAACACCAATAAATTGCTAACTATTTATGCAACCTTACCAAACTTGACCAAGCAAGTAAACAAGATCATAAAGCACCAAAATAACCTACTCATCATCCCAAAAGGTAAACTAATTCACATGAAATGATAACTACTATATACAACATTATAAAGGCATGCATAAAAGGATTTATAGAGCACTAAAAATATAGCTAAGTGTAGAAAAACAAGTGACCGGCAAACTATCCACACTAACAGGTCCTAAAAATCATAAGAACAAAAAGTTACCATCCAAAAATTATTACCATAACATTACCATGCATTTTGAATGCATTTTCCATGCAACATAAAAATGATAAATATGCAAACACCTTAGAAAAATCTACCAAAACTACAGGAGCATCTTACTGCCATAACATGACTACCATAATAATTGCATAGAAAACACATGCATATCTTGTCCTACACAAAAATGACAAGCTAGCACAAAAACTAGGCATGAAAATACTTTGTACTATGAAAATTGTGAAACTATAGAACTATGAACATGAAAAGCTACTTTTACTTGACAACATAAGAATACACAAAAATTATCATGGCAAAACTCATAGTAAATATTTTCCTATGAATTTCCTAAGCAAGCATGGTAAATAACACATAAATCAAAAAATCAGATTTCTTCAATGAGAACATAGCATGCATGATATTTTTCCTCTACTCTACTCACAAAAACGAAAACATTTTGTACACGAAGCATATTTTTATATTGCACAAATTAAAAAGAAATGAAGGGAATAGGGTCAAACAGGCACGGATCGGGACAACCGAGTATACCAAGGCGAAGAGTACGACGAGAGCTACCTTTTGGTGGGAACGGAATTATTTGGAACGCCATGGTTTGGTAGGGAAAAGCTCGTAGGAGTTCTTCTTTGGAACCCTACCCAAGATGAACCGGTGATACATATAGGGAGTTTGGGGTGGCGGCCGCTGAATACGGGCCGTACTTTTGGAATCATTTCGAGAAGGAGAAACGGCGACATGTATTTATATGTGGGTTTTGGGTCGGTGGAAAAATTAGGGTTTTGGAGAATAAAATGAATTTCGGGAATTAAAATAATTTTAGAAATCTAGAATTGATATATGACCACGAAAAATACCCGTAAGGCTCGAAAATTCTAGAAAATTTCTTAGAGACAATTTTGATCATGATGAATCAAAACAATGTATTTGGAGCTCATGAAAAGATATTTGAGAGGATCTAGGAAAAAGAAAAACCTCGGCGCATTTAAAAAATTACACCATACAAAGCCTAACAACAATCATGCGACACATCATATAGAAAACAAAAGCCCGTCAAATTGATTTGAATATTTTGAAAACCATCAATTTTTTTATAATTAAATTTGCTCTAACTTAAACTAAACTTGGGAAATTTTATATAAACATTGAAACATTTTTATTTTATTTAGTGTTTTCTATTCACAACCCAAAATCCGAAAATTTGGGGTGTGACACCGCGCCACCCGGTCACCTACTTCCTCTTAGTCCGCGACGTCCCGATGCCACAATTGGGCCTAACTCAATTTGATGGCAAATAGTGGTTGATTTGGACCATTCCATGTCTCGCGATGTGTTTGGTTTCAAACCGGGTTGCCTATATATGATGTTTCTTATTTTCATTTGTAAGGTAGCCATCAATGACATGAGTAAAAGAATGAAACCACCACATTGTGCCGAGGCCTCGACAATAATAAATTAAATTAGTAGACTAATTCAAATGTTTTTGAGCAAGTATTGACAACTTTGATTTTCTTGGATTTTGTAGCACGTGTATTACAAATGGGGAAATGGCCAATGTTGCATAACTTGACATTCTAGTTAACATCCCTTCCGTTTTATTCTAGTGTTTGTCGATTTGTCATCGAGCCCGTGGAGTTGGCACAAAAAATCGACTCTGCGCCGCACACACCGACAAGCGGAATAGTTTGGCTTTACTCGACCGCCCGAAAGTGTCTTGATCCGAAGGCGTGCGGTCGGTTTGACCTGTTAATTGACAAGGAGGTAAACGTGAGATCCGGAACATGCCTAGTGTGACCAAGACAGTTCGCATGTATGGCTCTAAGGCCGGATGTAATGACATATAGCTATGAGAGCTATCTATCGACAGATAATGAATGCATTCGGTAAGCATGTATAAAGATGTAATGTAATAACATTCTTGCCGAATGATCATAGAGGACATGTTTGAACAAGTAAAAGTCGATCATCATGATATGACATCATAAAGCTCTATTGCATGGATCGAATTAATTGACAACATGGAACATAAGCGGGTAACTCGTAAATATAAACCTAATCTAAATGACACATGCATAGGTTTCATCCAACTAGTCTCCGCCGCACGCCTAGCCTTCCTAAACCCGTCGAGCTTAAACCCTTGCAAGCTAATCCACCGCATGATACCACTTGCTACGGATCTAAACCACTTATCACAACTAGATCAATCCACCGCATGATACAATCTAACCATGACAAGCTAAAAGCACGCATACATCTAAATAGATCTACAAATACTTGTTACTCGTTGAGGCGTGCATGCATAGACAAGTAAAATACACATGCAACCCTAATCTAAAGCAAAGCTGGGGATCTATTCCTATTAGTCCTAACAAAGAATCCACCGCATGATACTTTGCAACAAGCTAATCCACCGCATGATACTGACTTGCCGGACTAATTGTCCTAAACCCTTTTCGCCCCAATAAACCTATCCACCGCATGATACACTACAACAAGCTAATCCACCGCATGATACGGCTTGCCGGACTAGACTCTAAGGATAGGTAGACTTACACATACAAGATACAAGTAGATGCATAAGCGTATTCGGCAAGCTTTGCCGAACCGGGGTCAATGAAGAAGGAACTCACACGCAAAACCTTAGCTTTCCGCGACGACTCATGACTAAACGTGTACGAACCCACAACATGTAACAACTTAGATTGATCTAAGCTCGGCTATGATGAATAGATAGATCTAATGACAAACCGATGATAAGCATTGAAAGCATTGATGACATCTAGATCTAACAAAAGATAAAGCCGAGCCACAAAGAATCTAAATTGGGCAAAAGTGTGTGCAATCATAATAAAAAAATAATAAATAAGTGAAAGCATGCACCACTTGGTAACTTAATGAATTCACCGGATTGCCAAATCCAATGAAGGCGATAACTAGCTCCAAGCTAGACCTTAGCCCTTACGACGACTCATGATCTAACAAAAGAACCCTCTTGCTCCATGGCCTAAATCCGCCGCGACGATACTAAGCATGGTAACAAGACTACTTGCAACATAATCTAAACCCCGCACGATACTAGACATGGTACAAGGTTGCTTGGTATTACTTAGGAGAGGTCGACGGTCGATGTATCCCCCCTCAGATGATCGGCGATCGACGACACGGACTCGAAGGGTGGCACGGAGCCGGGTTTGTTGTATTTGATTTGGTAGATCGGTTTACGATTCCGGGGTTTCATATTTATACCACGGGCTTGATGAGTCCTAACTAATTACGAAAATATCTAGCTAAGATACATTGTCCTCCAAGTCTTCTTGAGTCTCGAAGCCGCACGTGACACGAGCACTTCTCCTCGAATATTCTCCTGGATTTTCTCCTTCGCGGCTTTCACGCTGCCGAATCATCTCACGCTCAATCTTCCTTCGAGACTTGGGCTTCCTAGCCGAATAGCGGCGGCTTCTCGAATGCTTCTGAGTACCACGGTTGTTGTCTTCGCTACCGAATGACTTCTTACTGAATGATCTCATGCCGGCCCATTCGTCATTCAGGCTTTACCAAATTTTGGTGTTAACATATGCCCCCTCAATTTTAGGGTAAAGATACTTCTTTGCCATAAAATTGACTAATCTACCATTTCCTCGCTCAAACTAGTAATGTTCATCGGTTCATCCTAACTTGCCCTTGCTTGGAAAATCCAAAACCCTAGATCGCCGCGGACCTCGATTCAAACCTCTCCATGGATTCCTTCAGCTTGGTCCTAGAGGTAATCTTTATGTCCCCCTTGTTAATTTGGCAGCAACTCTAATTTCGAATTCGCTCTTCTTATATGCACCCACTTATTTCTTCAAAGGAGAACGAGGACCAAATTCGATCCCGACCGAGGCCAACCCGGATGTTTACTTTCTAGGCCCCAAAGGCAGCTCGACCCCCTTGAATTCATTGAGAAAGAAAGCCAAAGGATCTCTTTCAAATTCGGTGTTTCCCAGAAGAAACAATGGAAGAAAACGTTCAAGACTTGGCCGTTTCCCCCAATCGCGGGATGGCGAAGCGGGTACAAGCGGATCTCGTCGCCCAAGGCCGAAGCGAGGCGGGATGCTCAAGACATATCTCAATGCTTGGAATTGTCTTTGTCCAACACTCCCAAAAATGAAGATTTATTGATGGCAGCAGCTCATTTTTGGTCAAATGCCACTAACTCTTTCATTTTTGGCCATGGCCCAATGACCGTCACCTTGGCTGATGTATTCATGATGACTGGCTTGAACATCACCGAGGAAGTGCACCCTTGGAAATATCAGTATGGGCTGACCAAACGGCTATCAAGGCTGCCGACCCTTGGACAAAGCATATCGAGTCTTACATGAAAGATGGTCCAATTGCCGACAAGGAATACAAAGCTTTTCTGAATCCGGCTATGCAGATTTTGTGTTTTTGCGGCAAATCCAATGAACCTATGCCGAACCACATAGTCATGGCTGAAGATCTGGAAGCTAACAAGACAATTGCTCTTGGTAAGTATCTTCTGGGTGCAATTTACCACATGCTGCATCAGACTACCACCCAAATGTTTGAGAAGAAAGGGATTCCCTGTGTGAATGGTCCTTGGTGGCTAGTCCAAATGTGGTTGCAACTGTACATGCATAAACTAGTCAGAGTAGACTTGCATACCCTGGCTTTCCCTTCAGTCAACTATGCTGAGGATGAGGAAGCAACAACCAAAGCCTGTCAAACTTATGGAGAAGCTGCATCTGCTATCACCATCAATAAGAATATTGGCCAATTCTTCAAAATCTTCTATAAGGGCTTTGAAGAAGTCCTCTAGTTTCCTTACAAAGAGTGTGGAGATTTCATTTTCCCTTGCAAATTCAACTATGATCCGAAATTTGTGATGATAATTTATCGACAGAGATCTTCAATGCAATCATCAAACCATGTATCTTGCCTGCAGAGTTTCAGAATGGGAGGCTAGTGAAGCCTACTTATGAATTTTACAACCCAAATATGGCAGCAAGACAATTGGGATGTGGTCAATTGCCCCCAAGGCTATTCTTTTCCGGGGCCTTCAATCCAAGGGAAATCAGGATCGAATCGCTACATTTGAAAAGATTTTCAGTTTAGGAAAAGATTTGCCGAATAATGTGCTTAACCCTTTTGTTCCGATTAATGTTGCACACCCTTTATTCCAACCTTGGTGGGAAGAATTGCATACCCACATCTTCAATACATTGGTTCATCCCATACGCCAAGCACTCTTGCCGAGTTTGTTACCGATAGTGAGGTAATTACTTCTCTTGAGTCCTTCTTGCTCTTCTATCTTCCCTAAACCTAATTCCCTTTGTAGGACATTGAGCCAACCCCTCCTTCGAGGGAAATTCAATATTATCGGGTCGGACCCCGCCCAGCTCTAGGTGATGAGGGACTGGCTATGAAGGCTTTCATGAACACACACATGGTCCTCCTTAAGGAAAAATTGAAGGATATGAAGAAGAGAAAGGCTTCAACCCAATCAGTCAAAAGCCCTCGGGCTTCCAAGAAGAAAAGGTCTCCAAGAACCAAGCAAGTCTCCAAGGTATGTCACCCTTTGCATGCTTTTAATAATGAATCATTGCCTCTGTTTTATTCTCCCATAGCTGCAGATTGGTTCTGGTTCAAATATTGCACAGATGCGAGGATGATTCTCCTCCCTTTGTTGAGAACCCGGAGACTCAAAAGACTCATAAAAGGATTGGTAATTGTGTATATCTCTGTCTTCCATTTTTTCCTGGCCAAAATATCAATTGTTCATTCGGCCTTCTCTCGCCTTTTAAAACAGACAAGATCATTGCCAATTTAACAGAAAAATCCCTTGAAGGTGAATCCAATTTTTTCGAGAAAACCCAATCTGTGGGAGAGAAAGGAGACTAAGATGCCGAGCCTGTTAACACTAACCATGAAGAATCGAGAATCCTCTGCGATGCTTCTTCTCGAGATGATGAGGCTCAATCAAGAAATCGATTAATCCCACTTTAAAATTCCCATTAACTTGAGTTCATCCTCCGAAGATAGCCATTTGAAGGGTGATAAATCTCCTCCTACTTCTAACACGAATGAGCTTCCTCGATCTTCTCCTATCCATCAACACATAGAGCAGGTATTTTTCTTTTCTCAAATGTACAGTCTCCGAAATAAAGAGTTTTCCTTGGCCGTCTTGACATATCTCCTTCCTCTTAGGGTGAAGATGAACCAGCACCAAGCATGTCCTTTTTCCTCAAGGATACGCTTGACCAAGGAGAAGAAGCTACATCTCAGCAGAGTCTTTCTGAATACAATCAAACAAGGCTCAACGAGATCCTCTTTCTTCTTGGCGGTGATGTGAGTGCTTTGGTCCAAAAATGCTTCCAAGATAAAAGAACTGGCCAAACTCTTTGATCGAAATCCCAATTCCTTTGAAACTAGGCCATGAATCATATTCTCGCATTTAGACCAGGCACATTACTACCATTAGGCGGCAAATGAGCATTCCACTCCGAAATCATCATTGTTGGTCGCCATGGAGTCTATGAAGAAAAAACACCGCAGAGCTGCATTCCAAGTTCAAATCTGAAAAAGACCTCTTAAATCAATCGAAACCCGAGTTGGATGATGCAGAAAAGCAGAAAGCCTTGCTTGAAGAAAAGTTAGCGACTTTGAACAAATCAATCGAGGAAAAGAAGAGCAAGATAGCTGGTCTTCCGAGTCCTTGAGCTCGGCTAAAGCAACGATTAAGAAGAATCATGAAGAACATCAGAAATTCAAGGTCAAAGTCTCCAATCTGTCATTTCGGTAGAGGATGACCCGAAAGCCTTGGCTGAAGCAAGCAACATCCAAGCCTCGGTTATTTCGATATGAAAGCCTTTACGAACGTGTAATTGTGTGGAAACTTTAAATGTCTGCTTTTACTCTATGGTCTCAAAAACTGAATTGATACTTTGTAGTTGATATTTAATTGTAACTTTACCTTCCCCGTTACACGGTCTTTTACGTCTTCATGCTCCATCGAATGTTTCTTCTAGTATTTACCAAATAGAGCGACTAGATTCTTAAGTAACCACTGAAACACTTGATCTTTTATGTTGAAGAGACCATGCATACATAATCTTGCCGAATAAATTAGATTAAGCAAAACCCTCTCGTAATGTATTCGGCAATGTCCTCGTAACAGTCTTTCCGAACAAAGACTCTTTTATGCTTTATGTTGATATTTTTATGCTTTTGCACTAAAGGCGACATAACATATTTATGTCGGCTATCCTCCAATTTATTATGGAGTATTTTTTTGCTAAAGGCGATGACTTATTCATCGGCTATTTTTCATGAATAGAACAAATCCTTTGCTCAAAACTACTGAACTCTTCGTGTCGGCCAATCATATTTGCAATAATTGATCCTTTAAGGCCGACACGAAATCTTTCAGCTGTCTTTAGAAATTACTATGAGAGCCAACTATCTCGATCGGCTGTTGGTCTTTGTAACGAGTACCTTGTGGGGCCTTCTTCCCATTCTCTTCTTGAGAAGCATTCCACGCCTTCATATTCCCAGAACGATGGTTCGGTAGCAGCAACACTTACCGAATCGTCGGCTTGTACTATTTCAACGTTATCACTGTTCCACTGGATGAGGACTTGATGCATGGTGGATGGAACGCATAGCATTGTTAGCATGGATCCAATCTCTTAGAAGAAATTTGAGGATCCCTTACTATCGACCACAAAGAAGGTAGTGATCAAAGTCTTCGAGCCGATCATCAACCCAACGTGAACGGCTCCATGGGTATCCGAAGGATTGCCAACAAAGTCTCACGAGTACAATGTCCGTCTTCGACAAATCCTCCTTAGTCATCCCGGCTTTACGAAAAGTCGTATATGACATGATATTGATTGCAGCTCCTCCATCGACGAACATATGGGTCAGAGGTTTTCCATTAATGAATCCCTTCAGGTAAAGAGGCTTCAGATGGTTGTGCTTCCTAGGCCTGTCGAACACAGCTTGTCTTGAAAGAGCCAACTGTCCTAGGAGATCTATCATCTCTTCGTTGTCAAAATCGGAGTAAACCTCTTTATCCGAGTAAGCATCTTCTTCTTCTGGACCCACAACGGCTTGTTCTATAGGGGCCGCAAACTCTATCGGGATGTAGAAGACCATGCTAACATCTGCCGAACGCCCACTTGCCGAATACTCTTCTGCCGAATGATTGGCTTCTTGAGTTTTCTTCTTTGGGCGCCATACCGTTTTGCGTTCGGCTCGCCGCTTCCTTAAGCTCCCTATTCCTAAGGCGTTGGACTCTTCTCTTCGACTTTTCCTCGGACCGGGAGGGCACCACTTGTCCCTTTTGCCACACGTACTCTTGAGGAGAGTCCGGATCATCATCGAGAATCCTCAACATCGGCCCATGCTTGATCGGCAATCCTCTTCCGACGTGAGGTTTCTTTGTCTTCATTTTTAAGCGCCGATCATCCTCTACGGGAAACGTGCCCCCATCTTTCTTGGATGGGACGGCGGTTGACTCGTGCCTGTCTGTACCCGTGGTATTGCTCACTGCATTTAGGGCAATTGTTCCTAGCAGGCAGCTTCAAGCCTTCATTCGGCAATGCCTAAAGAAAGGACAGTCCCAATGAGACTCCTCTCGTTCTTTCATGTACTCCTCTGTTCTTTTTATGATACATCTCCTCTTCATATCTCTGTTTTGCTCTTACGCAAGTTTTGTTGATCTCTATGATATTGCTTTTCTTGCTATCTTTGCCATTTGTTCAAGGTATACGAGATGTCACCCTTGGTTTGGAGGTCTCTCCTTTTCTGTTAAATTTGTTTGGGAACCGAACACGACGCTCTTGGAGCTCTACATCCGATACTTGCCGACTAGGGTCAATCGAACCACTTTGCTTTGCCCTATCGAAGTCGGCACTTTCATTGGGCCCTTGCCCTTAGGATCACCGGCGGAAACCATGCATGTATCGAAGGTGACCATGCCTCTTCGGGAAGGGCTCCTTATCCACCTTCGTGTTGTTGTTGAACTTTAGGAGACCTTCTTTGTATAGCCCTTTGAATCTCTTTGCTTTGAAGATTTGGCAATCATTGATGTTGTGAGTACTCATGTCGTGAAGGCCACAATACTTCCCGATCTTGACCCAAACGGGCGTCTCATAGAATGATTCTCGGTAGCTTGATACGTCCTTCCTTGACTAAGAACTCAAAGAGCTTGTCCGACTTGAGACGTCGAAATCATATGCCCCCTTGAGTGTCTTCATCCAGGCCTGGTTAACCCGGGATGTGCTCTTTGCCCCAAGCGAATCGGCGGTTGCCACGTCCTCTTGGCCGCAATCTTCATCTTCTCCTCCCTCCGTAAAGTGTTGATATGCCTCATAAGACACATTGCCCCCTTTCAGAAAAACGGGTGTCCCTCTTGATGCTCGAACCGATTGGCCATGAGCGACAAGCGCCGAGAGTCGGCCCAAGGTCTTCAAACTCCATGCCCGCTAGCTTTTCCCCGATGGCCGGATGCATGCCACGTATGGCTCTGATCGACAACCGATGGTCTAGCAAATTGAGAGTAGCAGAATTCTTTGTTTCTTTGAACCTGTGTAAGAACTCTGTGGTGTCTCATTGTACTTCTTCGTGTCAACCCCATCAAGTCGACAAGCTCCTTTTCATTGGAACCATCGAAGAAGTATGAATGGAATTTGTTCTCCATTTCGGACCATGTTCCAATAGAATTGGCCGGGCAACGTGGCAAACCATGAGAAAGCCGCCCCCGTAAGGGATGATGGGAAGTAGCGGATCCTCCATGCTTCATCATTGGCTAGCTCTCCTAACTGGATCAGGTACCGACTGATGTGTTCAGTAGTAGAGGTGTCATCTTGTCCAAAGAACTTGGTCAAGTCGGTTGGAGGCTTTAGTTTTGAAGGAAGCGCCACTCTGTTGTACCAATCGGGATAGAGTGGTGATACATATAGGGCCGATTCTTGGGCTTAATCCCAAATTGGTGTTGCATCATATCGGCCATCCTCGCTAAGAGTATATCCACATTTGAATCTTGGGGTCCATGGAATCGCCCCGATCGGTATCCGGTGATCTATACCTAGGATTTGGCATAGCATGAGCGATTGGGTAGTCGACGAACTCTGTATAACCCGGGGCCAAAGGGATTTTCTCAGTAACCAACCGGCCATTGGAGCAATTAAATAAGTATTGTATCTTTGGAGGATTTCAGTGTGCACCGAATGCCGCTTCTCCATGTGTCTTGGCTCGGATTCCCTTGGCTTCTCCGGTGTCTTGTTCTCCCCTCCAGCTTCTTGATTTGTAGCTCCCTTTTTTGGTGGTGGCTTTGGCACATGTGAGTATCTTGGACCTGAAAGCTCACCAAGCCGCTCTTCAAAGTGCTTATCAAACTCGGGTCCAAAGCTGCTCCTCATGATATCGCGGAAAGTATTGAAGAACACCATGTTGTGATTAGTCATTGCTCTCCCAACGTTTGCAACAATTTCTTCCATCCGAGCCTTGATTTCTTCTTGAGTCGGTTCCTCATCTTCCTTTTCTACCCCTTCCTCTCGTATCGTAAAACTTGTTGAGCATATTCCTTATCACCAGGGCATCACAATCTTTGGAAGATACGTCTTACGGAAGATTGCACCGCTCTTTGTTCTTGGAGAAGCATGATGAGCACTTCTGGCGAAGACTTCACACATGTCTCTCACCATGGTTTCCAGGTCCATCGGCAAGTCGCCCACTTGGAGTGGGATGACATTGTTCTTGTCGACTTCCTCAGGCATCTTGTCTTGACCTTGAGTTGTCCCACACTGGGCGTGCCAAAAAGTGTGTTGGCACAAAAAAATCGACTCCCTACGCGCACACACCGACAAGTCGGAATAGCTAGCTTTACTCGACGCCCGAGTGTCTTGATCCGAAGGCGTGCGATCAATTTGACTCGTTAATTGACAAGGAGGTAAGCGTGAGATCCGGAACATGCCGGTGTGACCAAGACAGTTCCGCATGTATGGCTCTAAGGCGGATGTAGCGACATATAGCTATGAGAGCTATCTCGTCGACGGATAATGAATGCATTCGGTAAGCATGTATAAAGATGTAATGTAATAACGATTCTTAATGATCATAGAGGACATGTTTGAACAAGTAAAGTCGATCATCATGATATGACATCATAAAGCTCTATTGCATGGATCGAATTAATTGACAACATGGAACATAAGCAGGTAACTTGTAAATATAAACCTAATCTAAATGACACATGCATAGGTTTCATCCAACTAGTCTGCCACACATCTAGCCTTCCTAAACCCGCCGAGCTTAAACCCTTGCAAGCTAATCCACCGCATGATACCACTTTGCTGAGATCTAAACCACTTATCACAACTAGATCAATCCACCGCATGATACAATCTAACCATGACAAGCTAAAAGCACGCATACATCTAAATAGATCTGCAAATACTTGTTACTCGTTGAGGCGTGTATGCATAGACAAGTAAAATACACATGCAACCCTAATCTAAAGCAAAGCCAGGGATCTATTCCTATTAGTCCTAACAACAATCCACCGCATGATACACTGCAACAAGCTAATCCACTGCATGATACAGCTTGCCAGACTAATTGTCCTAAACCCTTTTTCGCCCTACTTGACTATCCACCGCATGATACACTACAACAAGCTAATCCACCGCATGATACGGCTTGCCGACTAGACTCTAACGATAGGTAGACTTACACATGCAAGATACAAGTAGATGCATAACTATATTCGCAAGCTTGCCGAACTGTGTGGTCCATGAAGAAGAAACTCACACGCAAAACCTTAGCCCGCCGCATCGACTCATGACTAAACGTATACGAACCCACAACATGTAACAACTTAGATTGATCTAAGCTCGGCTATGATGAATAGATAGATCTAATGACAAACTGATGATAAGCATTGAAAGCATTGATGACATCTAGATCTAACAAAAGATAAAGCCGAGCCACATCAATCTAAATTGGGCAAAAGTGTGTGCAATCATAATAAAAATAATAAATAAGTGAAAGCATGCACCACTTGGTAACTTAATGAATTCACCGGATTGCCAAATTCAATGAAGCCGATAACTAGCTCCAAGCTAGACCTTAGCTTGCCGCACGACTCATGATCTAACAAAGAACCCTCTTGCTCCATGGCCTAAATCCGCCGCAGACGATACTAAGCATGGTAACAAGACTACTTGCAACATAATCTAAATCGCCGCACGATACTAGACATGGTACAAGGTTGCCGGTACTTACGGAGGTCGACGGGTCGATGTATCCCCTCATGATGGAGATCGACGACACGACCTGGACTCGAAAGGGTGGCACGGTGTAACACCGGTTTTAAGAACAAAACCGGATGAAGCCATATGTGAGCCCCGAAGTCAAATCTCACATATAGTTTACAAATGAATGGTAATCAATTCACAATGCTTAAAATATAACGAGCATAGAATAAAATTATAAACCTTAGCTAGCGAACAACGGAAAGACTCTTCAATCTTCTGGTGTAGGCTCCACGGGGACAATCGACCGGTTGATCACAAGCCTAACTTCCTCCCCGAGGTAGGGTGAAATAGCAAGGGTGAGTCCATGTCGAACTCCGCAAGCATAGCCGGGGGTTATGAGGCTTAGAAGGCGACACGCCTTCTTAGCTGCGGTTGCTTTTTAGTGTTGATCAAGTTTTAAGCTTAAGCATAAAGGAATCCCATTAACCCATTAATCATAAGTGTGAACGGATATCAACATCAATTTAACAAAGCAACATCATAATAAGCATGCAATTCTATTCATTAATGTCTCCAAGGCCGTTCATGACCAGGAGACGATCGGGACGGCGGCAATCTATCCTCGCCGACGATGCAAAACAGGCCAAAAAGATCGGATTAGACGACACCCGGCGTGTGAGTGATATCAAGATGAAGTGCTAGAGCTTGCTTACGAGAGACCGAGCGGACGACTCGCGGCCGAATCGAGCTTGGCGACGGAAGTCGACGGCGGGCGGCAACTTGCGTCGATTGCTCGAGCTTGGGCTTCTGCGGCCGCGCAGCGTATTGGACTAGGGGTCGCGGACGCGGTTCTCGCTAGGCTTTTATAGGGACTCGGGGTGCGGGATAAGCTAGGTCACGAAAATCACCGAGGCCGGTCGGTGTTGTGTCCGGCCGAGCATGAACTCGATTGAGTTCGACTCGGGAAGGGGATGAGTGCGGGACCCGCACGCCGCCCGGTCAAGGAGGAAAAGGCGGCCGGTGCCGCTTGTTTCACCGAGTGGGCCGCCCAAAGGAAAAAGGCCGAGCACGAGCTTGGGGCCGAGAAAAGAAAGAAGAGGCTTACTTGGCCTTTCTGGGTCGAAATGGGAATGGAGAAGGGAAATAAATAAAATGGCTTTCTCTTTTATTTGAATCGACTTTTCAAAAGGATTTGAAATCGATTCGGGACAAACGAGAAAACAGGCATCACATAATTAAAATATGCTTCCAAAGATGAGTGCTCAACATGTTTCTACCTCATGACAAATTTTAATTTATCAAGAATATTTATTTTCCTATATTCAATGCATCACATAAATTGCATAATTAAATCAATTTAGCTATTTAAAAATCATGCAAAAATTTCGGTGTTACAAATCTACCCCCTTAAAGAAAATCTCATCCCGAGATTTGGTTGTGCTTACTCAAACAACCGTGGATAGTTCTCCCTCAATTCATCTTCTCTTTCCCATGTTGCCTCGCCTCGAATATCGATTCCATCGAACTTTGCACATCCGGATAGCTCGCTCCTAGCAATTCTCTCTCGCAGTCTCCAAAATTCTAATTGGGAACTCCTCATAGGTAAGATCCTTTTCAACGGTCAACTCATCCAATGGTATTTGTTCCTCGGGCACACGGATTCTCTTCCCAAACCACAAAGTACCATTGTCATCAATACTAAAGCCGGTGCCTTACCAATGACTACATTTTTCAGCTATTTCCTTCAACTTTTCATCCTCTACCCGACCTTTACGTGGTATGACACACGGCCGGTGGCACGGAGCCGGTTTTGTTGTATTTGATTTGGTAGATCGTTTTTCTGGTTGCCGGGGGTCTCATATTTATACCCCGGGCTTGATGAGTCCTAACTAATTACGAAAATATCTAGCTAAGATACATTGTCCTCCAAGTCTTCTCGAGTCTCGAAGCCGCACGTGACACAAGCACTTCTCCTCGAATATTCTCCGGATTTTCTCCTTCGCGGCTTTCACGCTGCCGAATCATCTCACGCTCAATCTTCCTTCGGACTTGGGCTTCCTAGCCGAATAGCGGCGGCTTCCCGAATGCTACAAGCATCACAGTTGTTGTACCGCTAGCCGAATGATTTCTTAGAATGATCTCATGCGGGTCCATTCGTCATTCGGGCTTTACCAAATTTTGGTGTTAACATGTGGTTAACATCCATTCTCATGCAACATTAGAACCAATCTAAGTGATGGCAAGGCGATGGATGTGAGCATGAGTTTTATGGTCGTTAAAGTTGAGACCAAATTATGTTATCATTCTTTGATGCCTACCTTTTCATGATCCTATCAATGTTGTCCAATATTACCTAATCTTATAAAAGTTTGCTTGGTCACAATGAGTAACTTACTAAATCCTATTAGTGATGTGTTGGTCATTCACTTACAATGTTGTAGTACAAATATACTCCCTCTATCCCAAATTAAAAGACCTTCTCGCTTCCCGAGAAGTCAACATTTTCAAAATTCCGGTAATTATATATTAAAATATATAAATATTTATGTTAAGTAATTAGTATCATCGAGAAAGATCTTTAAGTCTAGTTTTTTAACTAATTTATTTGAAGATTTAAATGTTGCTCTTATTTTCTACAAACTTAGTCAAAGTTGAGAAATTTTAACCTAAGCATGCTTCCCATAGTGTTGTTTATTTTTTGGGACGGAGGGAGTAAGTCATTAATTCACTCTGTTAATTTTAAAATTGGTTGACAAGCTCTATGACAGGTTGGAAGAATGCTCAACAAGCTTCCTTGAAGCAAACCAAGCAACATCCATTAGTGTGTCTCCGGAATGTTGCTAGAGTGGTTAGGATTTAGGAATGTTGGTAGAGTTAGGACTTAGGAGTGTCGGTAGAGTGGTCATATATAGATGATTTAGTGTGAATGACTGTATGATCTATGATCGAGTTACGTAAACATCTATGTGACATTATTAATTGAACTAATTAATAGATTGGGTTCCCAAAACATGATTTGTAAATAAACTATGATGTCACAAAATATTCATTGTCGCCATAATAACCATTATAAACGAGGGGTTCCCAAATTACGATTTGTGATGGCTTGGGTATTTTGTGATGCGTAGACTAACGTCATTATACGGTACAATACATGACAAGTAGGAAACTAACTTTCACAAAAACGTGTAGACATTTTTGATGTTTTCCAAAAAATCATCACACAAGTACATTACTCGCGTGACCATCGTTATGTGATAACTTGCGTGACATCAATTTCGTCACAAATATTTTTTGTGATTTGTTTTTGTATTTTACAATAATTTCGTTTGTCATACAAAATCATTTCTTTTTAGTGAAAAGATGGTGGTCTAGGCTCTAGAAGCCTTAGTTGTTGGTCTGACCTACCCTCAACAACTAAGGTGGCACTAAAACCCCCAATATATATGAGACACATCAAAATACACATAGGTCAATATGGGCCAAATCTAAACTAGATCGAATGTCACAATGTCATATTGGGTGTTTAAGTGAAAAAAGATGAGGAAATTAAATAAAAATGAAAATGTTGATTGTATATCTGATATTAAATATTAAAATGTACCCAAACTTGTATGAAATCAAATACAACTACCTTAACTTGGATATTAAACAATATTTGTGATGTTTGCTAAGTTAATGGAAATTCATATAAATGGTTTCCTAAAAATGCATTCTGTATCTAGCGAATAATAATCAGGCATTCAATTTCATTCGATATACACAAAACTAGTTTAAGAAATAATTATTTTTTCTTAGTACTGTTCATTATCATACTCTATATATATTGCCCAAACTTGGACCATATTTTCACAAATTCAGAAATCAAAAACACATCACCTAAAGGAACTTAGTTCTCTTTCAGTACAACGTACTCTATGGGGAACAAAATGCACCTGGATTTTGCTCTTATTGTGATATTTTTCCTTTCTCTACATAAGCCATGGAGTCGAAGGTGTGTATAATTGTCCAAATGCTATGAATAAATATTTGCACTATTGTTTGTTTTGTAGAGTTTTAGTAGTATGTGACTAAGTATAGTGCTGGTATACTCAGGACGTACAATATGTTGAGATAATTTTTCACTTGTTATCTTGTGATTTTGCCAAATTAGTCTAACTATTGGGTTTGCATGATTAACAGGTACAACGAAAACAAGTAACATTACTGAAATCGTGCATGTGGAGTCCATCAAGACATTGTTCCGATTGGCTTACATGCCAGAAAAAGATGTATCTCAACATTGTGTACAATGCACCTGTTGCAATAATGGTATATGCAAAGATATGCCATGTTGCGTAGAATATAGATGCAATGAACCAGGACATAATCCAAACACTTGTACGACTAGGACACTCGCATGCGGTTGTGGAAACTGCCACTAGGCATGCCTTTGCTATGCTCATAAATGGATGGAAATAAATTATCTCTTTAGTGACCAAAATGCACCTTTCTTAATCTCATCTTCTTCTCACATCTAAAATTCTCACAACTAAAAAGACTAAAGACTGGATTCTTTTCTGGTGCAACATTCTAACCTGCACCCACGATTATACCGCTGCGATAATCATTGCCTCACCTCAGCAGGCAGCCCCGGTGATAGAACAGAAATTGCAATCAACTCGTTGTCGATGTTTTATGACCGAGAGCCTCGCCACGGGGTGAACTGGGCAGTTTGTTCGGGCATCGATGAACCCACGAGCCCAGCGGGTTTGTTACGCCGCGACATTGAGAGCGGGGTTTTTATACCGGGTTGGGGCCCTTGATCCTTGATTGAGTAAAGACCTTTACGTCTAGTTGGCGTGAGCCTGTTTTTGATTGATGGGGTCAACTTGAGGATCGGTTGTGATGTTTAGTGCACTTGATGTGTTCAAGTTGCGTTCTCCTCTATGAGGTGCTCCTTGGCCGCCTTTTATAGTTCAAGGGACCAAGGAGCTTGCTACGGTCCTAGTTGGATACAGAGAGGGTTGTCCGATGAGGATTTGAACACCCAAACTCTAAACATGGATCTGACTAGAGTTCTATCCTAGTTACAACAGAAGCCACTGTAGCTATGCTTGAATTGCCTTCTGAGTGTTGTTTGTGGCCGCAGGCTAGGATAGAACCCTACGAACAACTCGGTAGAGTTCTTTGGTGATCCCGTATCCACAAGCCCCCGAGCATCTCAAAGTTGAGTCATGAGAGCTGTCTTCGCTCTTCTCGAATGAAGCCTTGATATGGTCTTGAGATCATCATACGGTGTGCGTTTTGAAAAAAGTGCACCCGTAGGGTGTAGCCCCCGAGCTTCTTGCTTTTTGGCACAAAGAGCTGGAAGGTCTTTGAGTTCTTCTCGTTTGAGACTCCGTCTTCGGTTCTTCCGTTCGCAGTTCTTTCTTAAAAGAATCTCGTTCCACAAGCCCCCCGAGCATCTCAAGTTTGAGTCATGAGAGCTGTCTTCGCCCATCTCGGATGAAACCTTGACGTGGTCTTTGAGATCTTTATGCGGAGTGCACTTTTGAAAAAAGTGCACCCGTAGGGTGTAACCCCCGAGCTTCTTGCTTTTTGTTACAAAGAGCTGGAAGGTCTTTGAGTTCTTCTCCTTCGTCTTCGAGTTCTTCTCGTTTCGGAGTTCTTTTGAAAAAATCTCGTCCCGGGTATCCTGCAGCCTCCGATCATCTTGGAGTTCTTTCATAGATAGAGCTCCTAGAGTTTCTTCTTGTCCTCCTGGATTTTCGACCGTTTCTCTTTTCTGTGCAATCACGGGTCGCACAGTGTGTTTTTACTGCGCCTGGCTTTTCAGGAAACATCTACGTGTTGTAGTCAGCGTAATGAATTGGCTGTTGCTAGAATTGAGGTGACCGTTCATTGTTGGTTGCCTCATCTTCCACGGACCTGGTCTATAGGCATGCCGATCTTTGCCTATAAATTGGGCCATCTGTCTTGGTGAAAAGCCGAGCATCTTTCTTCTTCGCCGCTTCTTCTTCCTCTTGGAGTCTCTCTTCCTCTGTAGAATAGCTTTTCTGAGCTTCTGATCCATGGCGACGCCGGTGAGCGAGTTGGATCAGTCTCCGGGCGTAGTCTTGAGCCTTCTTTGTATCTTGTAGGGACTTCTTTCCCAAGTAACTTGTAGTCTTCAAGATATTGAGTAAAGAAATCTTTTTCTTATCCAACTTGTATCTTGCACTTGTATGATCTGGTTACTAGGGTTGTTTTCTTCTGGTGACTTGATTGCATCTTCCTTTCTTTGTCATTCAATGGAGGTTATTGCTTGAATTTGCGCCTTTAGAACTCTTCCTTAGGCTTCCGGCTTCGTCCTCTTTCTATAGATCTGCGCCGAGTAGTTTGGAGTCTTACTCCAGATTGTCAGGTTTGTTCTCCTGACTTTGTCAGCTTGCCTTCTTGTAGTCCTGCTGAAAATAGATTGGAGTCTTGCTCTAGGTTGTTGGGGTTGTTCTCCTGACTTGTTCAGCTTGCCTTCTTGTAGACCTGCTGAAAATAGATTGGAGTCTTGCTCCTGTGCATTAGAGTTGTTTCTTCTCTATCACAGTGGCTAGCCTTCTTCTAGGCCTGCTGGAGTAGATTGGAGTTTTGCTCCTGTTTGGCAGGGTTGTTTCTCCCTTGTTGTTGCAGCTAGCTGTCGATGTTTTACGACCGAGAGTCTGCCACGGGGTGAACTGGGCAGTTTGTTCGAGCCTCGATGAACCTGGAGTCCGGCAGTTTGTTGCGCAGCTGACATTGAGAGCGGGGTTTTTATACTGGTTCGGGCCCTCGATCCTTGATCGAGTAAAGACATTTACGTCCAGTCAGTGCGAGCCTGTTTTTGATTGATGGGGTCAACCGAGAATCGGTTGTGATGTTTACATTGCTTGATGTGTTCAAGCTTCTTCTTCCCCCTCCTTTGAGGTGCTCCTTGGTCACCTTTTATAGTTCAAGGGGCTAAGGAGCTCGCTACGGTCCTAGTCGGGTACAGAGAGGGTTGTCCGATGAGGATTCGAACACCTGAACTCTAAACATGGATCTGACTAGAGTTCTATCCTAGTTACAATAGAAGTCACCGTAGCTACGCTTCCAATGCCTTCTGTAAGTTGTTTGTGGCCGCATGCTAGGATATGTCACACCCTGATTTCCAAAGGAAGACCAGAGTCGCCATATGTGTGCCCAGGAAGTCCACACATACAACACAGAATGCAAAAATATCAGATTGCAATGTAAATAAAGCGGAAACTTATATATTTAACACTTACAAAACATCGAGTAACGCGAAAAGGTAGCTAAGACTTCACTTCAGGCTCCATCTCGGCAGGGGATCGGCCAACCTGGGGGCTCCGTGACGCCAAGCAATCGCCGACAGACTCCTTGAATCTTCATAACATCTTTTATCCTTTTCTGAGCAACACCTTACTACAGGCACACTGGGTGTGGGGGGAATAGCAAGGGTGAGTCCATGTCGAACTCCACAAGTACAGACGGAAAATATATGACATGCAAGGCTTAAACAAAGGTAGGCTGACACGGTTATACTACAGGTAAGCATTTTAATGTAGCATCAATATTAATTATTAAACAACCTGATTACTAATATGGGTTCAAGATCCCAACCCTTAATTAAGGTGTAAGTAAGATTAACAACATTTTAGTATATCATTATATCATTATCACACTCCCGAGGTAACACCCTCGAAGAGTAACCAGGGATAACACTCCCAAAAGAACACGGGAACTCCATACCGATGAAGCACGAGGTCGCAACCTCCAACAAAACATCTCCATCTTCTTAGATCCAAGTGAGTCCAGTTCTAATCATGTGAGCACAGCTGATATATCAGTTTGATCAAACTCTACGTAGATGTGTACACTTTCACTCCAAGTCGTGATTCCCATTTGCCTGAGGCCCGTCGATCCCGAAACACTCCCAAGGTGAGCAGGCAAGGTTTCACTACGAGACCTTTCACAGGTATTGACATAGAGTTTCACTCGTCAAGCGAAACTCAGGCGTATGGAGGCGTCCCCGATAAAAAGCCACGGATCTACCTGCACTCCATACTACAAACCTGCGAAACCCGAACGCCATCTCGGTGGAAAGATCCACTCTACGGTAAGGGACCCGATAATTAGTCAAGCGAGCCCATTGGTCTCGGAGTTGTACTATTGTCCCTGTGGCCGTCCACGACCAAGTCCTTATGGAGAGTGGACACGGCACGCTCCGACAAACCCGGACAAGCTCCAGCACCTGTTCCCCTTTAACCAAGCCAACGATTCACTCCAGCATCCTCATCTTCTCCTCATCATGGCCGTAGGCATTAACCATCATCATCAAGATCTTATTATATAAGAAACAAATTTTACTTTCATTAAATTAAAATGTGGATGAGCGAAGCAAGCTACACGATTATCTTTGCATCCTATCTACCAAAACCATCCCATGGTCATATTTGGATAAAGTGGCTAATCAATGTCCTTAGAGTTCATTCCATTTAGGAAACATGTATGAAAGTAGTGATTAAAGTGAGTAGGTACAAAATGATCAAATGGTGTCCGCACTTGCCTTAAATCCAAGATATAGTTGCTCGAGAAAGTCTTTAGCTTCTATCTTCTAGTCTCCGGTACCTACGCACTCTTGTCGATCCTCAACTCCCGGTCTTCAACACCAATGAACGACTCTTCGTCTACTCGTAGCAATCAAGCAACACAAAAGAGACAAGCAAAAGAAACAAGACTAAGAACGGGCATCAAACATAAATAAAGAGAAACTAGAGACATCGCACCAACGATAGGTCTTGGTACTATAGACACGATAACAGCTAGAATGCCAAGAATAGAGCTAACGACAAGGACACACTAACGATGCGAAGCAACATACAGGGGATCAACTACTCATTTGAACGTATTTAGTTAAAGTTTAAACATTTATTAGTTTGGAAAACATCCGACGTAAAAAAAGAACATTAGAGAAACTATTCTAAAGCTCAAGTTGATCTAAACAAGTTCTTAAAGAAAAGGCATTTACATAGACATTAATCAAGTTAACTTTGCTTCATAAAAGTTTACACATATAAGCCTAGGTTTGCTTTTTGAAATAAAAAGAGCACTATAAAGCTTTAACTAAAGCTACAAAAGGGTTACAAATTAAGTTTCATAAAACATGCTAAACACTTTGCTAAAAGCATAGCTTACGTCGATACAAACCTAACACAACTTGAACGGGTCAAAACGGAGCTATAACGCAAAAGTTATGGTCAAAACAAGGTCCTAGGGGTATATCTGCGAGGATCCAGGGCTAGATCTCAATTAAACATAGCCAACGAGGTCTAACTCATAAAACCGACGGGGCAAGGGCCTATTTCTAAATACTTTTGAGCTGCGGCGGACCATTTAGCGAAAATGGGGAAACAAGGGGGCTTTTCTCGCAAAAGCGACAAAGGTCGATCGCGGCTTGACGGCGTTGACTCGATCGCCGCCGGCGTGGCGCCGGCGTGGCGGACGCGTGGCGACGTGGTGGTGTGGCGGCCACATCAGATAAAAGGTAACATCTTGAGGTAAGTTATCATTAAGCTTCTTCCTAATTATGGCATGCTCATAAATAAAGAATCAAACATGTTAGAGTTAACCTTATCCATCCCGCTTAGCTTCACATGTTTAGTTCTTTGTTTCTAAACACCACTCTCTTGATCTCATAATTCCTAACCATGAAAATTAAAATGTTGCTCATCCCGCTCGCAAGATAGTTATAATCATTAAACCATTGATGCTATATCTTATGATCTTATCACCCTCATCGTAAATAAATGAGATAGCTAAAACATTAGCTCTACCTTGTTTAATGTGCCTAAGGTTAGAATAGAATAAATAAAGTTTTGGTTCTCATTTGGTGTTTTCCACCAACAGGGGCCCATGCACTTGATCTCTACCTTGTCTTTGCAAACGGGACATACTTTGAGCACAACGTGGAGGAGTATCTCACTCTCTCAAAATTCTACAAGGAAATGTCCCGACCCACAAAGCCTGCACACTAAACAAGATGTTGCTCACTTCCTTTGTCAAAGCTTCACTTCAAACCATGAGACATGCAAGCCACATGGGTGATGCCATCCTCGAGAGATCATTATCTCGGAGACGCGATTACCAAGATCGGATGATACATTTGAGGAGTGAGTAAGATAAGAAGTCTTGTTCAAAGGACTTAAAACATTGAACCCTCGCCGGAAGGTAATCTCGGTAGTTATCCAAATTTAATTCTTAGCATTGCATCTTTAATTGCATATCATATTTATCTTTTTGCATCTTGCATTAGCATATTTATTTCCTTGCATTGCATAATTATTTTTCCTTTAGCATATTTACATTTATGCATTAGCTTTGCATTGAAAAATTCTAAAGCCCCATGTGAATAATCTTGAGGTGTGTAACAACCCATAAGGATATTCACTGTGGTGGCATATAAAAATAATTATGCATTCATCTAGTTGCATTTGCATTATAGTTCTTTGCATGCATATAAAATTATAAAACTCCAAAAATATTTAGAAGAAAAATCTTGCTAAAGTTCTATCTGAAATAATCATGATCCATCTTGAAAATCTTTAGACACATGAAGCCTATGTGGCGAAACCACTAACGCTTAATCAAGTTCCACTAGCTTTGTCGTCTATTTGAGTTCAAGCAGGATTTAAGGGAAGAGAAACATGATAGGGCGATACTCTCATCTTTGTCTACCTCAACTCCCACAATAAACCCGACACTTCAATCCATTTTGGGGAGAGCACCCCGTTTATCACGATAAGTATCTCTACTACTATCTATATTTATATTATTAGTTAAAAATTTGGTTTGCTATTAGAGCTTGTTAATAAGTTTAGTTTTATAGAGTCTAGTTGTTTAAAGAGTCTTTAGTAGAAGTGTGATCTTTAGAGTGTGAATAAATGAATAAGAGTGTACCATAGTTTTCTTTTCCACCAACATAAAATAATCTCTGAAGCTAGATCTCATACATGGAAATGATGAATAGTTGCTCCGCTGTAATTCCTTTTCAGTACCTAGCTTTCAAGCTTAATTTCTCTTGAGCCTTAAATGCAAAAAAACTGCTTTGACTTGAAATTTGCTCGAACCTAAAACCTGTGGGTAGCAATTTGCTTGCTTTAAAGTCTAGGTAATTGACGGATATGATATATGAGAGTCTGAGCTGCTATTGATCTTACTCCTAGTGATACTAGATTTCTGGAGATTTATTTTGAAACTTTAAAAGTGCACATGATAAGTTCCTGTGTGACAAAGTGTTGAACCTCCTACCACGACCATATATACATGCTTCATATATTATGAAAATCTTTTAACATATATATAGGCTGCTTGCTTTGCATTGAGTTTGTTCAATCTTTGTCGACCCTTAGAAACTTGTCATGCTGATCATATACACTCCACTTCATTCCACTCCATTCCACTATAACACCATATACACCCATTCACTCTAGACAGCAAAAATGTTCTACTCCTATCCTAGGAGAGAGCAACCAAAAATATTCACTATACCCATCCACCCATTCATTGCTAGCCAATATCTTACAAAAGCTCCATTACATTTATACCTCTCAAAAAGTTATTGCAAAAGAGATCTGGGTTGTAGATTAAAAAAAAAAGAAAGAAGAAAAGAGAAAAAGAGAAAGGGAGATGAAAAATGGACAAGTGTCCTACGGGCGAGTAGAGCCTACCTCCCTAAACAAAAGAGATGAAAAATGAACAAGTGTTCGAGGGCGAGTAGAGCCCACATCTCTAAAATAAGAAAATAAATAAAGATGAAAAATGGACAAGTGTCCGAGGGTGAGTAGAACCCACATCTTTAAAGAGAGGAAATGGACACAAGTCCGAGGGTGAGTAGAACCCACCTCTCTAGAAAAATAAAGAAAGAAAAAAGATACAACCCAGGTTCTCTACAAAGTTTACAAAAGAGAGAAGATCTTTCAAGGAGCAAAAGTAAGATTTCCCATCATCTATTCTATTCACTATTATATTCTCTACCATATATATATTCTATCCACCATACACATGCACCACTTGATCAGTGTGACTTGTAACTTTGGATCCATTACTTGAATTTGCAATATATGCTTAGTAAGTAAGTTTAATTTTCTCCCACCTATAAACTCCACATATAAGCCTTAAGATATAGGGTGAGAGAGAAGAAGGCATAGTGTGCTACACGCCTTAGCCGTAAAATATTACATATTATGAGAGAGAGGCAAAACAACTTTGTTGCCTTAGTAAGGATCCACAAATACCACAAATGAGAGACTTGAGAGAGTCATACTAGGAACTTTGAGTTTTATTTGAAAACTTGCAAAACTCCAGAAGGACAGTTGAACAAAGAGTTTGAGATATGGTGCTCGACTTGATTGTTCTATCTTTCAATTACCTAAGATCAAAGAAAAGGCTATAAGCTCCATGGTTAAAGGTAATATGGGTAAGCTGAGGAATGAACAATTTATTCTTATCTGGAGGAGAAATTTTGTTTGAAAGTATGTGTATTGTTGAGATGTGAAAGTGTTGTAGCAACTCCTGATCCATTGCTAAGTGTGGCTTTGCTAGGGACTAGCAAAGGGTAAGCTTGGGGGGAGCTTGTTGACACCTGTTAAAGCATAAAATTACTAGTCAACTAACATGAAATAAAGGCTTAAAAATGAATATCAACATAAGTCTAGGGGTTTAACTAACATAATTCCACGAGCTTTGGTGAATTATACATTTTTAGGGACTTAACAGGTAAATACAGAGAATAATGGAGAAAGTTCCGGAATATACAAGACATATGATGACAAGACTTGACCGTGAAGTAACTCAACCCGAATTGTGGACTAAAACATTCTAGAAGACACCAGAAGACACCAGGAAGGAGCTGACAGCATGGGCCCACCATGGCGGCCGCTTGAGCCTTTAGGTCGGGCCGCCAGGTGGGTCCCACCTATTGGTCTCACCTTTCTAGGTCGGTTTACTACCGACTTTGAGGTTGTATCTACACCGTTGCCAAGGTTGGTTTGATCCAAGGGTTCACGTTCATCGCCAAGGCCTATATAAGAAGACCCCCTGACCCCAGGGCTAAACCCTAATTCATAACTATCTCATTCTATCTCATTATCTCTTAGTTGTAGAGGGGTCTCTTGTAAGGATCAACTCTCTCTAAGAGATTAGTGAAGTAGAATTAGCCATGTTAGATCTAATCAAGAGTAAGAGTTAAGAAGAGATTAGAGCCATAGTCCTCATCAGAGAGACTAGAGCTAATCTTGTTCCTAGAGTTAAAGTGTTGGTGATGGGAAGAGCTGCTGAGGAAGCACCGGACCTGTCGGTGACTCCTCTACATCTTGTACCATCGGAATCAAGTAACACTGGTACTTGATTCCGAGACTTCTATGGTGGATCAACTCCTTATTTGAGTAAGTAAATGTTCTTATTATTCTTAATGTTCACAACTCTTATTTGAGTACTTTCATCTGTAGGACCCTATAGATTAGAGGGGTAACTTAGGTTTAGGCGTGGTGCCTAGACTGGGGTTATTTGTGATGACACCTTATATTCAGGGCCGTGTGGTAGATCGCGGGTGTGACAGCCCTGTTGAGTCCTTTGGAATTCACCCTCCGTCTATAAGACAAGTTGGGCATGTAAGTGCTGGGGAATTGCATGTTTCACCCATGTTTTCCTTGAGTGCTTCCCTTTAAGACAATATCAACATATGCTTACAAGGATAAGAATTAGACAACCATAGAAATCTCCTTATCTCTTTATCTTCTTCAATCTCTTGACCTTTGCTGAAAGGGGATTAGTTATATTCTTTAATTACCTCATACCATCCTCCCCGTGGATTCGATATTAAAACCCTCTCCCGGGTGAAATGCTCACCAGTATTCGTTCGCTTGCGGATTATTAAAATATTTCTGTAGGCTTAACAAATACCAACAGTAAGGTGGAATGAATGAGGGGAAATCTTACTTTTGCTCCTTGTGGAATCTTCTCTCTTTTTGGAACTTGAAAACTTTAAGAGAACCGGGTTGTATCTTTTTTTTCTTTCTTTCTTTTTTTAGAGAGGTGGGTCCTACTCACCCTCGGACTTGTGTCCATTTTTCTCTCTCTTTTATTATTTTAGAGATGTGGGCTCTACTCGCCCTCGAACACTTGTTCATTTTTCATCTCTTTTGTTTTGGGAGGTAGGCTCTACTCGCCCGTAGGACTTTTTGTCCATTTTTCATCTCCCCTTTATTCTTTCTTTTTCTTAGGGAGGTAGGCTCTACTCACCAGTAGGACTTTTGTCCATTTTTCATCTCCCTTCTTCTTTTTTTTTAGATCTACAACCCGGATCTCTTTTGTAATAACTTTTGAGAGATAAACAAATGTAATGGAGCTTTTATAAGATATTGGCTAGCAATGAGTGGAAGGGTATAGGAAATATTTTTGGTTGCTCTCTCCTAGGATAGGAGTAGAACATTTTTAGTGGCTAAAGTGAAATGATAGTGGTATGTATATAGTGGATGCGTACTTCCAGAGTGAAAATAGCATATAGGTGTATGGAGTCGAGTGAAGCAGAATGTAGTGAATGGAATGAGTGGAATGGTGGTGGAGTGTACATGATCAGCATGACAAGTTTCTAAAGGTCGACAAAGATTGAACAAACTCAATGCAAAGCAAGCAGCCTATATATATATATCAAAAGTGTTTTCCTAATCTAGGGAGCATGTATATATGGCTGTGGTAGGAGGTTCAACACTTTGTCACACAGGAACTTATCATGTGCACTTTTAAATTTTCAAAATAAATCTCTAGAAATCTAGCATCACTAGGAGTAAGTTCAATAGCAGCTCAGACTCTCATATATCATATCCGTCAATTACCTAGACTTTAGAGCAAGCAATTTGCAACCCACAAGTTTCAGGTTCAAAGTAAATCTCAAGTCAAAAGCAGTTTTGTATTTAAGGCTCAAGAGAAATTAAGCTTGAAAGCTAGGCACTGAAAAGGAATTACGACGGAGCAACTATTCATCATTTCCATGCATGAGACTTAACTTTTAGAGATCATTTTATATAGGTGGAAAAGAAAGCCTCTGGTACACTCCTATTTATTTATTCCTAAACTTTAGCAAAGACTCTTTAAACAACTAGACATTTATAAAACTAGACTCCTAACAAACCAAGCAAACCAAGCAAACTAAATATTTAGCTAATAATAATAATACTATAGTAGAGATACTTATCGGGATAATGGGGGTGCCCTCCCCCAAATTTTGGATTGAAGTGTAGGGTCTTTGATGATGAGGAAATTGAGGTAAATGGCGATGATGATGTCGACCTATCATGTCTCTCTTCTTCCTTCGACCTTTGAACTCAAATAGACAACAAAGCTAGTGGAACTTGATTAAGCATTAGAGGTTACCCACATTAGCTTCATGTGTCTAGAGATGAATCATGATTATTCTATGTAAAACTTCAGCAGAAAAATATTTTTAGAGTTTTATAAATTTATATGCATGCAAAGAATTATGATGCAAATGTAACTAGATGAATGAATAATTATTTTTATGCCACCACGATGGATATTTTTTTATGGGTTGTTACACACCACAAGATTATTCACATGGGGCTTCACTGTTTTTCAATGCAATGGTAATGCAGTAAATTAAATATGCTAAAGAAAAATGATTATGCCAAGAAATAAATATGCCGATGCAAGATGCGAGAAAGATAAATATGACATGCAATTAAATATGCAATGCTAAAAATTAAATATGGATAACTACCGAAGTTACCTTTTCGGCGAGGGTTCAATGTTTTAAGTCCTTTGAACAAGACTACTTACCTTAGTTACTCCTTGAGTGTATCATCCGATCTTGATAGCTCAGTATCTCGAAGATGGTGATTCTCAGAAATTTTGTCACCCATGTTACATTGTTGCTGGTCCAACATTTTGAAGTGAAACTTTGATAGTGGGGGTTGGCAGCTTCTTGTTTTGTGTGCATGCTTTGTGAGTTCAGGATATTCACTTATAGAATTTAGGAGAGTGCGAGACTCCTCCACATTTTGCTCGAAGTGTGTCCCCGCGTGCAAAGACAAGGCGTAGATCAAGTGCATGGGCCCCGTTGGTGGGAAAACACCAACGTAACCAAAAAGTTCATTCTTCTCTAAAACCTCAGGCACATCAAACAAGATAAATTTAATATTTATGTGTTTCCTTTTCTATAACAAGGGTGATAAGATCGAGAAAATGGAACATGAATGTTGCAACACATTTGCTAATATGATTAGGACTATGAGATCAAGAAGGTGGTGTTAGGAACAACATGAGAAACAAATCATGTTGAGCTAATGAAGTCGGATCAAGCAAGGGTGTCACTCTAACATGTTTGGTTCTTTATTTGTGAACATGCCATAATTAAGAGAAAGCTTATTTAACAACTCACCTCAAGATGTTACCTTAGTATTGGAGCATGATGATACTGTAGCAACTTGTGATGGTGCTTTCCTTTTGTTTGAAGCTTTCTTGATTTGGCCTCTTATGTAGCTTTTCCTAACTTGTCTTCTTTCTCTTTATTCCATAAAGTTCTTTTGTGTAATGAGCGTGTCCTTCTTGTGAAAGATTTGTTGTATCTTACTTCAACGTGTGAGGTGTGATGGGAGCATGTGAGGAGGAAGAGCATGATTGGGTTATCTTTGGTGGAATTGGTCTTCCTTCTCCATGTGCCATTCATCCTTAAGTTGATCCTTGAGCAAATGCTTTTGTTTGTAGATTTTGTTTGTGGCACTCCTCTTCTTTCTCTTGCTTCATCTTTAGTATGAGTTTATCCAGGACCTCCCCCAAACTTATTTGTGAGTTTCTCTTTTTATCTCTGCAGGGGTTAGTCCAGCAAAATATCCAATATCCACAATAACATACCATAGGCTCAAAAATCAACCTAGACACCACGTCTAATTTGACTTAGGAGGGCATTTTAACCTAAGCACCATGCTTAATTTAAAAGGCCTTTGAAAGTAAGATTATAATTCCTAAACTAGGCACCATGCTTCATTTAAGAGATGTATGAACTTATTCCAAACCTGAGCATGCTAAAGCAGACAAACGGTAACATGAAGGCATTGTAGAGATTGACTCAAACAGAGAGGTGAAGAGCAAGATAATATATTTAGTAGATCTCAAAAGGTAGAGGTAACCAAAATAGTATAGCAACATGATAATGAATATTTCTATGCATGTGATTTCATGTTGCATAATGATTGGTTGGACATACCTTAAATTGTCATCCTTTCGTTCTTCTTGCTCTAGACCTCGAAATGGTTAGCAACAAAAATACCCGAAGGAATATTTCCTTATTCATACCTCTATACTCATTTCACAAGGGTATTATAGCAATAAGATAAACACTCATGTTATTTCTCAAGAAGTGCTTGTTTAAGGACAACAAGCTTGTCCTTGGGAAACCTATTGAATTCTGATTCATGATGATGAAGTGGTTTCCCTTCCAACATCAATCTTCCTCAAGATTTTATGCCAACGAGATCTAGAATATTTATTATAGATGTATGCATCTACAACCACCCTTTCAAAATCTATAGGAGGAGAAAGAATGAGGGGGTTGAAGATCTTATGTGGGATAGTAATAGAGAGACTAGGTAATTTAGGGAGGTGATCATGTGAACATGGGCTAGATGAAGTGTCTTTGAAGCAGCTCTCATACTCACCGATGTTGTCCTCCTTCTCAAACTCCAAGGTTAATTCATCATGGCTGTCTAAGGAATCCCCTGGGTTTGTGTCTTTCAGGCTGATAGTGTCTAAGATGTCATCCGTACAATCAATGGTGGGATACATAGGTCATTAATACTCTCAAGCCATTGTTGTGGGTCTTCTTGGTCGCCTTGATGATTCCTATGCTTAGGTTGTTGTGGTGAATTTCTAAGATCATCATGTGTTTCAAAGAAGGAAGCATATGTGGATTCATCGGGGACAAGGATGGATTTAGAGATGGGTTCGAATAAATCATCTTGTCTAGGTATAGAAGAGGAGAAGATAAGATTGTCTTCTAGATAGCTTTGCTCTTCTTCTATGGCAAGATCAGACATGTCATCCTTGGGTTCTTCCCAATGTCTTTTGAAAGAATAAGCACATTCAAATGGAGACTTCTCCTTAAAAGAATCCAAATTATAATCACTTGGAAATCTCTTATAAACACTTTCAATAAGAGACATCTCGGAAGAATCTGAGTTGTGGTCACTTAGAGGTCTCTTGTCTGGATGAGAATTTATTGTTCTCCCAAAATCACTAAAGGTAGGTTCACAAGGTTTTTCCAAAGGTGGAATTTCTTCTTCCTTTGGGGGATTTTGGGATGTTGGTGGTTCGGGATAGATAGCTAAGTCTTGAATTTGGAATTGTTGTAAATTAGCTATCGTAGTTTCTTCTTCTTGATCGGAGGATGATTCTTCCTTGTTCTCGGGAATGATTCTAGTGGGGTGACATATCCGCAACATCTGTCTATGAGATTTCTTGCTTCTATAGCAGACAGAGAAAGGAATGCGCCTCCTGAAGTTGCATTAAGGTCCCTTGCATCTTTCTTAGTAAGACCTAGAAAAAAATGTTGAAGAAGGACTGGTCCGGAATACCAAGGTTTGGGCCAAAGTTGATAAGGTCATTAAAAACGATCCCATGATGCTTTAATAGACTCTTCTTTTTCTTCTTGTTTAAAAGTTAAAAGTTCTATACTTAAGACGGGCTATTCGGAGGTGGGAAAGAAATAGGTACAAAAATTGGACATTAATGTTTCCCAATCTCCTTTCACTCTCTCTACGCTCAAGTAATACCACATTTAGCTTTTCCCGTCAAAGAGTACGGAAAGAACTTCCAGCCGTAAGGTATTATCGGATATGCCTTCCATACGAAAAGCATCCCATAATTTTCTCAAACTTTCGTAGGTGTGAGTGTGGGTTGGCCTCACCTTCTCCCGAGAAGGCTAGCTCCCCGAACCATTCTTATATAACCCAAGCGTAGCTCATAGGACTTTGCTAGGATAGGCTCTGAAGATTCTGGTTGCCTAAAGCTTTCGCTTAAGGGTATAAGATATTTATAGATAGGCGTGGAATTCATAGTGAAAAGGAAAAGAAAAGAACAGATGAGTTAAAAAGATAAAAGAATAAAAGAAAAGAATATGATACAAGGATAAGATAGATTCAAAGTCAATCTCAAAGAACCGTTTCCAAAGAACGGCGCCTTTAAATGCTTGTTGGTATTTGTTAAGCCCACGTAAATATTTATAATTTGTATAATCCGCAAGCGCACGGATACCGGTGAGCACTTCACCCGGGAGAGGGTTTAAATATCGAATCCACAGGGAAACGGGTGAGGGAGACTACGATCTAATATTAACCCGGAGTAATATAAGACTTAAGAAGGTTGAGGGTATAGAGAGGTTTACTAAGACAGCTAAATCTTAATTTGGTAAGTGATGTTGATAGTATTCTTATGGGGAAGCACCCAAGAGAAGTAAGGTCGAAACTTACTCTCCCCTGGCACTTATGAGCCCTACGTGTCCTATCCAACGGGATGTGGAATCCAAAGGAATAAATGGTACTGTCACTACCACGAACTACCACATCCGGAAGGTAGGGTGCATCTAACGAGATACCCGAGTCCAAACACCACGTTTGCACTTCGAATATTACTCTAATCTAGGTGCCAGATTAAAGTACTCCAAAGAGACTCGTTAGACCAATAAGAATAAATATAAACAATATAACTTACTAAAAGAAGAAGTAGATTACCGAGTAATTCCAAATGTAGATTAACTTCCACCGAGGTACAAGTGTGGAGATAGCACCGACCAAGCCAAGCACTTCCTCCAATTCCTTCCCCTCTCTATCTCTTTTGTTCTAAAGATTAGAACTAATGAGTTCTAATCCTCTTATACTAACTCTTCTAATTGTAGTTCTAATATGCTTCTAATTACATTCTAATTCACTAATCTCTTAGAGAGAGTTGATCCTTACAAGGGACCCCTCTACAACTAAGAGATAATGAGATAGAATGAATTGATAATGAATTAGGGTTTCACCCTGGGTCAGGGGGTCTTCTTATATAGGCCTTGGCGATGAACGTGAACCCTTGGATCAAACCGATCTTGGCAATGGTGTAGATACAACCTCAAAGTCGGTAGTAAACCGACATAAAAAGATGAACCCGATTGGCTGTAACAGGCTGGCGGCCGCCAGGCCGTTTCACGCCGGCCACCAGGCCCATGTGGAATTATGAGTTCATATTTTGTGGGTGCGTCGGTCTCGTCGATAGCCGTAATGACCGGTATTTTGCAGGAAACGGAGTCCGTATGAGAAAGTTATGACCGTTTTAGTGAACTCGCTTCGCAACCGATATCTTTTGATTACGGACTCAATATAGCAAACAATATATCCGTTTCGATCGTCTCGACGAGCTCTTTGCAATGGTGCTATCTTGGAATATGTTTGTAACATGTTTATGCTTCATATGTCTTATAAACTCTAGGCTTTTCCTGTTTAGTCCCTAAAAATATACAAATCACCAAAACTTGTGGAACTATGTTAGTAAAGCCCCTAGTCTATGTGATTATTCATTTTATGTCCTTATTTTATGTTTAGTTGACTAGTAATTTTATGCTATAACAGGTGTCAACACACACCTCGCCTAATTTGACTTAGGAGGGCATTTTAACCTAAGCACCATGCTTAATTTAAAAGGCCTTTGGAAATAAGATCATAATTCCTAAACTAGGCACCATGCTTCATTTAAGAGATGTATGCACTTATTCCAAACCCTGAGCATACTAAAGCAGACAAACGGTAGTATGAAAGTATTATAGATATTTACTCAAACAGAGGTGGAAAAGCATGATAGTTAAAATTGAGCATGTCTCAAAAATAGAAGCAATCATGATAGTGTAGCAACATGATGAGGGAATATTTCTATGCATGTGATTTTATGTTACATAATAATTGGTTGGACATACCTTAAATTGCCATCCTTCGTTCTTCTTGCTCTAGACCTGAAATGGTTAGCAACAAAAATACCTGAAAGAATATTTCCTTATTCATATCTCTATACTCATTTCACAAGGGTATTATAGTAATAAGATAAACACTCATGTTATTTCTCAAGAAGTGCTTGTTCAAGGACAACAAGCTTGTCCTTGGGAAACCTATTGAATTAAGATTCATGATGATGAAGTGGTTTCCCTTCCAACATCAATCTACCTCAAGATTTTATACCAACGAGATCTAGAATTCCCTTCCAACATCAATCTACCTCAAGATTTTATACCAACGAGATCTAGAATATTTATTATAGACGTATGCATCTACAACCACCCTTTTCGAAATCTATAGGAGGAGAAAGAATGAGGGGGGTTGAAGATCTCATGTGGGATAGTGATAGAGAGATTAGGTAATTTAGGAAGGTGATCATGTGAACATGGGCTAGATAAAGTGTCTATGAAGCAGCTCTCATACTCACTGATGTTGTCCTCCTTCTCAAACTCAAAGGTTAGTTTATCATGGGTGTCTAAGGAATCCCTTGGGTTTGGGTCTCTCAGGCTGATAGTGTCTAAGATGTCATCCATACAATCAATGGTCGTGGCACATAAGTTATTAACATTCTCAAGCCATTGTTGTGGGTCTTCTTGGTCGTCTTGATGATCCCAATGCTTAGGTTGTTGTGATAAATTTCTAGGCTCATCATGAGTTTCAAAGAAGGAAGCATATGTGGACTCATCGGGGCAAGGATGGATTTAGAGATGGGTTCGAATAAATCATCTTGTCTAGGCATAGAAGGAAAGATAAGATTGTCTTCTAGGTAGCTTTGCCCCCCTTCTATGACATGATCAGACATGTCATCCTTGGGTTCTTCCCAATGTCTTTTGAAAGAATAAGCATATTCAAATAGAGACTTCTCCTTAAAAGAATCCGAATTATAATCACTTGGAGATCTCTTATAAACACTTTCAATAAGAGACATCTCAGAAGAATCTGAATTGTGGTCATTTAGAGGTCTCTTGTCTGGATAAGAATTTATTGTTCTCCCCAAAATCACTAAGGGTAGGTTCATAAGAATCTTCTAAAGGTGGAATTTCTTCTTCCTTTGGGGATTTTGCGATATTGATGGTTCAGGATGGATAGCTAGGTCTTGGGCTTGAAATTGTTGTGAATTAGCTATCGTAGTTTCTTCTCCTTGATCGGAGGGTGTTTCTTCCTTTTTCTCGGGAAAAATTCTAGTGGAGATGGCGTATCCGCAACATCTGTCAATGAGATCTCTTGCTTCTATAGCGCATGCAGAGAAAGGAATGCTCCTCCCGAAGCCGCACTAAGGTCCCTTGCATCTTTCTTATTAAGACCCAGATAAAAATGTTGAAGAAGGATTGGACCTGGAATACCAAGATTTGGGCCAATGTTGATAAGGTCATTAAAACGATCCCATGATGCATTAAGAGACTCTTCTTTTTCTTGTTTAAAAGTTAAAAGTTCTATACGAAGACGGGCCACTCGGAGGTGGGAAAGAAATAGGTACAAAATTTGGACATTAATGTCTCCTAATCTCCTTTCACTCTCTCTACGTTCAAATAATACCACTGTTTAGCTTTTCCCGTCAAAGAGAACGGAAAGAACTTCCAGCGTAAGGTATTATCGGATATGCCTTCCATACGAAAGCAACCCATAATTTCCTCAAACTTTCGTAGGTGTGAGTGTGGGTTGGCCTCACCTTCTCCCGAGAAGGCTAGCTCCTGAACCATTCTTATATAACCCAAGCGTAGCTCATAGGACTTTGCTAGGATAGGCTTTGAAGATTCTGGTTGCCTAAAGCTTTCGCTTGAGGGTATAAGATATTTATAGATAGGCGTGGAATTCATAATGAAGATGAAAAGAAAAGAATAGATGAGTTAAAAAGATAAAAGAATAAAAGAAAAGAATATGATACAAGGATAAGGTAGATTCAAAGTCAACTCAACAATCCGTTTCCCCGGCAACGGCGCTAGAAATGCTTGTTGGTATTTGCTAAGCCCACAGAAATATTTATAATTTGTATAATCCACAAGCGCACGGATACCGGTGAGCACTTCACCCGGGAGAGGGTTTAAATATCGAATCCACAGGGAAACGGGTGAGGGAGACTACGATCTAATCTTAACCCGGAGTAGCACAAGACTTAAGAAGGTTGAGGGTATAGAGAGGATTACTAAGATAGCTAAATCTTAATTTGGTAAGTGATGTTGATAATATTCTTATGGGGTTGTACTCAAAGGAAAGTAAGGCCGAAACTTACGATTCCCCCAGTAACTTGTTCCTACTTAGTTGTGGGGGATAAACCCCTATCCCCTCATGGACCACTTTGGGCCGCACCATCCAAGGAGGCCCGGCCCAAGACGAGAAGGCGTGCACACATGCACGACTAAGATATTGTACCACATTGCTTATCAAGGCATGTAACCTTGTCTACCGGACTATATAAGGTGGGCAGGGATCCCTTCAATCTCAATCCAATCACATATAGATCACCTCGATCTATCATGTAAAGAGATAATTCTCAATCAATCAATACAATCTAAGCAGGACGTAGGTTTTACGCCATCAAGGCGGCCGAACCTGGGTAAAACCTGTGTGTTTTGTCCTTCGCTCGTTCTGCTTAACGTCTCGTTAGCCGTCTCGCGCATCCCTAACCGCTCAATCTACTAGCCGGGCATACCCCTGCTAGACTATCGCCGGTAAACCGACGACAGTTGGCGCGCCAGGTAGGGGGTGTGCACGAAGACTCCATGGCTGACAAGATGGTGTTCTTCTCAAGATCCATGGTCGTCGACCCGGCGCTGTCATCAGTTCGGGACGATGCCGTGGAACTCCGGCGTCATCTCCGGCGCCAACAATTTCAAGTCGGCGCGGATGCAATCTGCATCGACTACCTCTTCATCATCATCAACGGCATCAGGATCAATCTTGAAGACGGCTCCGTCAAGTTTTCCACACGGCGAGCATCAAGTATCATCGTCGTGAGGCAACGTCAAGTCGTCAACTTCGACGATTCGGTTTCCCATGATCTGGCGGCGGGCATCAGGACTCTCGGTCCTGCATGATGGCAACGTGGATTTCCATCATCGACTTGCACCTGTCGGATTACGTCAACAAGCTGGAGAGTCGACCAAGAAAGAGATCGACTGCATGCAACCGCCGATCAATCATGTCAAGAGCACAAACGCATCTACTACAAGGCGTGCAAAGTGCAAAGTCGATCTTTGCTCAAACCGACATCTGGCTCGGCATCGAACAGAGCTAAGTCAATTTTTTAATTTCCAATTTAATATCCTGCAATATAAAGTATGTGTTTGGAATCTACATATACACACGTCGATTTTTGCAGAATCCAACCACGCTCGACGCCGTTCTGCCTCGCTCGATCGGTGTATGCGGAAGCCTGACGATAGAGCAACCCGCTCAGAAGCCGACGAGGACGACGTACCACGCAACATGCAAGCGTGATGACGTGACGGACGAGAAGAGCGACGTGCTGCTGGCCCTGATCGACCAGAACACCGGCGCACCCTGCTCACAAGCCACGTCATCATCAGCGGCATCATTAACCATATGATCCGATCTGCAGAAGACAAAAGCCGAGTTGTCTTACGAGTCAAGAGGCTAAGTGAATTTTCAATTATATATTATTATTGATTTACACTCGTTGACAAAATTTTTTTGTTTTGCCTTGATCATGCATCAATGCGGCATGCATCCTGCCATGACCGGAACAAGGTGCATGCATGTGTAGGATCCACGATCCAAGGCACACGTCCACCGCTGCAGCTTAGGGACGCCAAAGCCGACTACATAGCCTTTATGGCGTACTTGCGAACGACCACGTCCCTGGGCTGGCTGGACACCAATTCCGTCAACCCGCCGACTACTCCATCGTCGACAAACAAGCTAAGTCATGCTTTAATATTTTTTCATAAATACTCGTCCATCTTCGCATATCTTCATATATTCTTCGCTTTATAAGTAATCAGCCATACAGTTTCGTCTCCCCAAGTACCTCTAGAGTCGACCCCACTGCTCGTACGTGCACGTCGGCACAGCTCCCTGCGTCACGGGTGGTCGGAATGGTCTCTCTGGTCGGATAAGTGTTCGGGCGCGTGCACAGGCCACAGTGCCTCACCACCGGATAACTGGTCGGCCAGAGCTGGAGTGCTTTGCGGCGGAACTAAACTACATGCGCTAAGTGCTTGTAAATGCTCTACACATGCTTCTTCGAAAACCATGACGACTAAGTCATCGGCTACAACTCAACGCTTTTGTCACACAGTTCTCTAGAGCCGGCCCTGTTTCCGACTAATCCAATGCGTGCATGTGGTAAATCAGTCAGCGTATTTGATAGTTGGCAGGAGCTCCTTTGTGCGGTTGAACAACCCAGACTCGTGTCAATGAGCATCACGCTCCACGCAGTGGTTATACCGGCCCACGAAGGCCAGATCGGATGCTAAACGACACTCTAAAAAAAAACAATCTCCAACAAAAAACACGCATCGAGCTCCAAGCTCTGCGTACAAGCTTATTCACCTCCAACCGGAGATCAAATATTTATTTTGTACATCACGTACTACCGAACTTCATATTTGTTTTTCAGGGACGAAGCCCAATCAGCGAGCTCACGCTCGGGGACTCGTCTCCGACTACTCCGACCGCTCAGGGACTGGATCAGCTGCCTACAGACTTCCTCGACAACTACGCTATTTGGTCGCCAGCCAAGCTGGAGACTACGTCCTTCACGGTTACACGACGGCCATCATCCGCTTGCTGTCCGTGGCCGGCTCAATGGCGGGAAGCTCGACAACAAGTCAGCAAGAGGGCTATGTACACCATGCCGACCGGCATGAGAGACACGAACAAGCAGGCCAGGCCAAACTTGAAGCAAGTAGCTCGTACAAGCAAACAAGGATAGGATTTGCATGCTGACCATACACATGCACTCCTACGTGATCAACCAACAAGCAAGGCCAACCCATATATGAGTGTATATGCACGTACAGGAAGGATTCTGACTTGAATTCTTGCATATACTGCTCGAGCTTGGAGGACACCACGCACAAGTTCAGGAACGTCAAGACCGAACCCGTGGTGCAGGCAGCAGCCAGCCGTCGACGAGCAGCCGTCCGAGCTGGAAGCGGGAGCCATACACACATACATATTCTATCACCGTTCTCCATGTGCTGTTTTTCAGGACAATACACGCCGGCTTCGCCATGCTCGGGGACTCGCCTCCGACCTCGCCGATCGCCTGGTGAGTGCGCCTCCGGCCTCGCCACGCTCGGGGACTGCGCCTTCGACCTCGCCGATCGCTTGGGGAGTGCGCCTCCGGCCTCGCCACGCTCAGGGACTGCACCTCTGACCTCGACAACCGCTCGGGGACTGCGCATACGACCTCGACACGCTCGGGGATTGCGTCTTCGACCTCGCGATATGCTCGGGGACTGAGCTTCCGATCACTACGAGCTCGGTTCCTGCGCTCTGACTTCAGCCTCGACGACTCGACTTCATGCTATGACGTTCTTCGGCAACTCAACATCGCCAACGTCAAGCATCGGCAAGCAACCAACCAAAGGCCAAGCCGTATATGCATATATGCATGCACCGGACGGACATGCCAGCATATATATGCATGCTTGGCGTCAAGGGCCATGGATTCAAAAGCTAAGTCGTACTTTTTGCATTTAAATATGGCCAGCGAATTATGCATATCCTTATACATCTCTAGCTATCTACTTTTCTGCACGACCATTATTGTTGGCAGAAATCCGGCGACAGCCTTCGAAATCATTTCGCCGTGGCTCACGTCAACTGGTCATACCTGATCAGCAGCTGGGATTTCATCATCGACTCGCCCGTCAAGCCAGTGCACAAGCCACGCCTGGGACTCCTTGGTGATCGGATTCTACTACAACTTCGCTTCGCTTCAAGTCTGGATGTGCTATCAAATTGCTCCATGCTGTTCGGGTCAGGGTGCTGACTTTGGGCAGTGCGTCGGGGGCGTTGATCAGTACATCTCAGATTTATTTCTTGACCCTGCTACAAGACTTCTTCGGCGCCTTCCAGCAGGCTCGGGGACTACATGGATACATGTCATCTCTGACGACATTTATTCTCTTTTTACTACATGGATACATGTCGTGGTGAAAACTTTTTCTTCTCGGAGCACCCAACATCCTGCAGCGGCGAACCTCAAGACAACTCCATGGTGGTCGGAGCAACAGCTACACGGTGTCGGACGACGCTCTCCCGATTGGTCGGCGTTACTCTACACTAGTCGGACGACGCTCTCCCGACCGCTTGCGGCGTTGATCCACACCAAACAAAGGTCTACAAGACGGCGTTGCAAAGCCGAGGATATAGCGTGCTTGGGGGACTAGCTGTGGGGGGGATAAACCCCTATCCCCTCATGGACCACTTTGGGCCGCACCATCCAAGGAGGCCCGGCCCAAGGCGAAGGCGTGCACACATGCACGACTAAGATATTGTACCACATTGCTTATCAAGGCATGTAACCTTGTCTACCGGACTATATAAGGTGGGCGGGGGATCCCCTCAATCTCAATCCAATCACATATAGATCACCTCGATCTATCATGTAAAGAGATAATTCTCAATCAATCAATACAATCTAAGCGGGGACGTAGGGTTTTACGCCATCAAGGCGGCCGAACCACAGGTAAAAAACCCGTATGTTTTGTCCTTCGCCGCTCGCTCGCTTAACGTCTCGTTAGCCGTCTCGTGCATCCCTAACCGCTCAATCTACTAGCCGGGCATACCCCCGCTAGACTATTGCCGGATAAACCGGCGACATTAGTCCTATCCAACGGGATGTGGAATCCAAAGGAATCAATGGTACTTGTCACTACCACGAACTACCACGCTCAGGAAGGTAGGGTGTATCTATGAGATACCCGAGCCTAAGCACCACGCTTACACTATTTAATATTACCTTAACCTAATGCATTAGATTAAAGTACTCAAAAGAGAGACTCATAGACCAATAAGAATAAATATGAACAATATAACGTACTAAAAGAAGAAGTAGATTACCAGAGTAACTCCAAATGTAGATTAACTTCCACCGAGGTACAAGTATGGAGATAGCACCGACAGGGCGGCACTTCCTCCGATTCCTTCCCTCTCTCTATCTCTCTTGTTCTAACCTCTTATACTAGCTCTTCTAATTGTAGTTCTAATCTGCTTCTAATTATATTCTAATTCACTAATCCCTTAGAGAGAGATGATCCTTACATGGGACCCCTCTACAATTGAGAGATAATGAGATAGAATGAATTGATAATGAATTAGTGTTTAGCCCTGGAGTCAGGGGGTCTTCTTATATAGCCCTTGGCGATGAACAATGACCATTGGATCAAACCGACCTTGGCAACGGTGTAGATACAACCTCAAAGTCGAATAGAACATTTTTGGTGAATATTTGGTGAATGCTTTGTGGATGCGTACTTCCAGAGTAGAAGTAGCAATAATGCAAGTGGAATAGAGTGTGGTGTAGTGCATGATCAGCATGACCAGTTTCTAAGGGTCGACAAAGATTGAACAAACTCAATGCAAAGCAAGCAGCCTATATATATGTCAAAGGGTTTTCCTAATCTAGGGAGCATGTATATATGGCTGTGGTAGGAGGTTCAACACTCTTGTCACACAGGAACTTATCATGTGCACTTTAATTTTCAAAAGGTAAATCTCCAGAAATCTAGTATCACTAGGAGTAAGATAAATAGCAGCTCAAACTCTCATATATCATATCCGTCAATTACCTAGACTTTAGAGCAAGCATTTGCTACCCACAGGTTTTAGGTTGAGCAAATCTCAAGTCAAAGCGGTTGCATTTAAAAGCTCGAGAGAAATTAAGCTTGAAAGGTAGGTACTTGAAAGGAATTACGACGGAGCAACTATTCATCATCTCCAAGGCTAGAGATTATCTTCAGAGTTTGTTTTATTACCACACTCTAATAAAGACTATATAGACTCTATTTATTTGGTTTCCTTAGTTATGCATCTTTTTATATCTTTCTAACAAAATAAACATATCTAGCTAAAATTAAATAAGATAAAAGAATACTTATTCGGATACATGGGAGTTGCCCTCCCTAAGGCTGGATGTTGACATAGTCTTTGATGATGATGTGGAAGTAGAGGTAGACAACGATGGTGTCATCCTATCATGTCTCTCTTCCTTGAATCCTGCTAAACTCAAATAAACAACAAAGCTAGTGGAACTAGTTAAGTGTTAGTGGTTTTAGCCACTTAACTTCTTGTTGCCAAAGATTAAGATTATTCCTTTTAAGACAGTAGTTCGGAAAGCATTAAAATTTTTGGATTTTCTATACAAAAATAAAGAATGATGATGCATGCATATTTATTTTATTTTTATGCCACCACGGTAAATATCCTTATGAGTTGTTACACACCACAAAATTACTCACATGGGGCTTAGAGTTTTTCATGTCTATGCAACAAACAAATATTTATTTTTTTCTTTGCAAATGCAAGACTAGTGCTATAATGTAAATATGCTAAAGGAAATAATTATGCAATGCAAGGAAATAAATATGCTATGCATGTGGATAACTACCAATCTTACCCTTTTTCGGTGAGGGTTCGGTGTTTTAAGTCCTCTCGAACGAGACTTCTCACCTTGTTGTTTCCTTGAGTGTATTATCCGATCTTGACGGTCGTGCTCCTTGAGATGTTGAAGGACAACATCGCCCATGTTCTTAGCTGGTCTTATGAATTGGAGTGAAGCGTAAGCAGCTTCTTATTTAGTGCGCATGCTTGTAGGACATTCACTTATTGAATCGGGGAGAGACTGGGTAGGCTTCTCCACCATTTTGCTCAAAGTGTGTCCCGCTTGCAAAAATCATGGTAGAGATCAAGTGCATGGGCTGTTGGTGGGAAAACACCAACCGGAACCAAAACTTCATTCATTCTTCTCTAACCATAGGCACATCAAACAAGATAGAGTTGATTTATTATACACTTTTCTTAAACCTAACTTGGGTGACAAGATCGAGAAGATTGAGCATGATTGTTTGTGGTTAAAACTTTCGACAGATCGAATCAAGCTCGTTGACTCTTGGAAAGTCTTCTTATCTAAGCATGAAGTATGAAAGGCATGATATTAATTATGTTCTTCCAAAACAAGGTAAGCAACATACCGGATTGATTAGGACTATATGAGATCAAGAGAGTGGTGGTAAGAACAACTTAACGAAACATGTTGAGCTAATGAAGATGAATCAAGCAAGGGTGTTGCTCTAACATGTTTGTCACTTTGTTTATAAGCATGCCATAGTTAAGGGAAAGATTATTTATTAACAACTTACCTCAAGATGTTACCTTAATTGTTAGAGCATGCCGGCACCGTAACACCTCGTGGTGGTCCTTTTCTTCTGTTGAAGCTTTCCTTATTTGGCCTCTTTGTGTATCCTGTTTTTCACTTGTCTCCTTTATTGCATCGTCCTTTCTTTCTTGTATTTTAAATTGTGCTTGAACCTTTTTGCTCCTCTCATGATTTTATTCATGCAGTATTAGTTGACAAGACAAACCCGAAGGAATATACAAGTAATTGTAAACAAGGGTAGAATTGCCACGGAGCTAAAGATTGCTTTTATACCGAGAAAAAGTTTTGATTGGAAATTTTATATGCTCACCATTACTTTTTCTCTAGTGGGAAATTTTATGATATCTTAAGTTTGATTTTTATGCATGACATCTATTAACCATACAAACTTAGAGAGACAAAGTAATAGTGAGTAGAGGGATTGCAAACTAGCATGTTAGAGTGGCGGGAGCTTGAGTAGAGGAACAGATAATGTTGGATGATCTTTAAAGGAGTCGACCTTCCTCCCCATGCTAGAGCCTTCCTGCCACTTGGCACTTCAAGTGGGAATGTTGGACCGTCTCTAATCGTGTGTTGTAATCGCCATGTCCTTAGATGTTGTTCATCCTTTTTTTTTCTGCAAGGTTAGTGACCAAGAATACCCGAAGGGAATTTGTCCCTAGGAACATGTTACTTTTTACCATGAGCCATCATGTGCTCAGATATTATTATTATTTTTATTTTTTTTTAGAACATAAGACAAAAGTTGTATACAAATATGTGATTTATATTTACTTACATGTCTTTGATGTTCTTATGGCCTGTAGCTTTGTCCATCCACTTCTCGAGTGAGAGCTTCTTCTAGATCATGTTGTATGACTCTCTTCTTCATTGAATAGACATAGCATAGAGCCTTTCACGCAAAATATTAATGGACACATACCCGAGGGAATATACAACATGGTTGAAGCAGGGGGTTGTTGTCCAAAGTTCATAAGATCTTATCTATGCTAATAGAAAAGGTGGTTCTTTGATTACTCTTAGCACAGATTTTATTTATCAAGTCTTGTAACTCATTTTTATTTATATAGCTGCACTTTAGCATGTGGATCAAGGCAAAGGTAACTTGTAGCAAAAAGATAAGGTGAATGATATTTGATACTTACAATTCTTCCATGAATGAGCCATCTTTTGCACAAGGTTGAAGTTCATCATATGCCTTGCTTCATCTACGATCTGAGTTCATCTCTTGACTTACCCCAATTGGATTTGAGAGTTTTCTATAGGGGTTAGTCCAACACAATAACCAATGTCTACGCAAGCAATTCTCAGTTCAATAACCAAACTAGACTCCATGTCTAATTCAATTAAGGAAGGCATTTTAACCTAAGCACCACGCTTAATTTAAAAGCCTATGGAAGTATGATCAGTACTCCCAAACCAAAGATTACTATAATAGATAAAGGTAGCATCAAAGCACTATAGAGATTTATCCAATTAGAGATGAAAGAGCATGATCATGGCGAGGATTTTTTTTTAAATGCAAACATGGATGGATGCAAGGAATTAAACATGCAATGGATCTACTATGAAAGAACATAAACTAAGCGGAGTGAATGCATGAGTTGATCAAGTAAACATGCAATGTAATGCAAGAAATTAAATGATAACTACTCAATCAATTTATAGTCCATGAGTAAGACTTTCACACCTTTGAATCATACTTACCACAATTAATGTGCAACTTCGATGTACATCACTTGAGATGTGTGCGTTGAATTCTTGTGATGGCGACTTCTTCTTCAATCTATACAAGGTTAGAATAATATATATTTAAATGCATACCTTTGAGATGGCGGGGTTCCAATGTGTGATGAATCTTGAATGATCAGGCACCCTAGGTTCTTCAATGTTTCTTCTTTTCTTGTGGAATCTTGTCGGAAGGTCATAACGACATCTTTTGTCCCTGTCAATTCCACAACTCAACAGAACAAGGGTAATCCTACTAAAGCTAGTGATAAACTAAATTAGCAGACATCATGATCATCATTAGAATCTTTAGGCCAATTGCTTCTTCGACAACGGCGCCAAAAAGCTTGTTGGCATTTGTTAAGTGCTAAAAAGAATATGAAGGATTACGCAGTTTACACGTAACACCTACCATTGTAGCTTTTCCCTAGGATGAGTATTCTAGAGTATCGTATCCACAGGGAAGCTTTGGCTAAAGAATTCTAATAAGTCACAATCATGTATCCACTAACTTAGCAAACCACTAGACTATAGTGGGGGGTAATTGATAAAGACTAAGTTAATATCAAAGCATTAAATACTAACCTATTTAAGATATCAAATAACTAAACTAATCAAGAGGTCAAAGGGAGAGATCAAGGTTCCTGGGTACTTCTCTATTAATTAGGTTCTATAATAGCAATTATACTAATGCACTTTGAAGCAGTAGTACCTTTAGGTTCTCGAATAGACTGGGAAGAAGTAACCGGGGAAGGCTGCCAAAAGCTCTACGAAACACCAACCCATACGTGGTGGACTACAAAGACCTTACAGGGCTGTCACCCCTGGGGTTACCACAACTATCCGTAGGTTTGGGCGCAACCTCAGGTAACCAATAGCCTAGACACCATGTCTACACTATTGATTACTACTCTAGTTACCTTGCATAACTAGAGTCCTCAATACAAGCGGACATCCCATGCAATAGCATAACAACTATACTTAACCATATATGAAAGTAATGGAAGTGAATAGAGAAGATAAATATGTGAATCATAAGTCTTGTAGAGAAGATACAAAAACATACCATACTCTGAAGACATCTCCAGAACAGGAGCATAGCTCCTCTCTCCTTTTACTCCTGATTAGATCTAAGTTAGATCTAATCTAGTTCTAATTACATGGCTAATCTATCTCTAATTACATGACTAATCTTCTTCTAATCTACTTCTAATTCACTAATCCCAGAGAGAGGTTATCCTTACATTGGGACACCTCTACAACTGAGAGATAATGAATAGAATGAGATAGAATGAATTAGCATTTAGCCCTGGGGTCAGGGGGTCTTCTTATATAGGCCTTAGCAATGAACGATGACCATTGGATCAAACTGACCTTCAATAACGGTGTAGATACAACCTCAAGGTCGGTGATAAACCGACATACAAAGCCGAGCCCTGATTGGTTGTAACAGTCCGGCGGCCGCCCACCAAGTTTAGGCCGGGCCGCCCCCCGCGGGGCCTAATCGTGTCACCTTTTCTTACGGTGTCTTCTCGTACCTTCTAGAGTGTTTTAGTCCACATTTTGAGTCGAGTTACTTCACGGTTAAGTCTTGTCATCGTATGTGAGATATATTCTAGAACTTTCTCCATTCTTCTTTGCATTTATCTGTTAAGTCCCTGAAAAGATATAAATCACCAAAGCTCGTGGAATTATGTTAGTTAGACCCCTAGACTTATGTTGATATTCATTTTAAGCCCTTATCCAAGTTTAGTTGACTAGTAATATTATGCTATAACAGCGTCAATGATTGCTTTGGATCTTAGAAGGAAGAGGAAGATGAAGGTGAAATCGAAGGCTGCCACTAACCGTGGGGTTCACTAGTATTTATATACAAGGAGAAGGTCAAGGAGCCGGATTTAAGTTGGCTATGAGGAATTTGTTTGGTGCTTATCTTGGGAAGCGGAAGCGACTGGCTTGCCAATTCACATTGGTGGAAATTCGGTGACACGAGTCCCAAAGGGTTAAATAGTGCTTTGCAGGAAACTTCCAGAAAATGGGCCCTGTTAGTTTTAGCCCAGTTTAAAGCTTGGCCCGGGTTTTAACAGATCGTGGTCAATTTCGGAGCAAAAGCATGTCATTTACTCCAAAATTGAGGGGGCATATGTTAACACCAAAATTTGGTAAAGCTTGAATGACGAGTGGACCGACATATAACGATTCGGTAAGAAGTCATTCGGCTAGCAAAAGACAACAGTAGTGCTATGGCATTCGGGAAACCATTTGTTATTCGGCTAAGGAACCCGAGTCCGAAGAGGAGTTGAGCACGAGATGGTTCCGGCAAGCGTGGGCGCCAAGGAAGATATCCAAGATGAGGGCCCACGTCACGTGCAATCTTACGACTCCGAGAAGACTTGGAGGACAATGTATCTTAGCTAAATATTTTCGTTATGTTTATTCGTAATTAGTTAGGACTCGTCAAGCCCAGGGTATAAATATGAGACCCCTAAGAACCGTAAGAGGATCTACCAAATCAATTCAACAAACCCGCTCCGTGCCTTGGCTCCGTGCCACCCTTCGAGTCCGATCATGTCGTCGATCTATCTGCGAGAGGAATCATCGAATTGCCGACCTCCGTAAAGTACCGGCAACCTTGCACCATGTCTAGTATCGTCGGCGGATTTAGATTATTGCAAGTAGTCTTGTTCACGCTTAGTATCGTCGAGGCGGATTTAAGCTATCGAGGGGCAAGAGGGTTCTCTGTCGATCATGAGCCATCCGGTGGGCTAAGATCCGGCTTAGAGCTAGTTATCGCCTTCATTAGATTTGGCAATCTAATGAATTCATTAAGTTACCAAGTGGTGCATGCTTCTTATTTATTTATTTATTCATTTGATTACGATTGCACACACTTTTGCCCAATTTAGATTGATGTGGCTCGGCTTTATCTTATGTTAGATCTAGATGTCATCAATTCTTCTAGTGCTCATCATTAGCTTGTCATTAGATCTATCTCGTTCTTTCATAGCCGAGCTTAGATCAATCTAGGTTGTCACGTGTTACGAGTTCTTACGCGTTTAGTCATGAGTCGTGCGGCGGGCTAAGGTTTTTGCGTGTGAGTTCCTTCTTCATGGACCACGGTTCGGCAAGCTTGCCGAATACGCTATGTGTTTACTCGTATTTTACATGTGTAAGTCTACCTATCGTTAGAGTCTAGTCCGGCGGGCCGTATCATGCGGTGGATTAGCTTGTTGCAGGTGTATCATGCGGTGGATAGTGTTAGGGACGAAAAGGGTTTAGAAACGATTAAGTCTAGCAAGTGGTATCATGCGCGTGGATTAGCTTGTTGCGGTTTATCATACGGGTGGATTTTGTTAGGACTGATCGGGGATAAATCTCTCGGCTTTACTTTAGATTAGGTTTGCATATGTACTTTACTTGTCTATGCATACGGCGCTTCAACGAGTAACGAGGATTTATAGATCCGTTTAGATGTATGCGTGCTTTTTGGTTATCATGGTTAGATCGTATCATGCGGTGGATTAATCTAGTTGTGGTAAGTGGTTTAGATCTGTAGCGAGTGGTATCATGCGGTGGATTAGCTCGTAAGGGTTTAAGCTTGACGGGTTTAGGAAGGCTAGACGTGCGCGCACTAGTTGGATGAAACCTATGCATGTGTCTTTTAGATTAGATTTATATTTATGAGTTACCCGCTTATGTTCCATGTTGTCAACTAATTCGATCCATGCAATAGAGCTTTATGATGTCATATCATGATGATTGACTTTACTTGTTCAAACATGTCTTCTATGATCATTCGCAATCAAGTTATTACGTTACATCTTCATACATGCTTACCGAATGCACTCATCATTTGTCGACGGATAGCTCTCATAGCTATATGTCATTACATCCGCCTTAGAGCCATACATGAACTGCCTTGGTCACACCGGGCATATTCCAGATCTCACGTTTACCTCCTTATCAATTAACAAGGTCAAATTGATCGCACGCCGGATCAAGACACTCGGGCAAATCGAGTAAAGCCGCCTATTCCGGCTTGTCGGTGTGTGCGCGCAGAGTCGTTTTTGTGCCTACAACTACGACGGTGGTTCACGCACACATCGGAAACATCTGTCGTTAATTATTTAAATATTACGCACGGATTCACGCCGACGAAATTATTCCGAAACCCACGGACGCCGTTAGCGGCGGTGGTCTCAGTACTTATTCAGTTATTACGCACGGAGGTTAAGATGGGTCTCATCGTGCCGAGACTAGAGACGGCTCTAGAAAACCGAGACGCCTCAGATAATACATATACAGCCTATTGGTATTGGTACTATTAATACGTATATAATACATATACACAGGTCCGATCACAAACAAATGGCGCATACACCGTAGCATGGAAAATTCATTTGTATTTCTTAAAATTCATGTGTATCTCGAAAATTCGTGTGTATCTCAGAATGTTCTTCACACGCACATACCCCGGTTGTTCAGGGCACGCCACACGCATTGTTCACAACACAAATAACACAGTTCAAATGCATGTATCCACCGATCGTCATGCAAAGAAGGGAAACAGAAGGAACTCACGGTTCACCTAAACGAATAATACCGAATTCAGGGCTGATGATCTCTTCCATAACAAACTTGGCGATCTCCTCTCTAATATCCTCCAAATTAATTGAATTTCGGACAAATCGAAATCCTAATACAAAGAAAGGTAGGCATAAGTGTTTGTTGTACACATGGTCTTTATTGCCAAACAAAGGTAGGCACATGATGGAGTTGCACTTCCGAAGTTACCTCGTGGACGGTCCGCATGAACTTGTTTCATCGCGGCCGAAGTGGTGGGCCGTGTACCCACATGTCTTTTCATCGGTTTGCGATCGCACCGCAAAACATATGAAACACAGTGGTTATTCATTGAATGGAAACACGCACGAGTGCGTAACTCCAAGTGAAGCACTACTTACTCGTACATTCTTGTTTGGACCTCCATGCTTCTTGCCCGAAACATGCTTGTTTGGACCTTGCCGCCCTGGCTGTTGAGCCACGCTTGATTCTCGTGACCGCACTCCGAGAGGCACTGGATATTCTTGTCATGCGAGCCACTCCCGCATTCTCAGCCCCCCGCACGCGGAGGCACTCTGGTCATCCTTGCCTTGAGAGCCGGTTCCACATCGTTAGCCGATGCACTCGCAAGGCACTCGCCGCCATTGGCATGCGAGCGAAGTCGCCGCATTCCCATCCATTGTAGCTTTGAGAAGGACTCGATCATTGCCGTCATTCCCATTTAAGCTGCGTGTCATACGGTCCTTTAGATTGACTTTCATTGAGGCGCGTATAGGCACAGGAGGTTTTGGGGCGGTAAAAAGAAGAGAGCTTTAGGAATGCTACAAGAAGACGGGGCTCTCCTCCACCGGATCGTCTTACATATAGCCTTTGTCAAGAGCCTTAATCTCTCCTATCGGGCGGATCCAAAGAGTGTAGCTTCAAAACCAGGAGTTACATGATCAATAGAAACAATAGAATGTCCTTCCAAAGATTGGTTGACCTTTTAAGATGTAGTTGATTCGGGTATACCATTCCCTTGCAACCTCAACCGGATAACCTCGAGTCTTCACCGCAAGGGTACATGGTGCCGACGATGAAAGTATCTCAACCGGCGGCATCCCGCCGAATCGGCTTCTCGCGACGCAATGCTTCTTCACACCACCTACACGGCTAGGGTGTTGGGTGAAAGAAAGTAGTGGGAATCAGGAAGCAATACCAAGTAAGGTGGGAGAAGATACGTGATATCGCGGAATGTATGGGTACCTAATTACGAATAGGGTCCACAACCCCGATACCCACCAAGGATTCAGACCTTGCTATCCTAGGGTTTGTGGACACCGAAGAGGAATTACAGCAGAACAAAGACATTGGCAGCGAAGTTATTGCCGAGGCGGTTAGCAAAGAGGTAGACAATATGACTTCAACCAATAAAGATGTAGAAGACCAACCGGAGATACGAGAAGGTGTTGAAGCCACGGCAGACAACAAGACACACTAATAGAGTTAAGGATACTGAGGTCAGGGTGGAAGACAAAGCTAAAGCAAAGAAGTCTGCAAGCATGATGCAAGGGGCGATGTGGACCATATGGAAGACACGCAACAACATGGACATCAACAAGAAGTTGGTGTCCTCTCCTAAAGGGATTATCTACAAGACGATGCTGCTGATCAAGACCGGAAGCCACTCTTGAAGACCAAGATGAAGCCGGTGGCGTAAGAGATGATTCACTTTTGTCCTCAAAGCGCCCCGTGATCGGGTTCTTTTGGCATTTTGAATGTCCGTAAGCATAGGAGGTGTGATGAGTACTGGTTGGGCTGAGCTGCGTGCCTTCGTGGTGCAAAATAAGAAAACTTGTGCTATGTTGCGTGCCTTCGAGCCGCATAGGAGGTTAAACTTTTGAGCTGCGTGCCGTCGTGCCGCAAAATGTTGGTCGAGTTATCATTTGAACTCTGTTTAGTGGTATTATGAAGTAGAGTTATGGTAGAAGTTAGAGTTCGGTCTGGTGCAGCACTACAGAGTGCTTTTGTCTTATAAACAGGTAACCCTAGGGCAAGGCCATGGGTGTTCGTTAAGCCGGGTGAATACCTTTGGTCTAAAACAATGGATGGAACTTCTACTCATGTGTCAAATTTGATTGTGTGAACGTCTACCTTGTCATCTTTTTCCTTTGTCATATTTTAAAAATTGAGATGCTGACTTCATAAGACTAATGACGTAACTTGTTTGTTTATTTGTGGCACTCATTTTGCCGCACGGTTGATAGTGCACTTTTATGGTTTATTGAAACTTTGCTTTCAAGATGACTGCTTGTGGTTTGGAACTGATTTCTTTGTGTACACATCCGTAGTGATTACTTTGTTTGTGTGAAGGCTAGTGTTATCAATGCATTCTGTGTGTCTAGATTGAGCTTTATCATGGCAATGAATCAAGACTGGAATGGAAGGGTCATTCGAAAGTTTTTTTTTTGTTTCCCCACACTCGAGGACAAGCACTGCAAAACTAGAGGCTACCTATGCTGAATTGCAGATGCTTGTGGATTGGATTACAATGAAATGAAGCAAGGCAGAAAGCCTCGTCTTTGTGAGTTTGTGGATGATGAGGAACATATTTTGTTGGGCTATCCTTCCACATGGAGGATGAATTTGGAGCCCAACAAAGCAGCCCAAACCAGCGACAAGCCCAGTGCTTGTGCACCGTTGATCTCGGTTGGATTCAACGGTTGAGATTGCTTCTTGGGAAGCATGTATGGGGTAAGGAAAAAACCCTAGCCTCCATTCGGCGAGAAACTATGCCGCCTCCGGATGCCGCGTGGCGGCGTGAGATCCTCCGGTAGCGCATCCAACGGGAGGAACAACTTCCAACATGGAGCCTCGTCGAGTATACGCGCCGCAAAGGTTCCGGCAAAGCATACCGGACACCAAGGAGGCGATCCAAATACGATGTACTATACGGCGCCGAGCGTAGCAAATCAATCATCAACGAAATATATAGCTGCCGCCCCGTGCGTCGCTCCTCCGCCTGCCCCCCCCCTGCGGTGTGCCGCCACCACCGTGAGAGAGAGACGGTGTTGAAGTGTGTGGCAACGCATTATATATATAATAATATGTCCGTGAAGTGTTATAACCTACGCAAATGAAAACGGCCCAGCTCGTTGTACCACAAGAGAACGGGCCTAACATGCAGGTCCAAATTCAGGCCCAAAGGAAGGCCGGCCGCCGGAGCGGCGGAGGCCCATTCAAAACCGGATGTAGGCCCGGCCAAATTCAGTCCGGTATACGACGCGTGTGTCAACATCCATCGCCTCTAGCGGGACGGGCGACCAGAAGACTTCGAGATAAATACAGCGCGTGCACCTGCCGAACGCTCGCTCACGGACATGTGTTCGCAACGCTTTTCGGACACCATAGACACTGTGGACTACGGCGTTAACGCACGCATCGCAACATGCATGATTCTGATGCATGCGCACCGCTGGCGCTACGTTCAGCGATACGTGTCCGCAATACCAGCAAACACCACGGGCGGCCTAGCGACAACACACGCCGTACGCGTAAATGACCGCGTGTCGGTAGCGGTTTGCGACATGTACTGAACACCTTCTAACACATCTCGCTCAAACTATACGCACGTTGGTAGTGGCATGCGACATGAGAGACCCTAACACAACTCGTCTGAAAATAAACGCGCGTCGGTAGTGGTTGCGACATGTACGCACACCTCGCTAACACAACTCGCCTGAAAATAAACGCGACTTTTAATTTAAGTGACCGCTGCGCACCTTTGTATGTTCCAAGCGCCGGGTATGCACGACGCGCGGCGTCATCTCGTGTCAAGCAACACGACGGTTCTCGACCACGCCGAAGTCTGGGAACCCACGCGAGGCCGGTGTCTTACTCATAACGCAGCCGGACGGGCGACACCGAAAAAGGTGTCCGAAGCAAAAACGCTGCCTGAATTAGGGGTTGCATCCCACGGTCGATCGGTCTCGAAAATGGGCTCGTGATGAAACGCGCGGTTCGAGATACGTTGAATTCTGCGGACACTCGGTTTCAAAAGCGTCTCGCCGTAGCCGCGCGTGCGTGACAACCGGTTTAAAAAACGATTCGGATTAAGAAAAAGACGCGTTACATAAACATGCGCGCGTACGTAATGGCCTTCTATTACGCACGCCGTATTGGTCTTGTGGGACCATCCGACGCCTATTACCGACGCCGCCGCCCGCCCAAGCGCCGGTAATGTCACAACACGTGACGCCGTTATTAGCGACGTCTCGGGCTCACCGGCGGTTATTAGCCTTTTTACATAGTGTTTCTCGGTTATCTGTTCCACTAACCACACGGGGTAAGATTCCAGGGCAGCCGGAAGAATTAGAAACCGCAAACCTTGTCGATATTTATAATGCGGTAACTACTATAGAGAGACCTCAGGAAGCTGTTGGTTGGATGACTCGATGCCACCTAAAAAGGAAGATCCAGGGAGGCCAGGTCATTACAATCCCAGATTGGACAACACACCTTTGACAATGCTCTCGCGGATTTCGCTCAAGCGTGAACATACTACCAAAGGTAATTTATGAAAAGATTTATAGTGAACCACTTTGTGGAAAAACAAATATGTGCTTGCAGCTAGCGAGATCAATCATTTACGTTATCGAGGGATCCTTGAAGATGTGTGTGTGGGAATTAGAGGCTCTTAAGTGCCGCCAGACTTCGCAGATCATAGATACCGGAAGAAATGAAAGATCAACAATTATACTCGGTCGACCATTCTTATGCTCAGCTAAAGCTATCATCTACGCAGACAGTGCGAAGATTTGTTTCAACATCAAAGGGAAAAAGGAGAAATTCAACTTCAAGAACAAGGTACACACCTCTCCTACTCAACCCCAAAATTCCTATTCATATTTTTCAGAACCGAAGGTAGAAGTCTACAACAAGAATAGAAGGAGGAATCAGAACAGAAACAAGAAGGCACAGCCTACAAAGGTAATGGTGGTAAACAAAATAAAATCTTATAATGACCATTTACTTCAGTCTCCAATGCTTCCTAAACAAGACGATCCAGGTACTCCTACCATCGCATGCTCTATTCAATGTTTAACTTTCTATAATACATTTTGTGATACGGGATCTGGTATTAATCTAATGGCAAAGGTAACATATGAATTATTATTTGGAAAATTGCCATTGCAACCAACGTATGTGCAGCTACAGATGGCAAACCAATCCTACGTAATCCCCTGAAGGAATTGCCAAGGATGTACCAGTCAAGATTATGGACTACTATGTTCTCACCGACTTTGTAGTCATGGACATGGGGAAGGAAGAAGATCCTCCATTAGTGCATGGGAGACCATTCCTCAACACTACGCGCGCAATCATCTACATCCATACAGGAGAGATTCATTTCCACTTCCCTAAAGAGAAGGTACATGTTTACTTCAACAGCTATAATAATTATGAAATACCCAGGAAAAGCAGGTCAGCTCGTCGCCGCCATAATAGACGGTGGATCAAAAATCTAGAAGATGAAAAGGTAAGTGAAGAAATCAAATCTATTACACCTAATACATCCACAGAGAAAACAGAATCAACTACTCCAGAGAAAAGTACATCATCTAAAAGATGGAGGAAGAAGAAGACATCTCCCGTAACATCATCGAAGAGACTATAGAATCACCGATTGCCACCGATTGTGACAACCGATATACTATGGGAGTGAAGAGCAAAACTTGAAGTCCCTGTTCGAGGACTTAAAAACGCCGAATCCTCGCCGAAAAGGTAACTCGGTAGTTATCCGTCGATGTTTTACGACCGAGAGCCTACCACGGGTAAACCGGGATAGTTTGTTCGGGCCTCGATGAACCGGAGCCCGGCGGTTTGTTGCGCGCGGTGACATTGAGAGCGGGGTTTTTATATCGCTGGTTCGGGGCCCTCGATCAAGGATCGAGTAAAGACCTTTACGCCCAAATGGGCGTGAGCCTGTTTTTGATTGATGGGGTTAGCCGAGAATCGGTTGTGAAGCTTACAAAGACTTGGTCGCGGGCTAAGCTTGTGTTTGTCAGAATCGCGCTATGCGTTCGTGGTTCTCTACGAGGTGTTCCTTGGCCGCCTTTTATAGTCTAAGGAGCCAAGGAACTCGCTACGATCCTAGTCGGATACGAGAGAGGGTTGTCCGTAGGGGAACCGAACACCGAACTCTAAACAAGGTATTGGCGACTAGTGTTCTATCCTAATTACAAGCGTAAGTCACCGTAGCTATGCTTCCATTGCCTTCGGGGAGTTGTTTGTGGCCGCAGAGGCTAGGATAGAACCCCGCGAACAACTCGGTAGAGTTCTTTGGTGATCCTGTATCCACAAGCCCCGAGCATCTCAAGGTCCAGCCGTGAGAGTTGTCTTTGCTTTTCTCGGTGAGGCCTTGATATGGTCTTCAAGATCATCTTTACGGAGTGCAACTTTTTTAAAAAAAAGTGCACCCGTAAGGGTGTAGCCCCCAAGCTTCTTGCTTTTGGCACAAAGAGCTGGAAGGTCTTTGAGTTCTTCTCCTCCGTCTTCGAAGTTCTTTCGTCGCCGGATCTCTTCTTTCTTGAAAAGAGCCTTGTTCCGCTAGCCCTCGAGCATCGCGGGTTTGAGTTATGAGAGCTTCCTTCTCTTCTCGGATGCGGCCTTGATGCGGTCCCTATTGTCTTCGTTCGGTGTGCACTTTTTGTTGAAAAAGTGCACCCGTAGGGTGTAGCCCCCGAGCTTCTTGCTTTTTGGCACAAAGAACTGGAAGGTCTTTGAGTTCTTCTCCTCCGTCTTGAAGTTCTTCTTGTCGCCGAGCTCTTTTGAAAAAAATCGTGCCCCGGGTATCCTGTAGCCCCTGAGCATCTAAGAGTTCTTCTTGTAGATAGAGCTCTTTAGAGGTTCTCCATGCTTCCCGGCTTTTTGACCGTTTCTCTTTTTTCGTGTGGTCACGGGAATCTCTTGCTTTTTGTTTCTATTTGCCCGGGCCGTTTCGACGTTTGGTAGGGTTCTTTTGCCTCGGGGGAGGGTTCTTCTCTTCTCTCTATGACTAGATCGACTTGTTCTTGTCTGCGCTTTAGGGATGTTTCTGCGTTGCTTGTTGGTTTTTGGAGAGTTCTTTACCTCCGGGCCGAGGAATCCGACCGTTGTGTCGATACATTTGCCTTCGTTCGCATAAAAAGGAGAGTCGTTGTCACTTCAAATTAATTTTTGAAGTTGTAAAGGCTCCCGTTCTGAGAGTTTTGTTACATAACGGGTGGAAAAATCCTTCTCCATAAATACTTGGATACGGCCGTTTCTTTTTCCTCGCACGCCATTAGCATCCGCGATCGCCAGATCTTCTTTGCCCTAATCCTCTTGCCGCCCTTTGTTCCCTCTTTGTCATCGTTGCGCCCCTTTGGTTTTCGCCGTCCTTGCCGTCGTTCCTCCCTATGGCAAAAGGCTCTTCTTCGAGGATCCTTAAGGGGAAGGCGGAGATGGTTCGAGGTGGTGGGCGGCCATGAAGATCTCGGCCGAGTCCTCCGTCGTAGCCGAGGATCTTGAGGATTTGGGAGCGGCGCCGGCTTCTTCCTCCTCGGAGTGCAATGCAGTTTGGTTGTCCGCCGACCGGGCATCGTCTTCCGCCCGCTCCCCGGCCCTCTCGAGGTTGTCCTCTTCCTCTCTTTTGTCCAAGCGGGTCTTTGCTTGCCACGCCGGATTTCTTCCATGAGTTTCTCGTAGTCCTATTCGATTGCACTTTCTCATCTTGCCCCTAATGGGGTTCTTCTTCTTCGATCTTTGTTGATGGTCGTAAGACCTTCATAGGCATTCCTCCTTCTCTGAAGCTCTTCCACTATTTTTTACGCCTTCGTCATGGAGGCGATCTTTCTTCTCTTGGATGTGTTTTGATCCAGCCCGTCGGGCGTGAAAAGGAGATTTCTTTGATTATGAGCTCCCCGATTACTTTTTGGCCGGGCGCCTGGGCGTTTTATGTGAACAATCCTCCTCCCCGCCTCGATGGATCATGACTCGATGAGTCCCGGTGATCCCGAGAGCCACGAAGGTCGACTCTCCGATGAGTCGGAGGTTCTTTGAGCTTGTCAACCGTGTCAAGATCTTGAAGCGAGGGTGGCCTCGGTGGTCCCGGTATCGCCGCCAGGTTTTCTTCGTGCCGGGTTCAACCTTTGATGGCGAGGGAGAGGCTTGGATTCGAGTACCGGCCCCGAGGATCCTTCTTGTGTTGGTGGTGATGCTTCCGAAGTTGCCCGAGGCGAGGCGATGGTATCCTTCGCTCTCTTGTTGAAGGATGTTTCGATGACTCGATTCGGGTTGTTGAGTATTCTCAGCCGACAACCCTCCTCCATTTGTGAGTTCTTTTTGTTCTCTCTTTGATGTTCTTGCCTGTTAGGGTTCTTTTTCGACTCTTCGATCCTTTCTTAGCATCTTGGCCAAAACTACTCGAGGCTTTGTGGTGACCGTTCTTTGCGATGCTCGCAGACCTCTTACATTCTGTGAGTTCAAGCCCTTCCCGGTATGAGTGTTGGGGGGTGCTTCGTATGTTCCCTTTACTCTGCATCCACGGGTACTTGCCCTTGTAGGCCGCAGCGGCGGGAGCGTTCGTTGAAGAGCCCCTTGCCGCTGCTACGTGACTCCTAAGAGGACTCGCTCTTACGCTTCTCAGGCTTCTTTGCCTAGGAGCCCACGTGTAATATTCTTATAGGTGAGGGGGTTGATCTTCGCCGGTCCCTCTCTTTTTTTTTTTCCAAATAAGGCGACCTGTTTCTCTGTTTTTCCAGAGGGTGCTTCAGCGTTTGCTTTTTGAGCATGCCGAGGAGCCGAGTGGAGTCCCTTGCCCGAATCCGTGAGTTCCTTTCTTGAGTCATGAATACCGGGTTCTTTTTTTTTTGTCTTGTAGTCTTATTGGGGTTGTTTGCGGTTTGCCGTTAGTGCAGGTTGAGGCCGAGGCTTCGCCGGTTCCCTGTGGTGGCCGTTGAAGTGAAACCTTCTTTCGCCGCTGGCTTGCCCCTCGCCCCTCTCTCTTTTTTTCGGTGAGTACTCTTGTTGCGAGTTCTTTCTCCCCGTTGACTTGTGAGGATTTTTTTATATCGTTTGGCTTGTTCTGCAGCGCCCTTTGTGAAATTCTCTGAGGTTGTTTCCCCTAGTTCTTCCGAAAGTGACCTCTTTGGTGGCCAATCTTCTTCTTCGGCTTCTCCGCTCGTGAAGGCTGCTGTTGATCCTCCTCGGGATCCTTCTCTTTATGATCTAAGGTCTCTTGCGGACTCTGTGATTTCGAGTTTGATCGGCTTCTCGGGTTCTTTGCCCATCTGCGGCGTTACGGACTTCTTCGGGCGCCTTTTACGCTTTTGATCAACAGTTCCAGGTATGTGTCGGGTTATTTTTCTTGACTTTCCTCACTTTCTTTTGAGATATGTCCTAACCCGACTTTTCTTTAGTCCTTTGTGCGAGATCTCCCGTCTTCCTCTCTCGCTCAAGAATGTGACTCCTTGCGGGCGAGGAGGTTGTTCGATCTTCGGGGGGTTGAGCGGGATCTTGGGTGCTCGGCTCCGGGACTCTTGTGCTACCATTGAGGGGTTGACCGAAGTCTTATGCCAAGGTTACTCGGGAGGTTGAAGGTGTGTTTGCTTATCCTCTTGAGTCGTTTTTGCTTTACTTGTCAAGTCTTCTCCTTTGACTTGTCTCGTTTCTTGATTTCAGGCCTTCGGGTGACTAACTCTGGTCAAGCGACCACTATTGGCGAATTTGTCGGCCGAGCTTCAGTCGGAGAGATGCTCACCGCGTTCTTCGCGAGGGTTCTCCGATCTCCGGCGCTCTGTGTTTCCTCCTCTATTTGGAAGTGGTTCGTCTTCCCGAAGATCATGGTGTGTCCTGGAGGGATTTTCTTCCCGTGGTTCCCAATCGTTTTTCGTTTCTTTGTTGGAGACGTTCTTTGGGAGGCTCTTGAAGAGCTCGCTTTTACTCCCATCACCTTGTGCCGGAGCTGCCCATTGCTGCTTTGTTGTTGATGGGTTTGCTTCGATGAGCACTTCAAGATAATGGAGGAGGAGCGCCCTCGAGGTGGATGCGGCCGTTACCACTCTTTGCCGGTACCATTGATCTTGATCTTCCTGAAGGAGAGGCCGGATTTTGATGCGGCGAGTGCACGGTAGCGGCCGTCCGCCTTTGTAATGAAAACAGTTTGTTCTTTGGTGGCCTGTTGGTTGTAGGCCTTAAATACTCCTGCTTGTGTCGGCTTCGTGCGGACTTTAAGTATTTGATCGACCGTCTTCGTGCGGACTTTGTTGCGAGTTTTGTTCCCTGCTTTCTCTTGATGTGGTCTTAGGGTTGTTTTCCTCGGATGACTCGTCGAGATTGCGCCTTTAGAGTTCTTCCTTAGGCTTCCGGCTCTTGTCTCCCTTCTTGTAGACTCGTGCTAAGATCAAGATCATGACGCCCGAAGAGCACTTCAAGTCGGGTTCGTGGAGGACTTTTCATCTACTTAGACTCTTCATTTCTATCACGAATTCACACCTATCTAGCGAGGGTTGTTGCTAGTATAAATACATCATAGCATTATGTTAATCTCAGACTTTTGATAATACAAAATCAGAACCCTTTTGTTCAATTTGTGTGCTAACAAAACTTGAGAGAAATCTCTACCCCTTGCTCTTGTGTTTTCCTTCGCGGAGATTACGTAAGTGGCCGCGTCATCGGCACCCAATCCGTGCTCCCGGTCTTTCGTGTCCAGGTTGCGTAGGTTGGTTCTTCGAGAGTGTGATTGGGCAAATCCTTGGTTCAGCTGCCGTAGAAGAGACGGTGGTTGGCTCCTTGTGCGTGTCGTCGAGGTTGCACTAGTTATCGCCGCTGCGGCAAGTTATCGGCCGTTCTTCGCTAGTTATCAAGATCGGATCCCACGTCGCGGAAGATCGGGACAACGCCCTTATCATCCGGTATCAGCTCTACGGTTACCACGGTAGGATTTTTACCCTTAGCTACATATATATTGTGTTCGGTCCTATCCACCAAAAAGCCACAAAAATATTTTCGCTATAGCCCTTTGTTTCAATCTGTTATTCTAGTGAGTTTTGTTTAAGTTTTAGTCCATTAGAGTCTTTGTTTTGTTGCTGATCATATCATCCTTTTGTGTGTCCTTTGTGCCTCTTTATATCTCTAAGAAAACCCCACAAAAATCGAAACCCGGTATCTTCCTTCGCATTAACTTTGATCCTATCAAGTTATTGTTGACGGTTGTGTCTTGTTTCACAAAAAAAAAAGTGTGCAAGTATTATATCTGATCTTGTTGTTGGTTATAAAAAAAAAGTGAATCAAAAAAAAAAAAGAGAAGAAAGAAAAGTAAAAAAAGGGTTCAGCAAAAAGCCGTGGAAGAAGAGTTGAAAGATCCATTTGTTTATGTGCACAAGTTCTGAATTTTTATTGAAGTTACACAACCAGATTGTTATCCAACTTTTTGGTGCAAAATTTTGCTTGGGTTTGATTGCAACACTTGCATCCTAAGCATACTCCTTGTTTGCATCAAATCTGAAATTATTTTGCGCGTGTGTTTGATCATTATACATCATTCATAACTTGTGGTCAGCACTTGCATTGATCTTCTAGCTTGGACTGTGATTTAAGCGTTACAACATATAGAATTCAGATTGCATTCCTTGTGAGTCATTCCCCACCAAGCTCCACTTAAAACCCATCATCATAGGAACGCTGACCTTGTATTCTCTTAATCATCACTTTCGTGTTACCACCGCTTTGGCCCTTCCCGTAATACCGCAGGAATTCAAAGAGCTTCGGTTGGTAAGAGAGGTGAGGTTGTGAGTTTCCACATATCATTTCCTATTCCACATATTTTTGCCTTGTCATCACTAATCTGGACGGGGAAGATGGGAGATGAGAATGAGGAATGTGTCTCTATGGCACAATTCAATGAACTCAAGCAAAGCCTTGAAGAGAAACAAGATCGGTTGGCACAAGATTTGCAAACCATTCTAACTGAAATCAGAGATCGCCGTCCCCTAATGATGGTGCAAGCAACCGCAGGGAAGATGGAGGAGATAGTGAAGGAAGAAGAAGAGGAAGGAGGAACCGAGGTGGTTCACATGGAAGAGGAAGGGGCCGGAATCGAAGGAATGATGACATGAAGAATCTGAAGATGAAGATGATGATAATCATTCTCGTTTCGTTTTGATCGCCGACGTCATAGAGGAGGCAATCGTGAGGAGAGGCTTGGTAAACTGAAATTTACCATGCCAAAATTTGATGGAGGATCCGATCCTGAAGCATATTTCACTTGGGAGTTGAAGGTAGACAAGATCTTTCGTATGCATAATTGTACGGAGGAGAAGAAGTTGGCAATGGCATCTCTTGAGTTTGATGGATATGCTCGATCTGGTGGGAACAATTACTCAATGATCGTGGAAGAAGATGGTGAAGACCCTATTGCCACTTGGGCTGAAATGAAACGTGAGATGAGAAGTCGCTTTGTGCCGAAGCATTATCGGCGTGATCTCTTTGATAAATTGCAGAATTTGAAGCAAGGTAGTCTCTCTGTTGAAGAGTATTATAAAGAGATGGAGAAGGCGATGATTAGAGCCAATGTTTATGAAGATGAAGAGCAAACAATTGCGCGTTTCATGGCTGGGTTGAATCGCAATATTCAGCGCATTGTTGAGTTTTAGTCGTACCGTCATCTTATTGATTTGGTACATCAAGCAACCAAAGCTGAACGCCAATTGCAGCAGGACATGAAGTCCAATAGAGGAGTCTCTTTCAGCACAAGAAGTACTCAAAGTGGAAGCAAATTCACCCCAAGAGGTAGTGCAAGTAGAGGTACAACTTCCAACTCAAGTGGTGGTGTACGCTCTAGCAATTTTGGTACTTCTAGTGGCAAAAGAGCTGGCTGCTGCAAGTGAGAGGAACAAATCAGCAAACTCATCATCTACTTCAGCGGGTTCTTCCACCAAAACTAGTGGAATCCAATGCTTCAAGTGTGGTGGTCGTGGTCACATTGCAAGAGAGTGTCCAAATAATCGAACCATCATTGTGAATGAGCAAGGAGAATATGAGTCTACTAGTGATGAAGAACATGAAGATATTGAAGAAGAAGATAATTTTGAGAAGGACTTCGTGAATTTGAACAAGGTGCTGCTCTTGTTGTAACTTTCGGATTTTGAGTGTGCAAATGAGTGAAGCTGAAAATGGACAGCGGCACAATCTTTTTTCAAACAAGATCCAAGGTTGAAGACAAGGTGTGCAAGGTAATCATTGATGGTGGAAGCTGCCACAATCTTGCTAGAAAGGAGATGGTTGAAAAGCTTGGTTTAAAAGCTGCTGAAACATCCTCAACCCTATCATGTGCAATGGTTAAATAATTCGGTTCCATTAAAATTGCACAAAGAGTGAAGATTCCTTTCAAGATTGGTGAATATGTTGACACCGTGGAGTGTGATGTGGCACCCATGACAAGTGTGTCACATGTTGCTAGGAAGACCATGGCAATATGATCGATCATCTCTTCATTGTGGTCGGACTAATCAATACACCATCAAGTGGAAGGGCAAGGAGTTGATTCTTAAACCCATGACACCGCAACAACTTCTAGCTGAGCACTTGCAAAAAGAGCTCTTATGAGAAGAATGAGAGAGAAGGAGAGAAAAAGAATGAGAGTGCAAAAGAAGGAGAGAAAAGAATTTGAGTGCCATCCACAAATCGGTGAGTGAGAGCCACAAGCCAAACATGAGAGAAAATAAAAAAGAGAGGGAGAGAACTTAGTGATGATAGCCACCAAATCTGAAATGAGAGATGTGAGGAAAAACCCGGACCAAGTATTGATCATACTTGTGTGTAAGGACACATTGCTTTCAGCTAACGACTTAACATCTATTCCTAGTGTTGTTGCACGTGTTTTACTGAGGAATATGAAGATGTTTTTCCAGAGGAAACACCTGGCTGGACTTCCTTTGCGTGGCATTGAACATCAAATTGATCTCATCCCTCGAGCTACACTTCGAACCGTCCAAAGATATCGCACCAACCCGGAAGAAACCAAGGAAATTCAAAGGCAAGTACAAGCACTTTTAGATAAAGGATATGTGTGTAAAAGTTTAAGTCCTTGTGCTGTACACTGTGATTTTGGTGCCAAAGAAAGATGGTTCATGGAGGATGTGTGTAGATTGTAGAGCCATAAATAACATCATCGCATTTCGTTATCGTCATCCAATTCCTAGACTAGACGATATGTTAGATGAATTGAGTGGATCCATGATATTTTCTAAAATTGATTTAAGAAGTGGTTACCATCAAATTAGAATGAAAATTGGAGATGAATGGAAAACTGCTTTCAAAACAAAGTTTGGGCTGTATGAATGGTTAGTTATGCCTTACGGATTGACTAATGCACCTAGTACCTTCATGAGATTGATGAACCATGTCTTGAGAGCATTCATTGGAAAATTTGTTGTTGTTTACTTTGATGATATCCTAATTTACAGCAAGACATTGGAGGAACATGTTGCTCATATTCAGCAAGTTTTAGATGTGCTTAGGAAGGAAAAATTATTTGCTAACTGTGAGAAGTGCACATTTTGTACAGAACAAGTTGTGTTTCTTGGTTTTGTTGTCTCAGGTTCAGGAATTCAGGTTGATGAATCAAAGGTGAAAGCAATCAAGGATTGGCCAACTCCTACAAATGTAAGTCAAGTAAGAAGTTTCCATGGACTTGCTGGTTTTACAGGAGATTTGTGAGAGATTTCAGCACCATAGCTGCTCCACTAAATGAGTTGACAAAGAAAGGTGTTGCCTTCCAATGGGGTGAACCACAAGAGAAAGCTTTCAAAGAATTGAAGAAAAGGTTATCCGAAGCCCCTTGCTTGTGTTGCCGGATTTCACTAAAACCTTTGAGGTTGAATGTGATGCAAGTGGGATTGGGATTGGAGGTGTTCTCATGCAAAATGGACAGCCCGTTGCCTACTTCAAAGTGAGAAGTTGGGAGGAGCACAACTGAACTATTCGGTGTATGACAAGGAGTTGTATGCTTTGGTAAGAGCACTTGAGACTTGGCAACATTACTTATGGCCAAAAGAATTTGTTATTCATTCAGATCATGAGGCTTTAAAATATTTAAAGGGCCAAGCAAAACTGAACCGTAGACATGCCAAATGGGTTGAATTCATAGAAACTTTTCCATATGTTGTGAAATATAAGAAAGGTAAGGAAAACATTGTTGCAGATGCTTTGTCCCGTAAAAATGTTTTACTAAATCAACTTGATGTAAAGGTGCCGGGACTTGAAAACATAAAAGAATTGTACTCCACTGATCATGAATTTTCAGAACCATATGCAAAATGTACAAATGGAAAAGGATGGGAAAAATATCATATTCATGATGGATTCTTGTTTCGAGCTAACAAATTGTGTGTTCCAAGTTGCTCTGTTAGACTTTTGTTGTTACAGGAAACACATGCAGGAGGTCTGATGGGTCACTTTGGATGGAGAAAGACATATGACATGCTCGCTGATCATTTCTATTGGCCAAAGATGAGAAGAGATGTTCAACGGCTTGTACAAAGATGCGTCACCTGTCACAAAGCTAAGTCAAAACTGAACCCCCATGGATTATATACTCCCTTGCCTGTTCCTAATGCTCCTTGGGAAGATATTAGCATGGATTTTGTTTTGGGATTACCTAGGACAAAGAGGGGGAGGGATTCAATTTTTGTTGTTGTTGATTGGTTCTCTAAAATGGCACATTTTATACCATGTCATAAAAGCGATGATGCTTCCCACATAGCCTTTCTATTTTTCAAGGATATTGTGAGATTGCATGGCATGCCCAAGACGATTGTTTCAGACCGTGACATCAAGTTTTTGAGCTACTTTTGGAAAACGTTGTGGGCTTAAGCTTGGTACAAGGCTGCTATTTTCCACCACATGCCACCCCCAAACGGATGGGCAAACTGAAGTTGTGAATAGAACACTTTCTATGCTGCTGCGATCCTTGATCAAGAAGAACTTGAAGGAATGGGAAGAGTGCTTGCCACATGTGGAATTCGCTTATAATAGGGCAGTACACTCTACAACTAATTTGTGTCCTTTCGAAGTTGTTTATGGTTTCAAACCACTTGCTCCGATAGATTTGCTGCCTCTACCATTGCAGGAAAGAACAAACATGGAAGCCTCCAAGCGGCGTCTTATGTCAAGAAGATTCATGAGAAGACCAAAGAAGCAATTGAGAAGAGATCCAAGTATTATGCTGCATGGGCCAACAAGCATCGCAAGAAGGTGACATTTGAACCTAGAGATTTAGTATGGGTACACCTTCGCAAAGATCGCTTTCCAGAGAAGCGCAAATCCAAGTTAATGCCAAGAGATGGTCCATTCAGAGTGTTATCCAAGATCAATGATAATGCTTACAAGATTGAGCTCCCTGAAGAATATGGTGTTAGCACATCCTTCAATGTTGCTGACTTAACACCGTTCTTTGGGCTGGAAGGATCAGAGTCGAGGTCGACTCCTTCTCAAGAGGGGGAGGATGATGAGGACATCCCAACCATACATGCTTCCTCAAGTATCATTCCATCACCATCCAACATCGAAGATGCAAACCGTGGACCATTAACAAGAAGTCGTGCTAAGAAACTACAAGAGCAGGTGAATTCATTCCTAACTGATTTTAACTTCAATAATTCTCAGAATGTTATACTACCTAAGTGCTCTACTTTGGTTGTACTTAGGTATACAAGTGAACAAGGAGATGAAACGGACCACTTCAGCAAGAATGAACCGCTTCAGCAAGAACGGACTACCTCAACAAAAACGGACCAGTTTGGAGTCAAAACGGACCAGTTAAAGAAACGTTCATAACTTTTGAATCTCAAAAGCTATGAATGTGAATGAGCACTTGTTGGAAAGATCTTCAAGTCTAGTTTCCATTGCCTCTAGCCCCAACCTGTTTGCATTCCTAGTGTTTGCACACGACCAGTTTAAGTGCATGCTGCTCAGGAGCTCAACAGTCAGCATCAAGTCCAAGTTCCAGTGAAAAACTGTACCATTCTACAAGGTGTCGTGGTGCATGGCATACATGGTTGGAAAGGTTTTTAAGTTAGCTTTCCAACGCATCCAACCGTTCGTATTTTCCAATTCCCAATAAAAAGTTATGGCCGAATTACTGAAGACTGCTCCAGAAGATCAACAACCGCCCGAGAGCACTTCAGAAGTCAGTTCGTGGAGGACTTTTCATCTACTTAGACTCTTCATTTCTATCATGAATTCACACCTATCTAGCAGGGCTGTTGCTAGTATAAATACATCATAGCATTATGTTAATCTCAGACTTTTGATAATACAAAATCAGAACCCTTTTTTGTTCAGCTGTGTGCTAACAAAACTTGAGAGAAATCTCTACCCCTTGCTCTTGTGTTTTCCTTCGCGGAGATTACGAAGCGCCGCGTCATCGGCACCCAATCCGTGCTCCTGGTCTTTCGTGTCCAGGTTGCGTAGGTTGGTTCTTCGAGAGTGTGATTGGGCTTAATCCTTGGTTCAGGCTGCCGTAGAAGAGAGGCGGTGGTTGGCTCCTTTGTGCGTGTCGCCGGGTTGCACTAGTTATCGCTGCTTGCGGCAAGTTATCGGCCGTTCTTGGCTAGTTATCAAGATCGGATCCTACGTCGCGGAAGATCGGGACAACGCCCCTTATCAAGTTTTGCTTCGATTGCTTCGAGTTATTTCTTTCAAGAATCAGCTTGCCTCTTCGTAGACTTGGCTGAAGATATGTCTCAAGTCTTTCTCCCGAGCTCCGGTGTTGTTTCTTTTCGAGTGTCAGCCCGCCTTCTTTGTAGGGTTGGTGAAGATAGTTGTAGAGGCTTGCTCCGGTTTTGTCGGGGTTGTTTTCCTCTCGACCGATGACTTGTGTCTTCCTTACGAGACTTGTCATGATGATTGGAGATTTGCTCTTGAGTTCCGTGATTTGTTTTTTTCGGAATATCAGCCCGCCTTCTTTGTAGTTGGCTGAAAGGTGATGGAGTCTTGCTCCCGGTCTTCAAAGTTGTTTCTTCTAAAGTTTTAGCTCGTCTTTTGTGTAGACTAGTTGTCGTTGGTGGAGTCTTGCTCCCTGGTCTTGAGTTGTTTCTTCGAAGTTTCAGCTCGTCTTTTCTATAGACTAGCCGACGTTGGTAGAGTCTTGCTCCCGGTCTTCGGGGTTGTTTCTTCAAGATTCAGCTCGGCCCCTTCGTGGGCTTCCGACGGTGGTTGGGCGCGCCCCCCCGTGTTGTCGTGGTTGTTTTCCTCCCGGCATGTGACTTGTGTCTTCTCTTGAGACTTGTCACGATTGTTCGGAGGGTTTCTCCGTGCCGTTCGGTTTCTCCTTTTAGGCCCTCTAGCGTTGTCTTTTTCTTAGACAAGCTAGTGTAATTTGTGGAGTCGTGCTCGAAAGAGTTGTTCTAACTTCGGGGTTGCCTCTTCTCGGGCTAGGGTTCTCCCATCTTTGTCCAAGTTGGACTATCATATGACGTCCCTTGAAGGGTTCTCGGTCCGGGCCCATTTAAGTGCATTACTGGACTGAAGGTCAAGATGGTTGGGTTCCTATTTCATAATACTACAATCCACCTTGCCTGGTTTGGGCTGCTCTGCTTTCTGAGAGACTTGTGTGAGACGATGGGTTTCTATTTCACAACACTACACCGTTCACGCCCGATTTGAAAGGCCGTCCGCCGTCATTGGACATAGTGGCACTTTCTGGACCCTCAATGGCCTCTGCGACCTAGACGGGCCGATCCCAACGTCCTCTTTCTTCAAGAGTCGAAGTTCACGATCTTCCGCTAGGATTTAAGGTGTGGACGCTATTTCGTAGCTAGGGACGTCGCGTGGTTCCACCCTTGGAATTTGACCTCCGTTCTAGTGGTCGGGGTTGCCTTCTTTTGGTCGACTTCTTTTCGCGAAGCACCAATTCGGGCTATTTGTTCATCTCCCTTGTGAGGCATGCAGCTTTACTCTTGGCGACTTGTTTTGATTGAAGTGCCTGATAGCCGCGGGTTTGGTGACCTCTTTGTTGGATGGTCTAGAGTTCTTCTCAGGATTGGTCTTCTTCTTCTTGAAGTGCCAGAGAGTTGTTTTTACGTTTTGCTTCTTCTCTGTTGCCTTGAGTTCCTCTGATTATGGATAGAACCTTCTGAGTTGGCTTATGTGCCAAGAATTTCTGATTTCTTCTCCTTGCATGGTCATCAACTCGTAGGTTCCTGGTCCCAGTACTCTTTTGACGATGTATGGTCCTTCCCATGGGCCGAAAGCAGTTTATGCTTGCCTTCCGTCTTTTGATTTCTCTTGAGTACTTGATCTCCGGGTTGAGTTTTCTTGGGCGTGTGCACTTGTCATAGTGCCTTCTTATTCCTTGCAGATATCTTGCTTTTTGGAGGATGGCATTTGATCTGACCTCTTCTGCACAGTCGATTTCTAGTCTTCTTGTCTGTTCTCCTTCTCCTTCTTCACATTGGTCGATCCTTAGAGAGCTCCACATGAGATCTTTGGTAGAGCGACCCCGATCCATAGGTTAGGAAGAAAGGAGAGTAGCGTTGCTGGCCGATTTGAGTTCTTAGGCCCCGGACGACTTTTGGAAGTTCTTCAATCCATTTTGGTTCGTAGTCTTTGAGTTCTTCATATAGTCTTGGCTTTAGTCCGGCAAGGATGAGTCTGTTTGCTCTTTTGACTTGTCCGTTAGCCGGGGATGTGCCACGCAGGCATAGTCTATCCGTATGCCACAATCTTGTGCCCAATCTTGAATTCTGCGCATTTGTAAATGGTGATCCGAGGTCAGTGATGATCCTGTTGGGCATCCCGAATCTGTGCATGATCTCTTGGATGAACTCGACTGCATTGGTGGAGCTGAAGGTAACCAATGGCTTGTATTCTATCTATTTGGTGAATTTGTCGATGGCGACGTAGATATATTCGTATCCTCCCTTGGCTCTTTTGAGTGGTCCGACTTGATCCAGTCCCCAGCACGAAAAAGGCCATGATGGTGGTATGCGATTAAGTTGTGAGCTGGCACGTCGCGCTTGTCTTGCGAACATCCGCATCCTTTGCATCTTTCGACGAGTTCTTGCGTCTTTGAGAGCTGTTGGCAAAGAGTATCCGGTTCAATTCTTTTCCCACGAGGGTTCTTGACGCTGCGTGGTTTCCACAACATCCAAAGTGGATTTCTTGTAGGATGTCCTTTCCTTCTTCTGAGCTTATGCATTTGAGTAGTACTCGATGATGATGCTCTCTTGTAGAGCTTGTCTCCGATGAGTACGTGGTTCTTGCTTCTTCTCAAGATCCTTGTTGCTTCGGCTTTGTCATCGGGTAGCGTCTTGTTCTTAATGAAGTTAATGATGTCTTCGATCCAGGGAGTTGTTTTGCGACCTGGAGAGATTATCATTACACCGTTTAGGGCTGATTGCTCCATCTTTGTCTTCTTCGGGTTCTCCTTAATGGATGGTTTCAAGAGTTCTTCGACGAATACTCCTCGGTGGGACTTGTGCTCGTCGGATCCGAGTTTGGCTAGCACGTCCGCTGCCACGTTCGCATCCCTCGAAAGCACGTGTAGGATTTCTAGGCCTTGGAAGTTCTTTTCGGCTTGCGCGTTCTCGCGCAATAGAGGCCCATGTTGTCCTTTTGTGCAATCCGGTCTTTGTTGACTTGATTGATGATAAAATGAGTCGCCATATACTTGTAGTCTCTTGATTCCCGAGTTCTTGCTATCTTGAGGCCATGGATGAGTGCTTCATACTCGCCTCATTGTTTGTAGCTTGCCACATGATTTGTAGCACGTACTTGAGTTGTCTTCTTCCGGAGATATGAATAAAATCCCGGCTCCCCGCCCCCTAGCTTCAACGATCCATCGAAGTACATGTTCCAATGCTTCTTAATGTCGTTAGGATATGGGTTGTTGGAGCTCGTCCCATTCCGCTATGAAAATGGAAGCGCCTCGGGATTTGATTGCTCTTCTTGGGGTGAACTCTAGGCTCAATGCTCCGAAGTTCTCACGCCCATTTTGATATGCGCTCGTTGAATCTCTCGTTCCTCGGGATATCGCCTAGTGGTGAATCTGTCACCACCGTGATCTTGTGGCTGTCAAAGTAGTGTCGTAGCTTCCTTGATGTGATCGGTATAGAATAGAGTAGTTTTTGTACATGAGGGTATCGAGCTTTAGACTCGGATAGAACCTTGCTCACGTAGTAAACTAGCCCTCGCACCATGTTGGTGTGTCCAGGGCTCTTCTCTTTCCACGATGATTGCCGGCCCGACCCTTTGTGTTTGTTCTTTGCTATGTATAGCGGGAGTTCTTCTTGATCCTTTGGAGGTGTTAGGACTGGAGCTGTTGTGAGGTATTGTTTGAGTTCTTCAAACGCTTTGTCGCCTAAATGCCCGTCGGTTGAACTCTCCCTTGGTCTTGATGAGCCCTTTCTCTCCGAGCTTGGATATGAATCTGTTGAGTGCTGCCATGCACCCCGTGAGCTTCGGGACGTCCTTGACACTTCGGGGTTGTGTCATCTCAGTGATTACTTTGATTTGCTTGGTGCTGGCGTCAATGCCTCTGTTGCTGACCAAGAAAACTAGTAGCTGTCCGATGGTACTCCAAAAGACGCATTTGGTTGGATTGAGCTTCCATTTCCACTTGTTGAGGTTTTTGAAAGTCTCTTCCGTGTCTTGAATCGAGTTTCGGTTCTCTTGTTTTCACCACTACGTCGTCTCACGTATGCTTCGGCATTTTGCCAATCTGCTCTCCCAAACAAGTCTGTATCGCTTCTTTGGTACGTTGCTTCGGCGTTTTTTCGATCCGAAGGACATTGTTTTGTAGCAAAGTGGGCACCGGGGGGGTGATAAAAGAGGTCTTGCTCGATCTTCTTTCTTCGATGCGATCGGTGGTATCCCGAGTAGCAATCCAAGAATGATAGTAGAGCTGATCCTCGCCGTGGAGTCCACTATTTGATCAATCCTTGGTAGCCCAAAAGGGTCCTTTGGGCGGTCTTGTTCAGGTCTATGTAGTCCACGCACATGCGTGTTGGCATTTGTTAAGTGCTAAAAGAATATGAAGGATTTTGCAAGCACATAGAACACCTACCATTGTAGCTTTTCCCTAGGATAAGTATTCTAGAGTATCGTATCCACAGGGAAGCTTTGGCTAAAGCATTCTAATAAGTCACAATCATGTATCCACTAACTCAGTAAACCACTAGACTATAGTGAGGGGGTAATTGTTAAAGGATAAGTAAATGTCAATGCATAAAATAATAACCTACCTAAGGTATCAAAGAATAACTAAACTAATCAAGAGGTCAAAGGGAGAGATCAAGGTTTCTAGATACTTCTCTATTACTTAGGTTCTATGATAGCAATTATACCATAACGCCGGGACACCAAAGCACTAGCCACGTAAAGGGATGAGAAGGGGGCTAGGAAGGTTTGGCAAGGTCCTACAAACACCAACCCAAGCGTGGTGGAAGACGTCGGCCATCAGGGCTTTCACCACCTGGGGCTACCACAAACTATCCGTGGGGTTGGGTGCAATCTCAGGTAACCTATAGCCTAGACACCAAGTCTATACTATAGATTACTACTCTAGCTACCATGAATAATTAGAGTCCTCAATGGCGGAGATCCCATGCAATAGCATAACAACTATACTTAACCATATATATAAAACATGGAAATAAATAGAGAAGATAAATATGTGAATCATAAGTCTTGTAGAGAAGATACAAAGACATACCATACTCTGAAGACATCTCGAGCAGGGAGCATAGCTCCTCTCTCCTTTACTCCCGATTAGATCTAAGTTAGATCTAATCTAGTTCTAATTACATGGCTAATCTATCTCTAATTACATGACTAATCTTCTTCTAATTCACTAATCCCTAAGAGAGAGGTTATCCTTACATTGGGACACCTCTACAACTTAGAGATAATGAAATAGAATGAGATAGAATGAATTAGGGTTTCACCCTGGGGTCAGGGGGTCTTCTTATATAGGCCTTGGCGATGAATGATAGCCCTTGGATCAAACCGACCTTGGCAATGGTGTAGATACAACCTTAATGTCGGTGGTAAACCGCCATAGAAAGGAGAGGATGGCAGGGGAGGACCCACCGGCAGCCGGCCTAAATGGTTTCTGGCGGCCGAGGGTGGTCTAGAAGCTTCCCGGCCGTGTTTCTTCCGGTGTCCCTCGATACCTTCTAGAATGTTTTAGTCCACTTTTCGGGTCGAGTTACTTCACGGTTAAGTCTTGTCATCATATGGGATGTATATTCGAAACTTTCTCCATTCTTCTCTCTGCATTTATCTATTAAGTCCCCTGAAATTATATAAATCACCAAAACTCGTGGAATTATGTTAGTTAAACCCCTAGACTTATGTTGATATTCATTTTAAGCCCTTATCCAAGTTTAGTTGACTAGTAATATTATGCTATAACAGGTGTCAACAAGTTCCCTAAGCTTACCCTTTGCTAGTCCCTAGCAAAGCCAAACTTAGCAATGGATCGAGGAGTTCTTTGCAACGCCTTCACACCTCAAAAGTACACATACTTTCAAACAAAATTTCTCCTCTATATTAGAATAACCTTCAACTTACCCATATTACCTTTAACCATGGAGCTTATAGCCTTTTTCTTTGATCTTGGGCAATTGAAAGATAGAAACAGTCAAGTCAAGCACCATATCACAAGCTCTTTGTTCAACTATCCTTCTGGAGTTTTTGCAAGTTTTCAAAATAAAAATCAAAGTTCCTTTTGTATGACCCTCTCAAGTCTCTCATTTGTGGTATTTGTGGATCCTCACTTAGGCAATAATGTTGTGTTGCCTTTCTCTCATAATATGTGGTATTTTTGGAATAAGGCAAGGTAGGACACTATGCCCTTCTCTCTCACCCTATATCTAAGGCTTATATATCCGGAGCTCATAGGTAAGAGAAAACTAATTTATTTACTTACTAAGCATATATTGTAAATTCAAGCAATGGATCCAAAGTTACAAGTCACACTGATCAAGTGGTGCATGTGTATGGTGGATAAAATAAAATGGTATGGAATATAGTAAGGTGTAAGGAAAAGATGATGGGAAATCTTACTTATGCTCCTTGAGGAATCTTCTCTCTTTTGAAATTTGGAAATTCTATAGAGAATCGGGTTGTATCTTTTTTTTTTTTTTAGAGAGGTGGGTCCTACTCACCCTCGAACTTGTGTCCATTTTTCTCTCTCTTTTTTTTTTTTTTAGAGATGTGGGCTCTACTCACCCTCGAACACTTGTTCATTTTTCATCTCTTCTCTTTAGGGAGGTAGGCTCTTCTCGCCCGTAGGACACTTGTCCATTTTTCATCTCCCTTTCTTTTTTTTTTTAAATACAACCCAAATCTTTTTTGAAATAACTTTTGAGAGATAAATAAATGTAATGGAGCTTTTGTAAGATATTGGCTAGCAATGAATGAGTGGATGGGTATAGTGAATATTTTTGGTTGTTCTCTCCCCCGGGATAGGAGTAGAACATTTTTGGTGAATATTTGGTGGATGCTTTGTGGATGCATACTTCTAGAGTAGAAGTAGCAATAATGCAAGTGGAATAGAGTGTGGTGGAGTGGATTGTGCATGATCAGCATGACAAGTTTCTAAGGGTCGACAAAGATTGAACAAACTCAATGCAAAGCAAGCAGCCTATATATATATATATCAAAGGGTTTTCCTAATCTAGGGAGCATGTATATATGGTCTGTGGTAGGAGGTTCAACACTCTTGTCACACAGGAACTTATCATGTGCACTTTAATTTTCAAAAGATAAATCTCCAGAAATCTAGTATCACTAGGAGTAAGATAAATAGCAGCTCAGACTCTCATATATCATATCCGTCAATTACCTAGACTTTAGAGCAAGCATTTGCTACCCACAGGTTTCAGGTCCAGAGCAAATCTCAAGTCAAAGCAGTTGCATTAAAAGCTCGAGAGAAATTAAGCTTGAAAGGGAGGTACTTGAAAAGAATTACGACGGAGCGACTATTCATCATCTCCAAGGCTAGAGATTATCTTCAGAATTTATTTTATTCGCACACTCTAATAAAGACTAGATAGACTCTTTTTATTTGGTTTCCTTAGTTATGCATCTTTTTATATCTTTCTAACAAAATAAACATATCTAGCTAGTAGTAAATAAGATAAAGGGATACTTATCTGGATACATGGGGATTTCACTCCCCCAATTTGGATGTTGACATAGTCTTCGATGTTCTTGATGGTTGGAAGTAAAGTTAGATAGTGATGGTGGTGATTGATCTTCTTTAATGCTAGACACCATGTGTGTCATATCTCTCTTCCTCGGGATCTGCTGAACTCAAATAAACAACAAAGCTAGTGGAACTAGTTAAGCGTTAATGGTTTTAGCCACTTAGCTTCTTGTTGCCAAAGATGATAATTCCATTTAAGACAGGTTGTTCAGCGAGCATTAATATTTTTGGATTTTCTATGCAAAATAAAGAATGATGATGCATGCATATTTATTTTATTTTTATGCCATCACAATAAATATCCTTGTGGGTTGTTACACACCACAAAATTACTCATATGGGGCTTAGAGTTTTTCATGTCTATGCAACAAACAAATATTTATTTTTTCTTTTCTAATGCAAGGCTAGTAATATAAATATGCTAAAGGAAAAACAATTATGCAATGCAATAAGGTAAATATGGATAACTACCGATCTTACCTTTTCGGCGAGGGTTCAGTGTTTTAAGTCCTCTGAACGAGACTTCTTACCTTGTTGTTTTCTTGAGTATATTATCCGATCTTGACAGTCGTGCTCCTTGAGATGGTGAAGGACAATGTCACCCATGTTTCTTCTTTGGTCTTATGAGTTGGAGTGAAGCGCAGACAAAGATCTTAGTGTGCATGCTTATAAGACATTCACTTGTTGAATTTTGGAGAGACTGATAAGCTTCTCCACCATTTTGCTCAAAGTGTGTCCTGCTTGCAAAATCATGGTAGGGATCAAGTGCATGGGCTCTGTTGGTGGGAAAACACCAACAGAACCAAAACTTCATTCATTCTTCTCTAACCATAGGCACATCAAACAAGATAAAGTTGATTTATTATACACTTTTCTTAAACCTAACTTGGGTGACAAGATTAGAAGATTGAGCATGATTATTTGTGATTAAAACATTCGACAGATCAAATCAAGCTCGTTGACTCTTGGAAGGGTTTTCTTATCCAAACATGATGTATCAAAGGCATGATATCGATTATGTTCTTCCAAAGCAAGGTAAGCAATATTCTGGTTTATAAGATGAGGACTAAGAGATCAAGAGAGTGGTGGTAAGAACAACTCAACGAAACATGTTGAGCTAATGAAAATGGATAAAGCAAGGGTGCTGCTCTAACATGTTTAGCTCATTGTTTATGAACATGCCATAGTTAAGGGAAAGCTTATTTATTGACAACTTACCTCAAGATGTTACCTTAATTGTTGAAGCATGCGGCACCGTAACACCTCGTGGTGGATCTTTCCATCCGCTTGAAGCTTTCCTTATTTGGCCTCTTGTGTATCCTGTTCTTCACTTGTCTCCTTTATTGCATCGTCCATTCTTTCTTGTCTTTGAATTGTGCTTAAACCTTTTTGCTCCTCTCATGATTTTATTCCTGTAATATTAGTTGACAACAGATGCCGAAGGAATACAAATAATTGTAAACAAGGGTAGAACTGTCATGGAGCTTAAGGTTGCTTTTATGCCAGAAGAAGTTTTGATTGGATATTTTAATTAGCAAGTGCTCACTATTACTTTTTCTCTAGTGGGAGATTTTATTATACCTTAAGTTTGATTTTGATGAATGACATTTGTTAACCAAACAAACTTAGAGAGACAAAGTAATAGTGAGTAGAGGGATTGCAAACTAGCATGTCAAAGTGACGGGAGCTTGAGTAGAGGAAGAGTAATGTCGGATAATCTTTAGAGGAATCGACCTTCCTCCTCCATGCTCGAGCCTTCTGTCTTTCGACACTTTAAGTGTGAATGCTTTGAACCATCCTTGATTGTGTATTGTAATCACCATGTCCTTAGATGTTGTTCATCCTTTTGTTCCTGCAAGTTTAGTGACCAAGAATACCCGAAGGGAACTTGTCCTAGGAAACATGTTGTTGTTTTTTTTTAAAGCCTTCATATGCTCGGATATATATATTATTTTTTATTTATTTTTTTTTCTTTAGAACATAAGACAAAAGTTGTATATAATTATAAGATTTATATTCACTTACCTATCTTTGATGTTCTTATGGCCTATAACTTTGTCCATCCACTTCTTTAGAGTGATTTCTTTTCTAGATCGTGTTATATGACACTCTTCTTCATTGAATAGACATAGCACAGATCCTTTCCTATAAAATGTTAGTGGACACATACCCAGGGGAATATACAATATATGGTTGAAACAGGGGGTTGTTGTCCAAAGTTCATAAGATCTCATCTATGCTAATAGAAAAGGTGGTTCTTTGATTACTCTTAGCACAGATTTTATTTATCAAGTCTTGTAACTCATTTTATTTGTTGCTGCACTCTAGCATGTGGATCAAGGCAAAGGTAACTTGTAGCAAAAGAGAATGCGAATGATTTGATACTTACAATTCTTCCATCAATGATGAGCCGTGTCTTTTGCACAAGGTTGTAGTTCATCATATGCCTTGCTTCATCTACGATCCGAGTTCATCTCTTGACTTACCCGAATTGGATTTGAGAATTTTTCGAGGGGGTTAGTCCAACACAATAACCAATGTCTACGCAAGCAATTCTTAGTTCAATAACCAAACTAGACTCCATGTCTAATTCAATTAAGGAAGGCATTTTAACCTAAGCACCACGCTTAATTTAAAAGCCTTTGGAAATACCCTATATGCATATAGAAATATTCCCAAACTAAAGCATACTATAGTAAACAAAGGTAGCATGATAACACTATAGAGATTTAATCAAATAGAGATGAAAGAACATGATCACGGTGAGGATTTTTTTTCTTAGAAATGCAAACGATATGGATGTATGCAAAGAACTAATCATGCAATGGATCTACTATAAGAAAACATAAACTAAGCGGAGTGAATGCATGAGTTGATCAAGTAAACATGTAATGCAATGCAAGAAATTAAATGATAACTACTCAATCAATTTATAGTCCATATGAGTAGGACTTTCTCACCTTTGTTAATCATACTTACCATGATGTGCAGCTTCTATGTGCGTCACTTGAGATGAGTGCATTGAATTCTTGTGACGGCGACTTCTTTTCCAATACATATGGTTAGAATAATACATATTTAAATACATACCTTTGAGATGGCGGGGTTCTAATGTTGATGAATCTTGAATGATCGGGCACCCTGGGTTCTTTAATCTTTTTTTTTTTTCTTGTGGAATCTTGTCGGAAAGTCGCAACAACATCTTTTGTCCCTGTCTATTCCACAACTCAACGAGAACAAGGGTAATCCTACTAAAGCTAGTGATACACTAAATTTCAGAACATCATGATCATCATTAGAATCTTTAGGCCAATTGCTTCCCGACAGCGGCGTCAAAAAAGCTTGTTGGCATTTGTTAGGTGCTAAAAGAATATGAAGGATTACGCAAGCGCCTGAACACCTACCATTGTAGCTTTTCCCTAGGATGAGTATTCTAGAGTATCGTATCCACAGGGAAGCTTTGGCTAAAGCATTCTAATAAGTCACAATCATGTATCCACTAACTCAGTAAACCACTAGACTATAGTGAGGGGGTAATTGTTAAAGGATAAGTAAATATCAATGCATAAAATAATAACCTACCTAAGGTATCAAAGAATAACTAAACTAATCAAGAGGTCAAAGGGAGAGATCAAGGTTTCTAGATACTTCTCTATTACTTAGGTTCTATGATAGCAATTATACCATAACACTTCGGGACACCAAAGCACTAGCCACAGAAAGGGATGAGAAGGGGGCTAGGAAGGTTTGGCAAGGTCCTACAAACACCAACCCGAATGTGGTGGAATACGTCGACCATCGTGGTGGCTGTCACCACACAGGGCTACCACAAACTATCCGTGGGGTTGGGTGCAATCTCAGGTAACCTATATCCTAGACACCAAGTCTATACTATAGATTACTACTCTAGCTACCATGAATAATTAGAGTCCTCAATACGAGCGGAGATCTCATGCAATAGCATAACAACTATACTTAACCATATATATAAAACATGGAAATAAATAGAGAAGATAAATATGTGAATCATAAGTCTTGTAGAGAAGATACAAAAGACATACCATACTCTGAAGACATCTCGAACAGGAGCATAGCTCCTCTCTCCTTTACTCCTGATTAGATCTAAGTTAGATCTAATCTAGTTCTAATTACATGGCTAATCTATCTCTAATTACATGACTAATCTTCTTCTAATTCACTAATCCCTAAGAGAGAGGTTATCCTTACATTGGGACACCTCTACAACTTAGAGATAATGAAATAGAATGAGATAAAATGAATTAGGGTTTCACCCTGGGGTCAGGGGGTCTTCTTATATAGGCCTTGGCGATGAATGATAGCCCTTGGATCAAACCGACCTTGGCAACGGTGTAGATACAACCTTAATGTCGGTGGTAAACCGCCATAGAAAGGAGAGGATGACAGGGAGAACCCACCTGGCGGCCGGCCCTAAATGGCTCTGGCGACGCCGGGGTCCGTAAGCTTCCGGCCGTGTTTCTTACGGTGTCCTCTCGATACCTTCTAGAATGTTTTAGTCCACTTTTGGTCGAGTTACTTCACGGTTAAGTCTTGTCATCATATGGGATGTATATTACGGAACTTTCTCCATTCTTCTCTGCATTTATCTAGTAAGTCCCTGAAATTATATAAATCACCAAAACTTCGTGGAATTATGTTAGTTAAACCCCTAGACTTATGTTGATATTCATTTTAAGCCCTTATCCAAGTTTAGTTGACTAGTAATATTATGCTATAACAGGTGTCAACAATGCGCCAATGTCGAGGTGTTCTTCTTACGTATGCGGAGGCTGGGTTGGCAAGCCGGTCGGGGATGTAGGATCTCTCGATGAATCTGCTGCGAGTAGTTTCGCGATCTCCTTCTTGATGGCTTCTTTCTTTTACGGCGAGAAACTCCTTAGTCTTTGCTTGATGGGTTTGGATCCCATGTTGATGTCAATGCGTGCTCGGCCGGCTCCTTGGGACACAGGGCATGTCACGCGGTTTCGGCCGAATATATCTACGTGTTGCCTTAGGAAATTTGGTGGCGTGAGTTCTATTTTGGAGATAGGTGGTGATGATCGCCGTCTTGGATGAATCACCCGTCTGTAGGTCTATGTGCTTGACGTCGGCTTCCTCGGTGGAATCGAATTGCTTGCTTCTTGGTGGTATCTTGAGTTCTTCTAGATTTGCTTCCTCTGCCATTTGGTTGAGTTCTTTTTCTCCAAGAGCTCTCTGTTTTGTTTGCAATCTCCACGGCTTGTACATCACTTTCGAAAGCTTTCTTGAGATCTCCTTTGATGGAAAGAACCCCAAATGGTGTTGGCATCTTCAGTAGAAGATACGGGTAGTGTGGAATAGCCATGAACTTTGTGATAGCAGGTCTTCCCATGATGGCATGATATGGTGACTCGAGATCTGCCACTTCGAACTTGATGTACTTTGTCCGGTAGTTGGATGGAGATCCAAATGTAACTGGCAAGGTGACTTGTCCAACTGGTATGGCTGCTCGTCCGGGTACTATCCCATAAAAAGGAGTGTTGGTCGAGCGATCAATCCGGAGAGGTCTAGTCCCATCTTGTCCGGTGTTTCTGAGAAAATGATGTTTAGCCCTGCTCCTCCGTCGATCAACACCTTGGTGATAGTTGCTCCAGCTATCGTGGGTTCTAGTACCAAGGGATACAGGCCGGCGTTGCCTACGCTTGTCCATTGATCCTCCCTGGTGAACCGAATCGGGTATTAGAACCGGTTGAGATAGCGTGGTGTTGCGGGCTCTGCTGCCATGATTGATCGGAGTGCCAACTTATCTTGTCTCTTGCTCTTTGATCCGAGTACTCCAGAGAATATGACGTTCAGAGATCTTGTTGCTTTCTAGAAATCTCCGTCTTTGGCTCTTATTTGGCCTCTTCTCTGTTGTCTTGATTGTTCCCCTTTTGAGCGAGTTGTTTCCTCCCTTGTACTTCTCACGGAATGTAGAGCGACCAGGCGTGTGTTGAGCTCGAGGGGTGATAGATGCAAGGTAGGTCTTCTAGCTTGATATTGCTTCTGTTCCTATCGCCATTGTTGTTGTTGTTGTTGAACCTTTGCTTGTAGGGTTTCTTTGGCTTTTCCGCCATTGCGACAATGTTGTATGCGGTCCTCACTTCTTTTCTTTTGCTAAGAATTGTTTTGTTCCTTCTTCGGGCCCTCCGAGTTCTTTCTTTACGGGAAGCGATCTCGGGTTCTTTCTTCAGCCCTCGATCATCTTCTCAACTTGAAGCTTGAAGGCGCTTGTTCGTCCTCGGGTTGTCTTTGTAGAAGTCCGAGAACTACCATCTTGAAAAAATTCCATTGCCGAAGGCGTCTATCACTTCCCTTTCAGTGAAGTCATGCACTTGGGATCTCATCTCCCCAAATCTTCGGTAGTAATCCCTCAAGGATTCTCGGCTACGCTTGAGGCTCTTATTTCGGCTGAGTAATAGGATGGGTAATGATTCTCTGAAGATTCTTTGTAGAATGCTTTACGCAAGTCTTCACGGTATCGATTGAGCCCTCTTCGATCTTGTCAAACCATTGGAGTGGTAGAGCCTCTAGGGCCATGGGAAAGAAGACGGCCTTAGCATCATCATCTCCTCCGGCCCGACTCAATGGATTGTGAGTAGACTCGAGCCATTATGCGGGCTCTATTTTCCCATCATACTTCGAGTGGTTTGAAGGTTTGAACTTTGGGGGTAGCTTGACCTCTTGCAATCTTTTCTGCGAAGCAAGGAAATCTGTCGTAACTTCCCGTCGTTCTTTCTTCGAGTCTTCCTGAGGTTCTTCCTCCTCTCGGATGAGTTCCAGTAGGTTGATATGTTGACTCTGCGACTTCTTCTTGTCGGCTTGGTCTTGGAGCGGGGCTCTCCCTCGGGGGTCTGAGTGCATCATCCACCACCCCTCGGCGGCACGGAGTTATTGGAACCCTCTGGCCTGCCCACCTTTCAAGACGTTGGATCGGCTTCTTGGTGCATGGGATTTGTTTGCCCTTGACCGTGGCGTTCTAGGATCTCTTTCACGGGTAGCCTTTTGCAAGGCCTCCTTGATGAGCCTCTCCTCGTCGTTTAGATCTGCAGCGGTCTTGGCGGTTGATCAATCCTTGTAGCCTTTCTCGGGTTACTTGTTGATCGTCCTCGGCTTCTCTTTCGGATTTTAGCCTCTCGTACTCATGTAGATCGGCGATATTTGTTCAAGGCTTTGCATGCGTGCATTTTGCCGCGATTCGGCATCCTCCCTTGACTTGTTCCTTTTTCAGGCCTTTCTTGGCGTTGGTGTTCTCCTTCGTCTTCAAGGGTTCTTTCATCCGCCGAGATGTTGGATAGGCCTTCGTCGATGGACCTGATGTCGGGGGCATCGGGGCCGGTTAAGCGGCGCAGCCGGCTTTGCCACCATGAAGATTTCCTTAGCGGTCATAGCCTTGGGCCGCCACTCCTTCTGTCCAGGGTAGGATTTGTCATGTTGGTCTTTCCCGATCACCGCTGTTGCCTGACGATTGGCTCCATCGAGGGTTCTTGGCTAGTGGATGATGCACTCCTCTGGGGTTCTTGTCAAGATGAGCCCTCTTTGTGCGCCCTCTAAAGGAATCTCCAGTCTTCTCTTGAGTTGTCTTGGCACTCCTTGAATACGCGAACGCCGAGTTGCGTAGTCCTGTAGGAAACTGAAAAGGTAATCTGGACTGGTGCCCAGGGTTATATCCGAAATCGCCTTCTTTCTCTGAGTCGAGAAAGTTTTGGTCGAAAAAAGTTTCCAGTAGGAGTAGTTTCCCTTATCTCGAGTCGGATTAGGAGTTGTGTTTTGAGTTGCCCTTGGAGTCCGTATACTTGAGCCACGGGTTGTCCACCTTCCCGAGCCGGTTTGGGTTTGGGTCCTTAGCGTGAAACTCGGGCAGGCCGAACTCGCCCTCCGTCTACAAGGCAGTTTCGGTAAGCGTCAGTTGCTGGAGCTTCTCGGTGAGTTCTGGTTCTTTGGTCTTGGGTTCCTCGATGACGCAGCCTCGAGTCTTGCCGTCGTTGTCGATCTCGCAAGCCCACGTTCTGAAGATGACCGTCCTCCTCGCCGGTGAACTCATGATGTCGTGGTCCGCCGGACTCTCGTGCTGAAATTCGACGAGCCCCTACGGCGCGCGCGCCACCAAGCGATGTTTTACGACCGAGAGCTGCGCCCACGGGGTGAACCGGGCAGTTTGTTTGGGCCTCGGCGAACCAGGAGCCGGGCGGTTTGTTGCGCGGTGACATTGAGGCGAGGGTTTTTTTATCTTTGGTTCGGGCCCTCGATCAAGGATCGAGTAAAGACCTTTACGCCCGGTCGGCGTGAGCCTTTTTTGATTGATGTTAGCCGAGAATCGGCCGGTGAAGCTTACAAAGACTTGGTCGTGGCCAAGCTTGTGTTCTCAGTAACCGTGCTATGCGTTCGTGCTCCCTCTACGAGGTGTTCCTTGGCCGCCTTTATAGTCTAAGGAGCCAAGGAACTCGCTACGATCCTAGTCGGATCTGAGAGAGGGTTGTCCGTAGGGAACCGAACACCGAACTCTAAACAAGGTAACCCGACTAGTGTTCTATCCTAATTACAACGAGAAGTCTCTGTAGCTATGCTTCCATTGCCTTAGGGGAGTTGTTTGTGGCCGCAAGCTAGGATAGAACCTGCGAACAACTTCGGTAGAGTTCTTTGGTGATCCTGTATCCACATTATCCATATTTAAAATCCCCGCATTACATATTTATTCTTTCTATATCATGTCTATATTTTCATTATTTTATATATCTGCATTTTAAAAATAACAAAAATATTTTTGTCTTTTGTTTTTGTGAAAACCTTTAAGCCCCATGCTAATATCCCCGAGTCTAAACACCTCTAGGTTATTTCTTTGTGGTGGCATAAAAATAAAATAAAGATGCATAAGTACTTTATCTTTTCTTGCATATAAAAATAAAATAAAAACTCAAAAAAATGAAAATCCAAAAAATATTTTCCAGGGCAAACAAAAGCAATGTGGCTAACCCCTAATGCTTAATCAAGTTCCACTAGCTTTGTTGTCTATTTGAGATCAGCAGATTTCAAGAAGAGAAGAGACATGCTAGGCGCCACCCTTGACGCCAACTACCTCAACTTCTACATCATTGAAGATTACACTCCAATCTAGCTTGGGGAGTGCAACCCCAGTTATCGGTAAGTATCTTACTATCTATATATATTATAGTAATATTATTAGTTAAATATTTTGTTTTGCTAGAAAGTTTGTTAAGAGTCTAGTTTTATAAAGTCTAGTTGTTTTAAAGAGTCTTTTTGTTAGAGTGTGAATAAAAGGATCGAGAGAGAGTGTTCACTAAGTTTACTTTGCTCAACTAAAATGAACCCCAAAATCTACCAACATGGAGATGATGAATAGTTGCTCCGTTGTTATACTTTTCTAGTACCTAGCTTTCAAGCTTAATTTCTCTTGAGCTCCATTTGCAAAATTACTTTGACTTGATATTTACTCTAAACACGAAACCTATGGGTTGCAAATGCTTGCTCTAAAGTCTAGGTAATTGACGGATATGATATATGATAGTCCGAGCTGCTATTTGATCTTACTCCTAGTGATACTAGATTTACGGAGATTTATATTTTGAAAATTGAAAATGCACATGATACGTTCTGTGCGACAAGAGTGTGAACCTCCTACCACAACCATATATACATGTTCTCTAGATTAGGAAAACCTTTTTGATATATATATATAGGCTACTTGCTTTGCATTGAGTTTGTTCAATCTTTGTCGACCCTTAGAAACTTGTCATGCTGATCATGTACACTCCACTCATTCCACTCCACTCCATTCCAGTCTACTACATTCCATTCGCTTATATGCTATTTCCATCACGAAGAAATACGCATCCACCACATATACATCCATTATATATATATCACTATCATTTCACTCTAGCCAGCAAAAAATGTTTCTACTCCTATCTTGGGAGAGAGCAACCAAAAATATTCCCTATACCCATTCACTCATTCATTGCTAACCAATATCTTACAAAAGCTCCATTACATTTGTTTATCTCTCAAAAGTTATTACAAAAGAGATTTGGGTTGTAGATTAAAAAAAAAAAGAAGAAAGGGGGATGAAAAATGGACAAGTGTCCTACTTACAGTAGAGCCTACCTCCCTAAGAAAAAAAAAAATAAAGGAGAGTTAAAAAACGGACAAGTGTCCACTGAAAACAATGGGTACTTAGATGCTCGCCTCTCCATAAAAAAAAAATAAAGAAAGAAAAAAGATACGACCGGGTTCTCTCTGAGTTTTCAAATTCTAAAGAGAGAAGATTTCTCAAGGAGCATAAGTAAGATTATCCCTCATTCATTCTATACACTTCACTACATACTTTACTATATTCCCTACCATTTATAATCTATCTACCATACACATGCACCACTTGATCAGTGTGACTTGTAACTTTGGATCCATTGCTTGAATTTACAATATATACTTAGTAAGTAAATTTAGTTTTCTCCTACCTATGAGCTCCAGATATAAGCCTTAGATATAGGGTGAGAGAGAAGAAGGCATAGTGTGCTATTGCCTTAGCCAAAAATACTACATATTATGAGAGAAAGGCAACACTACCTTATTGCCTTAGAGAGGATCCACAAATACCACAAATGAGAGATTAGAGAGAGTCATACTCGGAACTTTGAGTTTTATTAGAAAACCAACAAAAACTCCAGAAGGACAGTTGATCAAAAGAGTTTGAGATATAGTGCTCGACTTGAATGTTCTATCTTTCAATTACCCAAGAGTGAAGAAAAGGTTATAAGCCCCAAAAAGGTAAGAGGTAATATGGGTAAGTTGAAGTTTTGAAAAGATTATTCTTATCTGGAGAGAAATTTTGTTTGAAAGCATGTGTACTCTTAAGGTGTGATAACGTTGCAGCAACTCCTGATCCAAGTAAGAAGTTTAATATAATATCATGTGTCTTGCTAGAGACTAGCAAGAGGTAAGCTTGGGGGAGCTTGTTGACACCTGTTATAGCATAATATTATAAGTCAATTAACATGAAATAAGGGCTTAAGTTAGATGTCAACATAAGTCTAGGGGTCTAACTAATATATTTCCACGAGTTTTGGTATTCTGTGACTTTCGGGGACTTAACAGATAAATGCCGAGAAGAATGGAGAAAGTTAGGAATATACAAGACATATGAAGACAAGACTTGACCGTGAAGTAACTCAACCCGAAAAGTGGACTAAAACATTCTAGAAGATACCAGAGGACACTAGAAGAAATGGGAAGATGAGGTGGCAAGACACCCTGGCGGCCGCCAGTGCCATGTAGGCCGGCCGCCAGGTGGGGTCACCCTGTCAGCCTCTCCTTTTTATGTCGGTTTACCACCGACCTTGAGTTGTATCTACACCGTTATTGAAGGTCGGTTTGATCCAAAGGTCCACATTCATCGCCAAGTGCTATATAAGAAGACCACGACCCCGGGGGTGAAACCCTAATTCATATCAACTCATAGTCAATTCATTATCAATCTCATCAAGTCCAACCAAGTCTAGACCTAAGCCCTAGTTCATCATATTAGAAGTAGTTAGCTATCTAGCTAGTTCTAGTTCAAGATCAAGTTCATCTTGAGTTCACGATAGTCAAGAAGTAGCAAGGATCATCGTTCTTGAGACTTCTCTCTTGTATTCGATCCGTAAGTACTATTATATTCAGAATACAATTGTTATGGCTTTGATCTTTATAATGATTATATTCTTATTAATATGTGTTTATGCATGCTATGATTATATATTTAGTTTAGTGAGATTGTCTTATATCTTTATGCATGGAATTGTATAGCATCCATATAGATGATCACTATGTGGGTGATAAGCAATGTGTAAACGTGGTGTTTATACAACGTTTATCCGCAATTACACCCTACATTCCGGGACGTGTGGTAGATCGCGAGAGTGACAGATCCTGTTGAGTCCTTTGGAGTCCACCCTCCGAATGTTAGGACACGTTGAGCTTTAATTACGGTGATGATCAAGTTTAGGTCCATGGTTGTCATTGGTAATGCTTACCATGTGTAGATGTAATCCAACCTTGCCATGATAGCTAGATGTATTGCACTAATTGTAGTATTCATTGACATATGATTAGGAGTATCTTAGGAATATTCTTTCTATTCTTTCTATAACATGCTAATAACTCATTATGATACTAGTGGCATATGATGATCTTAGACTTGGGTAGTTATCATTTATTCAATTATCTTTATCTTGTGACTTATCCTCGTTGAATAATGTTAGATGCTTATGGCTACTCTGCATTATACAACCGTAAGTGGATCTCATAAGTAAATCACAATATAAATCATTACCCCTTTTCTCTCTACTTTCCATAGACTTACCTTCCCTGTGGTAAAATATAAATACGATACGGATTACTCAGGTGAAGTGCTACGATGGTATTTCTATGCGTGCGCTTGCGGATATCATGTTCATTCTTTTATCAAGGCCTATCAACAAATACCATACCCGCATTTCTTTGAGCGTTATTGCTAGGGTGACAGACTAGTGTATAGGTAATGCCTAGAAATGAGTGGTATACCTTGAGTACATATCCTGGTGAGATTAACTCCACTATGGATAATGATGCTAAGTTTACATTTCACTACTAACACCGCCTAACTTCACTTTGTTGGATCATGAGGTTAATCCCATATCCAAGCTAACATGATTAGATAGATATCCCATATATATTTCTTTCGCCTTCCTATTTGGATCGTGTCAAAAATATCAACAGCCACACGGGAGGAGTTGGTGGCACGACGGCACCCGGTGGCACGGGGGCTTAGCCTTGACGCGGCGGCTCGAGCCACTACGTAGTTTTCGGTCAATAGCAACCCACAAATTGTGTTATAATATGCCGTTTTTGGGTGCAATAGCTGAAATTGCAACCAAACGATTTGGTAAAAGTTGAGATGCGCAAAAAGTCCCGTGGTATTAACCTTCAACCACGATGGCTATTTGGGTGTTGCAATTTTTTTTTTTTGTATTGCAACCCAATGAGGTGTTGAAACAAGACTATATTGACACGCTCTAGTTGGTGCTATAGTATCCTATTGCAACATTTCAGGTGATGCTAGAGGTCTCAATGGCATCTAACACCGGCGTTGCAATTCTAAAAAGAGGCGTTGCAAAGGATTGTATTGCTACGCTCTAGTTGTGGTTGCTACACATTTTTGCCACAAACTTGCTTTGGGTGCTATAGATGGTCCCCTCTATTACTACTGAACTGTGATTGGATGCTATACTTGTCAATCCATATTGCCACCAAAGGTTTTTGGGTGCTATATGTGTTCCTTTCTATTGCTACGAAATTAATTTGGATGCTATACTTGATGACCAATATTGCCACCAAAGGTTTTTGGGTGCTATATGTGTTCCTTTCTGTTGCTACGAAATTTATTTGGATGCTATACTTGATGACCAATATTGCCACCAAAGTTTTTTTTTGGGTGCTATATGTGTTCCTTTCTATTGCTATGAAATGAATTTGGATGCTATACTTGATGACCAATATTGCCACCAAAGTTTTTGTGGGTGCTATATGTGTTCTGTTTATTACTACGAAACTTATTTGGATGCTATACTTGATGACCAATATTGCCACCAAGTTTTTTTTTTGGGTGCTATAAAATAACCACCACAATTGCCACCAGCTAGGATTGGTTGTTATAGGTTGGCCATTATATTACTACCAAAACCATACAGTTTGAATGGTTGTTACATGTGGCCACCTCTATTGTTTTCGACCTTTATGACATCGAAAAAAAATGTGTTTGCGATAGGATAAAATATCTTTTCCCACGAATATTGTTGCTACCATAATTTTGTAGCTATTGCCACATGTGCCACGCTCATTTATTTGGACCACCAATAATTTAACAATATAATACAAGATCAATAATAATAATGTATTTTTGGGTGCAAAAAATGTATATATACTGAATTAGCCATTCAGTATAAAAATCAACACTCAATTGTTTCAACAAACCACCACACACGAACTTGGTACATAGTACTTAAAAACACAAAAGTTTCAAACCTTGCATTGTTGGAGCGAACCCTAAAGCGATCCCATCACTTGATCAGCAAGCGGTGACTTCAAGGCGATCCCTTCACAGATTGTTTTCGCTCCATTAGTGCCGCCCCTTCCTGGAAAGAATGAAAGACATTTGTTTTAGCATTAAGTAAACTGACATTATCAAAAGGGGGCAAAAAAAAGATGCACTAAGCCAAAGTTTCATTGCTCATCATAAAATTATCGGAATGACGGCATATAATGAACACAAGTATAAACATTTTGACAAACGGCTAAAGCGAGAAACATTCACGGCAGGTAGTGGAGATTTCAAAATTTCACCTCCTTTATTGTTTTTGGGCGTTGGCATGTCGTTTTTTAGGCTGCTTTTGCTTGGGTCTGCAGAGTGGATGAATTAATGTAAAGCGGTGTTGGAGTATTTGCTTCATTGCTTGCTTTACCACCACTTCTTAGATGGCGCTTGAAAATTTGCTGCCTTTCTTGGATCAGATTTGTTTGCTTTTTGACTTTGTTGAGGTTTCTCCCCTTTTTTCACCTTGTTGAGGTTTGTCCCCTTTTTCACCTTGTTGAGATTTTATGCGGGTTGCGTTCAACATTGTCACGGAAAGCGAATAAGGTGGAATGATAAAAATTAGGCGCCATTTTGCGGTATCGGATAGCACTAAACGTTGTCAATTAACGGACCTCTGTGGAGACCGAATCTTGAGGGGTTGGCTCAACATTGTACGATGAGTCGTAGTCATTTGCCGTCGCCACATCTTCAATTGCATGACATTGTTGTTTGACTCGGACAGATTTTTTAGCTAGGCCAACCTATAAAACGATAGGCAGGTTAGATATAGAACCTAAGGAAAGAAATCCATTCACCAAAACAAGATTAAGATCACCTATTAAAAAAGAATAGAATGTATTAATTTTCTCGAACACGACTTCACGTGTCATTTTCATTAAGAGAAAAGGGCAAGACTAGCTGACAGAATGTATTATAAAAAAATAAGAATGCGGTTTTTAACAATACAATAAAGAAAAATCTAAGAAACTGATAGATAATTTCTCCCGCAAGCTTGTATATAAAAAAGTATATCCATATACTCAACGTATGAATGCATACTTAACAGATATACCACCATACATGGTCTAGTATGATCATATACTTCATCCACATGCACTTCGTTCGGTCATATATACCACAAATCTTGAGATAAACATATGGGTGTTACTACACCTAGGGTGTAGAAAAAATTTACCCTATATAAACTCTTTGTCGAACAGAAATAGTTGGAAAAAAATGTCAAGCATATCAAAAGCAGCTAACATTGAACTAGGAGCTAAAAAAATTAACATCATAGTAAATGTTAAAGAGACAAGTGGTGAAGGCAACGTTCTATTTACTAGATTGACGTAAAAATGATCATTGAATAGTACTGCTTGAAGTAACATTGATTGGATCTCTTGCCTAAAGGCTTCTTTTATCAGCCTCCCTCGCCTTCATAATTTCTTCAAGCTGTCGTTCGTGTTTCTCTCCTTTCGCGTTCCCTTGTCTTCTTCCCATTCTTCCATTTGTTGTGTTAGCTGCCCTAATGATGCCATGAGCTCAAGGTGTTCCCGATCTTTATTTGCTCCTCCTTACGCATTTGCTCCTCGCGTTGCTCATTCTGCTTTTGCTTTCTTGTTGGTTTTATTGCAAGGTACCCATTACCATGCAACTTCCTTGACTTGCAATCTGTGACTTCCTTGTATGCCGCTTGGAAAATCTCGTTCTTCTCATTTTGGGAAATGAAGTTATTCTCAAGAATTTGATACCTTCTCACCAATTGTGCTTTTTGCTTTCTCCTAACATTTACAAGGCACGAGATCAAGGAGTTAGTTGAAGATGCAACTACTAGGGGCATTCTCTATTTGCATGGACTAGCTAGTAAGTTATGTACAAATTCATTAAGAACTCACATAGATATCCATAGATGCTTGGTCTGTCCATTTCCCATTCTTAGAGTGAGTGATGAACCAAAGTTCTAAATCATCGGGCTCATTACCAGTTTCTGGGTCTCTCTGGTATGCAAAGAACAAAACAACTTAGTAATTCTTCCAGCAAGAGAGCTTGTAGATGTGATTCTCCACTTATTACCTTCTCAAAGCTACATTGAGAAAAAGGCTTAGAGCCTGTCAAATGCGTAGTCTTTTTAAGGGATCGATTCCCAGAGTTCTTTACGCTCGTTGCCTCTGAGAATGCATAGATTTGAACAATTATCTTAAAGATTTAGACATAGGCATTTTTGAGAAAATGCTATTGTTAGAATAGAAACAATGTGGAACAGACCTGGAATTTTGCAGTCCTAAAATACAGCAACATATAGTGCCATTCGACAATATCTAATTCTTCTGGCTTATGCATCATTCTCTCATGGTAGCTGCCGTATACCTTGGCCGTAGCACTTAAAGTGGAACGCCATCCTTTGTAACGCTCTTTAGCAATGCCCAATATCGTTCTCCTTGAATCAAAGTTATCCTCAATCTCCCACCTAGCCTATTATATAATTACAAGAACATGCAAATACTAGGTCAGTTGTCACGTTAGAGTATAATTGAAATGTACACAGAAGCAAAGAATCTTACTAATATATCAGATGTTATTGACTCTTTTACATCAGGGTGGACATCTTTCCATGTTCTCACTCCAATGAGTGGCGCCCTTCTCCTTGTAAACAGTACTATTTCATCAAGAAGCGTCGGGAGTTCTCACCCTCTTGCTCCTCCAAGCCCTGGAGAACTCAATTTTCAGCTTTTGATTGCCTGTTTTGGATCTCTTGGCGAGTGCCTTCAAGCATTTCAGGTACCACGTCTGTTTTCTTCCTATTTTTCTGAGCCTATTCCATGGAAACAAGATGTTATAGCAGATGATATTAAACCGCAGAATGCCATGAGGGCACCACATCGTCTTTTGTTCCAATTCTGTGTATATCTTGTTGGTGTCCTCCCTGTATATATTTTGCAATCCACTCAACCATCCAACAGAAATAGCAATTATAGCCAACTAGCACATGTAATTATGATTATTTCTCTTTATCCACTAGCATGCATTTAATTAGTTGTCCACAATGATTGTGAAACCATTCACCAAAATTGATTTAACACAGTATCATTCATATAACTATAAATATAATAATTAATAGTCAACCCCACTAAACATTTCTCTCAACATGCAAGCATCCACATCAACAATCCAATAGAAATTGCAATTATAGCCAACTAGCACGGTAATTATGATTGTTTCTCTTTATCCACTAGCATGCATTTAATTAGTTGTCCACAATGATTGTGAAACCATTCACCAAAATTGATTTAAGACAGTATCATTCATATAACTATAAATATAATAAGTAATAGTTAACCCCACTAAATATTTCTCTCAACATGCAAGCATCCACATCAACAATCCAATAGAAATTGCAAATTTAGCCAACTAGCACAGGTACATTATAATTGTTTCTCTTTATCCACTAGCATGCATTTAATTAGTTATCCACAATGATTGTGAAACCATTCAACAAAATTGATTTAAAGACAGAAACATTCATATAACTATAAATACAATAAGTAATAGTAAACCCCACTAAATACTTTTCTCAACATGCAAGCATCCACATCAACAATCCAATAGAAATTGCAATTATAGCCAACTAGCATGGGTACATTATAATTGTTTCTCTTTATCCACTAGCATGCATTTAATTAGTTGTCCACAATGATTGTGAAACCATTCACCAAAATTGATTTAAGACGAGAAACATTCATATAACTATAAATACAATAAGTAATAGTCAACCCCACTAAATACTTCTCTCAATATGCAAGCATCCACATCAACAATCCAATAGAAATTGCAATTATAGCCAATTAGCACAGGTACATTATAATTGTTTCTCTTTATCCACTAGCATGCATTTAATTAGTTGTCCATAATGATTGTGAAACCATTCACCAAAATTGATTTAAGACAGAAACATTCATATAACTATAAATACAATAAGTAATAGTCAACCCCACTAAATACTTCTCTCAACATGCAAGCATCCACATCAACAATCCAATAGAAATTGCAATTATAGCCAACTAGCACAGGTACATTATAATTGTTTCTCTTTATCCACTAGCATGCATTTATTTAGTTGTCCACAATGATTGTGAAACCATGCACCAAAATTCTCCAAAATTGACTTAAAATAGTATCATTCATATATATAACTATAAATATAAATTACCATGGCTCCAACTCCATAAATGAAACACAAAATTAATTGAAAATGAGCACAAATTAACTTTACCTTAATCTTGTCTCCAACGCAGGGCATGAGAATGTGCTGCTTCTCGGTGGTGTTTGGTTGCTCTCTTGATTTGGAATGTATCGGTAGGCTAACATCCTTATACGCATCTGCGGACAATATTGTCACATGATGAGCTAGCATAATTTGAAGTTTGCAAAAGAATTGTTTGACAACGGGGGGGGCGGGGAGGGGGATATTCCCGATCTCCTCAAGTTTTCCTTCAAAAAAACGCAACCATTACGTGTATGTCTTGATGGTGTCCTCCTGTATATATATCTTGATAATCTGAAATAGAGCGATAATATGAGTCATGATGCATTGCAAAAATCCATCTTTATATATACATACTAGGGCTTTATCATAACTCACCCGTGGCTTGATTCTTTGTGTGCATATAATGTAGCCATTCTTTATATGCATTTAGTTCAGAATCATCCATTTCTACGTCATCATCATCATCAGACGAACCTCTAGTTTTTTTAATGGGTGTTATGGCAACACATGAATCTGTTGTTGGATTCTTAGACAAAACTATTCTGACAACCCTCTCATCCTGGCTAGAATTTACCATGTCTAATACATCAAGATCGTATTCGATTTCAGATAGTGTTCTTTGCCGCCGGGGATCATCAACACTTCTCTTCTTGAAGTACATGTAGTCCCTAGACCCATACCCCGGTTTTGATTTCATTGTTGTTAAGCTACCAAGCGTGAATAGACTCTTCCCAACATTTACATAGCTATTAACTACCTCTTGTCCCTCCTCACTCCCCTTGCAAGTGACATATCTTTGTCCATGTTTCTTCCGTTCCGCATATACTGCCATGACATTTTAATTTAAAATCATGAGCACAAAAGCATATCTGACTAGGGTATACGTAGCACTAGCAGAATATAGTGTACTGTTGTCGCCGGCGTCCCGAGGCGAAGGTCGAAATGCATCTTGGTTGTCGTCGCTGGATCACCTTCATTTGCCCGGCCTTGTGATGCTCTTTGGGGACGAAGGTGACCCAAAGAGCGATGACGCCGCCCTAGGCGGGAGGGCAGATGCGAGCGTCGTCTGAGTTGTTGGTGTGAAGAACTCAGGTGGCGTCGCCGACGCAGATGCAGGTGTGTGCAGCGATGTCGACGCCGATGGGGTCCCCCCTTCCCGCCTCGCTCGGCATCCTCTCGATGTCGGTGGTGGAAGGCGAGAAGGAGAGTTATCTTCTTGGCGGGCGCTAGAACCCTAAGCGACCTCTAGATTTGGTTTTGCGAGGGGATTAGGGAGGGATACGATGAGAGTCACTATAGCGGAAGCTAAAACGTATACTGATGTTGTTGGCGCGCTTGCTAAAAAAAATTGGTAAAAAAAGGCGCCACTTTTAAATTTGGGAAGTATTGATTTTTTTTATTTGTTTTGGTGGGAAATTTTGGGAAGGTCGGGGCGCCAATCTCTTTTTTGCCTGAGTTTTCGTGTGTCCCTTTGTCGTGCGGGTAACACATGTTTTTTCGAATATATATATATATAATTCAAATCTTGCTGTAATTATTTGTTGATTTATGTTGCGTTTCCTAAGTGCAAGTGCCAAAAAGGCAAAGCACCGGGAACTACGAGTTGACTTCCCACAACGACCGCGGAATTGTTACATTCCAGCTACCATCGCCACGGGATGTCGGGTGGCATTCTGTAGCATTTCTGAGAACAAGTCCGCAAAAGCGCGCGGAAATACCGTTGTAGCATTTCACCGGAGATATTCAGGGTATCGTTATTTATATTTTCCCAAAGGAAGGCATGGTGTAGGACTCTAGCGGGGGCATGAACAAGACAACATGTCTATGCGGTTGACCAATACTCAATCTGAGGGGGTAAGTCATGATAGTTTAAGATAGTGTGACACACACTTGGGCCAACCTCAAGGATAAAAAGGAAAATAAAGAATAAAGAATATTCCTAAGTGGAGCAGGCATTCTAAAGTAGTGCGTGCAAAAGAACCAGTTAATAATCATGCAAACATAGATGACTAGAGTTTTAATTTGAGAGTGAGATGGACAGGGGAGACCTCCGGAGCATCCGCCCGAAGGAAGGCATTTACGAACTCCTACAAAAGACACACGAACGTGGGGGATTTCAAGGGGCCGGACAAGGCTTGTCACGACCAAGCCGCCTACCCCCCTCAACCGTGGCATGCACTCATATTCGAAGGATACGGCATCCAGGACACCACGTCCGCATACTAGGACACTACTCATGTCCCCCATGGCCCCCCACCCTACGGGATGGACGGAATAGAACACGAGCAAACCCCAAAGGGCACAACTTGCGCCACCTCGGCACAACTCTTACTCTAATCAAATACATGGCACGAATGGTTAGGCCTAAGTTCTATACGACTAACCACGACATAGGAACTATAGTCTAGTTCTTCTATCATGATTGTGTCGAGAACAACATGTCAAGAATATAACATGTAAATACTCTAGCTCTATTGCACAAGCATATGAGATCAAGACTTGAGGATAAACCATAAATGTATTCATGCAGAATATTCCTTCTCCCAAGTACAAGCTCTCCAATGAAGCTTAGCCTTGCTCCAAATACTACTAAAGACTAAAAGAACTAGAGAAGTGGAGGAGTAGAGAGGAGAGGAGTAGAGAGAGAGGAGAAGAAGAGTAGAAAGTGAGGAGGCTCCAAATGGTGTGTGTTGAGAGAGGGAGAGAGGGGGCCTACTTATACACTTGGAGGAGGGGCCTAAGTGCTAATTTACATCAAAACCGACACAGTAAACCTTCCTTGTATCGCCAAACCGACCAACACAGGGCGGAAACCCCGTTTGGAAAGTGCACGAACCGCCTCCCAGAGGCTGGGCAGAACCGCCTCGAGGAGGGTGCGGCCGCATTGGTGGTGGCGCTTGTACGCGCACCCCAGGCTCGGCTTTGGCCGGATCTCGGTGGGGTGTCGTCTTTCGCCATGAAAAGTTGTGGGCGGGCCGTGCTCGGCCCCATTTGATGTTTTGGGTCGATTTGCTCTTGGGCTTGGGTTTTTGCAATAATGCGCTTTCGGAAGGCGTACTTTGGTCGATTTTCCACTTGCTTTTATTATAAATCGCAAAATAAAATACAAGACACTACAAGTGGAATTTATTAGTGATAAATGTATATGAGTATAAAAAGGTTTAATTTTACTCCCTTTATGGTAGTAAGTTGACGGGAAAAAATATGTCGTTGGTTACCAGTCAACAATTTCTGAAAAAAAATGTTAAAATACTCTAATATTGCAAAAAAAAAAATCTAGAAACTAGCATGGACAAACACTTGGGTTTTGGTGTAGCATGTCGGCAACAAAGTTTGAGTCGATTCGGATAAAGTGGTGATGCACATCCCCAAAATGGCACACACTCACCTCTCGCACATGTCCTATTCACTGGTGAGAGATGTTCATCCCTGTTTGGGATGTTGATGGAGCAAAACTATGATGTTGTGTGCATCTGTGCAATTTTCAGACCAAGTTTACCTATTACTGTAACTATTTGTTGATTTATAGAAGAAAAAATGTTATAATTAAAATACCCTAATGTTGCTAAGGAAGTCTAGAAACTTGCATGGACACCTCCATTTGGTGTAGCATGTTGGCAGAAAAGTTTGAGTCGATTCAGAGAAAGTGGTGATGCACATCGTCAGAAAGGCACACTCACCTCTCACATGTAAAGGGATAAAAAAACATAGAAACTTGCATGGACACCTCATTTTCGTGTAGCATGTTGGAAAAAAAAATTAGTCGATTCGGATAAATTAGTGGTGCACATCCTCGGAAAGGCACACACACCTCTCCACAGATCTTACTACTGCGAAAAAAAATTTTTGAAGGAACCAATATTTTTAATATATATTACATAAAATGTCACTAATGTTGTATATAAAAAAAAGTATATCCATATACTCAACGTATGAATGCATATTTTACATATATAAGACCATGGTCTAGTATGATCCTATACTTCATCCACATGCACTTTGTTCGGTCATATATACCATAAATCCTGAGATATACACATAGGATACCACAATTGAGAAAGTCATTAGAAATCATAATTTCATGCTCACACACTAAAAAAAAGTCCCAAAAAAAGAAAAAGGAAAAAAAAAAAATAGAGAAAGGGAAGAAAAAAAACATAAATGTTGGCAAAAATTAAAAAAGCCCAACTTGGGTTGAACTAGGAGTTTGGGTTTTTAAACTAAAAAAGCGCATGTAACCATTGCACTAGTTAGATGTTTTGTAAAACATAGTTTGCAAATGTTTATATTTTATTTTCGATCAATTATAAATTTATACAACGACAAGCTACATGTAAACCTTCTTTTGCATACTTCGAAAATGTGATATGTACATATGTCAAACGAAACTTTTTTATATAAAAAACTTATACAAAATTGGAGAACCCTAGATTGAAATCCTAGCTAAATTCGGGAAAAAGAATCACATTATTTGGACAACAAATGTGCACTTTAAACATCATCAATGGTTTTGTTAAGAATCAGATTACAAAATAGATAGATGATATATACATTGCATAAGGTACCACAGTTTTAATTCGAGATTGATCAAAGTTTGCACCGAAAGACCTATTACACGATTCTACGGTGCAACGCGCATTTAGGCTTTTTCGAATCAAGAACACACAACCATTCAACAGAGATAAATATAAAAGATATATATAAATTAAGTAGTGCCACAAAGTGGCGCATAGGATTACAACATCAGAAACACAACCACAAGTAGTGCCAATGCAACTTCAAGAAAACTGATTACATAAGTTCATAAATCCTTACACATCTAAACAACCATGTAGTCCAAAGCATTTTCTTCAAAACTAGTCGAGAATCGTCGCCGATTTGTGGAAGTACTTGCGCTTTTGAGGAGCACACTGAACACGAACATTCTCTGCCTTTTTTCCTAATGCGCCAATTAACAAAGGGGCAAGTTAGCATATATATTAATGAAATTTAGGATTCTTAAGGTAGGGGAGCCATATATCACCTCCCTATTCCTCGCCCGGCCATTCTAGTGTCTCCTCATCATTTGTCATGAGAAAATGCGACACTGATTGTAATCTTCTTACGATTACGTAAATATAGGGGGATCCTCCAACTTTATTAACAAAATCGAGACAGATATTAGAATCGCAAAAAAAAAAACATGAATGATTGCAAGTGGTAAATTAATTTCAAACAACTCAAAAACTGACTTAGAATCCATTTCATACTATATAGTCAACAAAGAATAAATATAACATGAATGATTGCAAGTGCAAAATTAATCTCAAACAATTCACAACATAGTTACAATCCATTTCATACTATATATGGACTGGGATCCCATGCATGCAGTAGCTTTTACAACTGAAAATAAAATATATTGCAGGTGTTAAATAACACTCAATTAATTCAAATTAGACTTTTTTAATTGAAGACATGTTTTACCCCTGTTTTCACAACATTTCAGCAGTACTTGGACAACAAAAAAACAGCAATAATCGACCACGTTTTGACGTAATTTTAGCAAAAGGCTAACATATCCATACCAAGCATATGCATATGAGACTAGTTACATATCATGTCCAGATCACAACCAGATGTAAATACAACCATTCAGGTTAGCAAAAAAGCACCAGCCATATTAGAGAGCTATTCCATATCCATATATGTCTACTAGTGGCAAGCATTCATGCATATATAGCTAACACGGTTGCCAAGCTCCCATATCATTTCTCATAATCCAAATAGCAAAGTCAATTTCTCAAAATCCAAATAGCGAGTCCCAAATCCAAACCACACTTGAAACACTAACATACTAATATCCGCTTTGAAAATCAAATTAAAAAACCCCAACCCTAACTTTCTTTGGGACGGGAACCTCCGGAACGAGGGTGCGCGTGGCGTGTTGTGGAGCAAAAGCCGGGGAGGCACATCGGGCACGCACCTCCGGTTCTTTCCTCCTCTTCCTTTCCGAACGCGCCTCCGGTACGACGTCGGCGCCCTCCTCCTCCCATTTGCGGCGACGAACCGCCATCCCTCGGCCCCGCCTCGCTGGGCCGGTGGTGCGGCGCCTTAGCAACAAGCAACAATGGGCCCCGCTAGAGGGGAGTCGAGGGCGTGGCTGCGCTGCGGGGTGGCGCCGAGCCATGTCGCGGTTGATTGAGGCCGTGGAAGAGCGAGGTGGGTAGCGGAGGTGGGTAGCGGGGAGTCGATGGGATAGATGGGGAAAGAAGGCGCCGTGGGGACGCTGGATTCCGCCGCCACCGGTTCATTTCCTCGCATGTAAGGGGAGAGAGGAATATAGTACATTCATGGAATCGTGGCCCCCAGCAACATTGGACCCAAAGGCGTCGGTGAGCCAAAGACAAAGCATCGTGTGCGTTTAGTAATAACGCCAAGCTAACGTCGGGTTAATACGGTGCTTAGGGATTGATAAAAAAATTTGGCGCTTAAGTAAAAAATCGGGTTAACTTGGCGCTTGATAAAAAGAAAGAATTGACAAAAATTGGCGCCACTTATTTTATTTTTCGTTTCCAAATCACGGGGATGTTTATTTTCGAGTATCCCTAATTTCGAAAGTGGTATTTTAATATTGAGTAACCGAACAAATAATTACGATAATAGCTAAACATAAAAAAATTACACAGATATACACAACAACATAATTTTGCTCCAAAAACACCCCAAAAATGTTTGAGCCAATTCGGAGAAAGTGTAACAACAGCACACAAACGCTGAGCATCTCTTACCTAGTGACTAGGGACATGTGTGAGAGATGTGTGGCTTTTCTCGAGGATGTGCATCACCACTTTCTCGAGAATCAACTCAAATTTTTTGTCAACATGATACACCAAAAGGTGGTGTCCATGCAAGTTTTAGATTTTTAACCTTCATTTTGGTATTTTAACATTTTTATTGAGTAATTGAACAAATAATTACAAGTAATAACCAAACATCGTCTAAAAATTACATAGATACACACAACAACATAATTTTGCTTCAAGAACACCCCAAAAAGTTTGAGCCAATTCGGAGAAAGTGGAATGACAAACACACAAAAGCCCGAGCATCTCTTTACCTGGGTGACTAGGGACATGTGTGAGAGATGTGTGGCTTTTCGAGGATGTGCATCACCACTTTCTCGAATCAACTCAAATTTTTTGTCAACATGCTACACCAAAATGTGGTGTCCATGCAAGTTTTTAGATTTTTAACCTTCATTTTGGTATTTTAATATTTTTATTGAGTAACCGAACAAATAATTACAGTAATAGCCAAACATCGCCCTGAAAAATTACACAGATACACACAACAACATAATTTTTCTCCAAGAACACCCTAAAAAAGTTTGAGCCAATTAGGAGAAAGTGGAATAACAGCCCACACAAGCAGGCATCTCTTACCTAGTGACTAGGGACATGTGTGAGAGATGTGTGGCTTTTGAGGATGTGAATCACCACTTTCTCAGAATCAACTTAAATTTTTTTTGTCAACATGCTACACCAAAATGTGGTGTCCATGCAAGTTTTTAGATTTTTTAACCTTCATTTTGGTATTTTAACATTTTTTATTGAGTAACTGAACAAATAATTACAGTAATAGCCAAACATCGTCTGAAAATTACATGGATACACACAACAACATAATTTTTCTCCAAGAACACCCTAAAAAAGTTTGAGCCAATTCAGAGAAAGTGGAATAATGACCCACACAAGCCCACGGGCATCTCTTACCTAGTGACTAGGGACATGTGTGAGAGATGTGTGGCTTTTTTGAGGATGTGCATCACCACTTTCTCGGAATCAACTTAAATTTTTTGTCAACATGCTGCACCAAAAGGTGGTGTCCATGCAAGTTTTTAGATTTTTAACCTTCATTTTGGTATTTTAACATTTTTTATTGAGTAACCGAACAAATAATTACAAAGTAATAGCCAAACATCGCCCGAAAATTACACGGATACACACAACAACATAATGTTGCTCCAAGAACACCCCAAAATGTTTGAGCCAATTCAGAGAAAGTGAAATAACAGCCCACACAAGCCTCGAAAGCATCTCTTACCTAGTGACTAGGGACATGTGTCGAGATGTGTGGCTTTCTAAAAGATGTGCATCACCACTTTCTCGTAATCAACTCAAATTTTTTTGTCAATATGCTACACCAAAAGGTGGTGTCCATGCAAGTTTTTAGATTTTGTAACCTTCATTTTGGTATTTTAATATTTTTTTATTGAGTGGCGAACAAATAATTACAAGAATAGCTAAACATCGCCTCAAAATTACACGAGATACACACAACAACATATTTTGGCTCCAACAACACCACCAAAAAGTTTGACCCAATTGAGGAGAAAGTGGAATAACAGCCCATCTTTTGGGGTTGACTCTATGACACGCGGTCCAATCATAGTGGGGCCCACGATTTAGTGAATCTAGCTTATGATTTCAAGTGCAAGTTTTCTCGGTCTTTCACATCTCTTCCATTCCCGTCCCCATCGGCTCACGCCTTGGCGCTGCCCCCACCTCGTTCTGTCGCCCCACCGCTTCCTCCATCCATCCGCGGCGACGACATGAGCCGCTCCATGAGCCGTCGGCCCCTCGACTCCCGTCCCCCTCCTTCCCCTTTTTCGCCGGGTCGGCGGTTTTTTGACCCTTGGAGTGCCGCGCCTTTCGACCCAAAGAATCGCCAGCGCCCGGCCGATGGGACCAAAGAACGCTGACCCGACGGGAGGGGACGGCGACGCCATGGCGGCCGGTGGCGCATTCCGCCGTGAAGTTGCTAGAAGGGATTCCCAATGTGCCTCCTCGGCTTCGAGCCACACGCGGCCGAGTTCATCTTCCCGACGGCGAGGTTAGAGGGTTTTCTAGTGTACTGTGCTAGTGTTCATGGTAGATTGGATTTTTGTTTGTTTTCTTGATTCTTTACGTGCTTGAATGCATTTAGGAGGAAGAGGAACCTGCCGCTCCACGACGCCACCCTAGGTTGCTTCCATGGATCAAGGTTAGGGTTAGAATTTAATGGGATTTTATATGTGCTATTTTTTGTTGCACGGTGTCTTTGGCAGATTGAATTGAATTTTTTGATTTTCATTCATGTGCGTATATTAGCATCCGGCATGTGTATGATTGATTAGGAAAGTGCTTTATTAGCACTCTGCTTCTATTTTGGATTTGGAGATAATAATGAGTTACAAAGATTAATTTTAATACTGACTATATATTGAATGAAATTGATTCTAAGTCCGATTTAAATTGATTGAGAGTTATTTAGCAATTGCAATCATGTTGAGAAATCATGTGTCAAAATGCTAGGAAAAATAATCAATGCCTAACAAAGCTTTATTGCACCATAAAATGACTTTAGGTAAAATCTCATGGGGACAAAATTTGTTTTATTGCTCTTTGCTTGGGATCCTGATGACTATATATAGTATGAAACTGTTTGACATTAATTTAACACTTCCAATCATCCATGTTTAATTATTTCATTGTTGTCTATATATAGTATGAAATTGTTTGACATTAGTTTAACACTTCCAATCATCCATGTTTAATTATAGTTTGATACAAGCCAAAACGTCTAATAATTTGGGACAGATTTAGTATTAATTTACCACTTGCAATCAATTCTAATGCTGACTTTTTTTTCTTAATGAAGGCTCCTAAACACGGTCAGGTGTTTCAAATCAGTGATAAGATTATATTTCATAGCACAATGACTGAGGACAGCGACGAGGAGACAGGACAATATCCTATCCCGACGCGCAGAGAGGTGATATATTGCTCCCCTAACTTAAGATTCCTAAATTTTAATTATATATATATGCTAACTTGCCCCTTTGTGAATTGACAGATCAAGAGAGCGGCCGAGAAGCTTCGTGTCCTCCTCAAGCGCAAGTATGTCCACATGTTTAGAGATAATTAGGTCGACGCTGGACAAGAACTTGTTCCTTTTGTTTAGGCTGGTCTCATTGGATGCTGATGAAGAAATGCTGGACAAGAACTTTTGGTTGTTTTCAAATATGTCGACTTAAGAACTTATTTAATCAGTTTAGCTAGTGAAGTAGCATTGGTCAAATATGTGTCATGACGCTTGACAATAACTTCGTTGTGAGGAGGTTATGGTACTTGTACCTGGTTTGTGTTATCTTTTCCTTCAAACTCTAAACCATGTACCTTGGTTCAATATATATATATATATATATAGGGAAAATCTTTTCTACTCCCTAGGAGTAGTTACTCCCTGGTAGATTTACACGTACACAGCCTCCTAACGTGGTGCCGGCCTAGGGGGTTTCATTAGCGGGTTAATTAAGGAAGCGGACCCATTAGTATTTTGAATATATATCCGATCGGATCTGCTCCCGTGTATTTGTGATCGGGACGGAACTGACCTACAGCCGCCCTCCATTATGGTGATCTCTGCCGACTAATGGATACGAGGGCAAAGGCTGCTCTCGTTTCGATCATCATCACCAGGCGGCGGGACCCGCTTTCTTCGGCGATGATTGCCTGCTGATGGATACGAGGCTTTCTCCAATCAGCTGCCGCCGGCTATGATGCTTTGCTTTGATCTGGGATTTTGGTAACGCGATTTGTTGATGCAGTCCAGGTACAGTAGATTGAAACCCACATCCTGGTTCCTAATATGATCATTTGATCAATTTGTTTATCATTAATCTTATTCTCCTCTCGTAGCATGCAGATCCGAAGATGGTTGATTCCATCGTCAGGCCACAACGGGCCGCGCGAGCACGCCGGATCCAAGCTCCGACCTTGATTATTTTGATTTTCTTTCTTCTAATATGGGTACGTGTAGCAATGGTGAGTATAGATCGGTTTTATTTTCATTTTCTTTCTTCTAATCTGGGTGCAGCATATAACTATCACGGTTTCTTTTCATCGTGTATCTTCAAATTAAAGAACAGATCGATATATGGCGGCAGTGGCCGGACGCATGGACTGCATGTTCGGCTCTAGCATCTTGGCAGGGTGGCAACCGGTGTTCAGAAGTATCAACTGATACTACTGTCTTGCCAAAACAAAAATCATACGTATGTAGAATTTGTTCACACTATTAAATTTGAGTATCCTCAGATACTTCCCATATTAGATTGAGTATCACTTCATACTTTATTGAATAATAATCATATATGTACTGATACTCGTTTGCATGTATCCATACTCTCTCTGCCCACTGCCAACACGTATTTATATGACCACTCATACTCCCTGTACACATGTATGGATTCATACCCATGCACATACTGCATGGTGTATTTTGCTAATACTCTGCCAAAATGTTATACACAAACGTATATACCCGTACTCATTTTTAAAAAGTATGTACACCTATCTACCGAAAATATGAGAAAGTATGTAAACATACTCCTTTGTAAGAAAAAGAGTATGCAGACATGCTCCACAAAAAATAAAGTATATATACGCAAGTATATGTATATACTCCCAAAGTATATGGATATACTAAAATAATCCCTTAAGTATATGGATATACTCCCAAATTACATGGATATATACTAAAATAATCTCCAAGTATATGGATATACCAAAATAATCGCCTAAGTATATGGATATACTCCCAAAGTATATGAATATACTAAAAGTAATCCATGTGAGTTTATGGATACAAAGTATACTCGGTATCTTATTAAAGTATGCGCTCATACTTTATTCACACGAAAGCATTTACGGCTGTAAAGAATTAGTATCCATTTGTTTAAAAGAAGCCAACAAACTCACGCACAAGATATGGACGTGTAACGACTAGTGCCTCTTCGGCCGCATGCAAACATGCATTGCAATTAGCGCAAAACAGCAGAGTACTTAACAGGTTTTGATAGTGGATATACATCCAATAAGAATGGTGGGAGTAACTACTCCTGGGAGTAGAAAACCTTGTACTTTTTATACACCCAGGTGTATCTACACCCTCCTCTAATTGGGTTTGAAGGCAACAGCAGGATCCATTAGCCAGGGACTTCCCACGGTCGCACCTTTCAAAACGCATGCATGCATGCAACTTATCTCCTCCGAGATCTCAAGTGATGACGCGAACTCAGCATGTATATGCATGTACGGTATAGATGTGATTATTTTAAAAAAAAAAAAAAAAAAAAAAAATGATGATCGGATATCTCCCAAGAGAAACGGACAAGGTTGTTTAATGAGTTTGGCCGCTTGCATATATGTATTACCGCTAGTATACACATACTTTTTGTGTGAATAAAGTATGCACAAACACTTTAATAAGAAAAACAAGTATACTTGTGTTTAGCGTGAATGAATTATGACTCATACATTTTTCCGTATGGAGTACTTATTCATACTTTTTCAAAACGAGTATGTACATTTTTTTTTTTTTTGAAAGAAGTATTTATTCATACTTTTTTTTTCATAGTATGCATACATACGTGCCCAGATTCAACTAGTATGTATACGTACTTATATATTTAAATAATAAGGCCGGAGTCTATGTGCATATACAAAACAAATTTAGTACGTATTGAGATATACAAAACAACGAGGGTATTTCATACTATCTCTGAGAATGGAGTATGTGTACATACTTTTGTGTACATGCTATCTCTGACAAAATTACACCAATATAACACTCATACGCAGAAATCAAAGCATTATTACTAATTAAATTAAATCCAAAGATAATAGAATCAGCCTTCACTGCCAATGCCGCAACCTCCGCATGGATTACTTCCTGGTGCAGGTAGCAATTTGTGCTCCTCCGCTGGATGCCTGGATGCTCACGCCATGGAGAAAGCCCACCGTCGAAGCCATCCTTGGATAGTGGAAACTCACCACCGGCCGGGTGGATGGCAGGCGAGTCGCGAGACTCGCGACAAGGTACCATCGATCTGTTCTGGACGACACCGAGGGGGTGCCAGGGCCCCAGTGGTGGAGAGGACCGTGCTGCCGCCTCCTGCATGTGCTCGCCGGTGATGAATGATCCCGTGTCGCCGCCCCTCGACGTTGCCGGGACGATAGGGACTGGGGAGTGCTCGCCGCAGCCTGCCGTCCTGCAGTGTGCGAGGCAGACGGCCTAGATATATACTCAGTCCATCATGAGCTTGATCCGCTTTCCACGCAAAAATCCTGCCATCCGGCCGTTTGGTGATTTTTTTATTCACGTATACGCGCAGGCGCCGGTACAAACGGGTCACGTATTTAACCCGTTAGCTTCGCTGCCGGCCTGCCGGCCAGTCCTCGTGTGTGCCTGTGTCCAGGGGAGTAACTACACCCGCAGGTGTAGGAAAAATTTATATATGCATATGTCTATTTGTCTCCGTTCATTGAATGGTTATGTTCTTGACACAACAGCCTAAATGTGTATCACTTGTTGCATTTGTGCAATTTTTAGACCAAGTTTATCTATTTTTATGATTATTTGTTGATTTACTCAAGAAAAAAAAAATGTTAAAATTCCAAAATCAAGGTAAACAAATATAAAATTTTGCATGGACACCTCCTTTTGGAGTAGCATGTTGACAAAAAAAATTTTGGTCGATTCTGAGAAAGTGTTGTTGCACATCCTCACAATGGCCCACATCTCTCGTTCTAGTCACGAGGTGAGAGATGTTCATGCTAGTTTGAGATGTGTAGTACCACTTCCTCGAAATCATTTCAAACTTTTTTGGAGTGTCTATGGAACCAAACTATGGTGTTGCAGGGATTTGTGCAATTTTTAGAGCAAGTTTACATATTATTGTGATTATTTGTTGATTTACTCAAGAAAAATGTTAACATTCCAAAATCAAGGTTAAAAATCATGTTTAAAATTTGCATGGACACCTCCTTTTGGTGGGGCATGTTGACAGAAAAAATTTTGGTCAACCGAGAAAGTGTTGTTGCACATCCTCACAATGACCTACATCTCTCACACATGTTCTAGTCACTAGGTGAGAGATGTTGATGCTTGTGTGGGATGTATAGTAACACTTTCTCAAAATCATCTCAAACTTTCTTGGGGTGTCTATGGAACCAAACTGAGGGCCAAAATATGTCATGCTCACACACAAAAGTGTGACAAAAAGAAAATAAAATAGAAAAAGCAAAAAAAGAAAAAGAACATTAATGATGGCAAAATAAATAAAATAAACTGCCCTTAGGTTTTGAACCCAAGAGCAACAACTCCAACACAAAGACTATTACCATTGTGCTATTAAGATGTTTGAGATTGTTTGAGAGTTATAATATATTTAATCAATTCTTTTAACCCGCCGCTGCCCGCCAACAACACCTCACCATTTTAGCTAATCTGCGCCCAAATTTCATTTAAACCCCGCCAACAATACCTCACCTTAATCGTCATTTTAGCTAATCCGCGACAAATTTCATTTAACCCGCCGCCGCCGCCAACAAAACCTCACCTTAATCGCGTCATTTTAGCTAATCCCCGTGCACAAATTTCATTTCTAACCCATACGCCATCGGTCCGCTTCGACCACCGCCCCGCTTCAACAACCGTCTAGACCTCGCCCGCCGCGCCGCCGACGACGCGCCGGTCAATGGCTATACGGCCGGGAAGAAGAACCCCGCCTGGGGCCCAAACGCGCCAGCGCGCCACAACCGCTACAATAAGACCGGGAAGTTTTTCGGCCGGCGACGCAACAACTTTGCCGGCTGGGCAGAGTCCCCGCCGCCGCCGTCTCCACCCCAAGGGTTCTTCGTCCTAGGAAGTCCACGGGCGGGGGATCGTGGGGGCGTCGACTTCTACAAGGTGAGGTTAGGGTTTTTGGGTGGGATTTTTTTCCAATGGGTGGGGTTTTTTTTGCAGATTTTCTACTAGCTAGCTTGCTTGTGTTTGATCATGCATATGCACTCACGGATAGAAATATGTTGTTTCAATTTCAACTAGGTTATTCAATTGTATCTTTGAATTCTACACACTTTGGACAATTTGATGTAGTTTACTACATTAATTAGAAATGGCTTAACCGAATATTCAGCACTTTTGTAGCAAGATTTATCCACTTTGGGTCCTCCAATTAATCATCTACATACTAACCACATCCCGAGGAGACACAAGTGATATATATCTACATGTCTTTTAGCAAGTCATGCCACATATATAGGGGCATTAGATTGCTTTGGTTTTCAAATACTATAATAGAATTACCCCGAACTTTAATTTTCAAGCATTCTACACACTTTGAACAATTTGATGTAGTTTGTGATGACATTTAGGATGATTAGAAGGCCCTTTGTGTAATTTTGGTTTTGTGAAATTTGTGGTTTCCTTCATGAAATGTAATGTACTAAGCAACAAAAAAGATAGATGACATGAGTAATCGTGTGTCATGTGGATAACCAAATTGCACCTGCAATTACTATTTTCTATTTTGTTCAGGGCATAAAGTTTGCATCTTCAAATACTTAAATTTTCAATTGATGTGATATAGTTTCGTATTGATTGTAAATGATACAAATGTTTTAAAGCCGAATTCTCTCAGTATGTTCTTGAAATCAATTTCCTTTCATTTGTTTAAGTCATTGGCAATTTTATGCTCAGTAATTTTTGATTGCATACAAGATTACGGGGAACTACCGCCTTGAGGGGGGGTTGGACCCGAGTCGCCACGACGGTGCGGCATGCATCTACGTGCAGCCGGCAGCCCGTAGTCCAGCCCACGGAACCGATCGTCTTGAGGGCGGCGCTCGCACTGAGTCGTGCCGGCGGGTGCAACTAATCCACGGCGCCGTCGGGGCCTGTGAGTCCCCCACGGAACGGGGGCCGCCTTGAGGGGCGGGCGTTTATTCCTGAGTCGTGCCTCGGCGGAGCAACAGACTCCCAAGGCGCCGCCCGGGCCCGAGTTCTTCCAGCGTGGGTTGTTTGTTCTCTCTCAACCCTCGGAATGGAGGGGACTTCCTTCTCTCAATACCGAGGACTCGGGGATCCTCCGAACGGACGGTCTCTTATGAATTGTTTGGGCAGCGAATGGGAAGAACAAAGACAACCTCGAGGTGAGATTCCCCGAGCTCTCCATGTACGTGGATTTGAGATATGAAAATCAAAAATATATATCCCGGAGCGTGGGTTGTTTGTTTTTCGAGGAAGTTGTACTAGTAATAACCGATAACACCGAAAGTTAAATTATCAACTTTTTAGAGAGCATAGGACCTAAGTCTTAGAACGGGTTCGACAATAATTGATCAAGTTTTTTTTTTTTGATAATGGAACAAAAGTTCCGGCCTCTACTAATAATTGGTCACGTTAATCGTAAGTTCTCGTTTTAACAACACACAAGATGGGACTTGTTGGCATATATTGATCTCGTTTTACTGACCCATTATGAGTTTTTATATTTGTCCATTAACATTGTGTTTGTCTATAAATGACACACTTGTTGGCATATATATGTTTTGCTCTTTGTGCATATTATTCGCAATTGTTGTGTTTGTCCATAACTAACACACTTGTTGGCTTCTCTTTGTAGAATTGCATTGGTTGTCTTAATGCGTAAGTTGAGCAGCAGATAGACTTGATCGAGAAGAAGGACAAGTGGATCAAAAAAGCAGCCTTCAAATTGAAACCAACCGGTAAAGAAGAAGAAGTAGGACATTGAGGAGCTAAAGAAGGAGAAGCGAGGATGGCCCTAGAACAAATACCGCCCTAACTAATCACCATATGTCATAGTCATGGTTCTTTTTTATTTGAGGGCACAACAATTGTTTGTCTTTTTTTTTTTTCGATAACATGCCTGTTTGCTCGGTTGACATCAAGTTTTGCTAAACGAAAAAAAATAAATGTAGTTGTCTTATTTTAAAAAATAAACAACACCCATAATTACACTTTTTTGTCATGATTACAAACCAAATAGTGGTAACATAGGGATAACAAATTAAAAATGAGGTAGAATTAAAAATAATTGCAAAGAACATATGGATACCAAATTTTAAAAAGGAAAATCAAATATTACACGAGATCAATAAAAATGTGAAAGAAAAGTATCATACTAGCAAGGACGCATTTAAATAATGAACAAAAAACTTTGAACAAGGGACTAATTTAAATAATAAACAAAAACTTGAACCCATCAAGATTTGAACACTCGAAGCTCGAGGTTCAAACAAAGCTCCTTCCACCACTAGGTTATTTAACTAATCACTAGAACAAATATCAAATTTAAATCAAATTTTACAAATTTAAAAAAGAAAATCCAATTTTACGGATCAATAAAAAATTGAAATAAAAAAGTATCATACTAGCAAGGGGACGATTTAAATAGTAAACAAAAAATTCAAGCCTAATGAGATTGAACACTCAAGCTCAGGTTCAAACAAAGCACAATCCACCACTACGGTATTTGAAGGATCTTAATACAACTCGGGTAAGGTTGTCTTTAAACATTTCGAGGACTAGTTAGATGGATATAAATCCCTTCAACCAGCCCTTCTCCGTCCTTTTCCTCAAATCAATATCTTTTCCCTCATCTCCCCATCTCCCCATCTCAAAAAAACCCTCATCTAGGCGGGCGATGGCCGCGGGGCGGCGTTAAGCGGCGGCGGTCGACCAGCCGAGGTATTAGCATTCGTCTCGGGCCGCGCAACCCGGAACAGCGCGAGAAAGGCTTGGCCGCTGGTGTCGAGATGAGCGCAACCCCCGAGCATGACGAGGAGGAGGACATCAATCCATCGACCATTGAGCTCAAGGAGACAAGGAAGGACACGTTGAGGTTGACCTCGGCTGTTCGCATCGCATGGCCAAGAAGACCCCGGAGCCGCTTGTCCAAACAAGGGAAAGCGGGGCAGCCGTGCCGTGGCCAAGAAGAAGAAGACCACGCCCGCCCAAGCAAGTAGGGGAAGAAAGGGTCTTCCTCGACAAAGGGTGAAGAAGAAGAAGAGGTGAGATTTCAGACTTGCTTAGGGTTTTGGTTAGGGTTTTGATTAGTGATGGTTAGTTGTTAAACCGCACTCTCCATTACTTGATATATATGATTTCTAGTGATGGTTAGTTGATGAACCGGACTTCAATTTTCGATATATATGAGTCCTTGTGATGATTACTTGCATTATCGATACATATGATTCCTAGTGATGATTATTTTTGATGATCTTATATATGTTCCTATTTCATAAGTGTTTAGTCACCCCTCTATGCAAAGCAGAGGAACCTCCTAAATGTTTGTGAAATATGATGACCATTTGACTTATGGTGCATTACGTGAGCATCCTAACAATTTGTTGTGCTCGGGTTTATTTAATTTCTCAATGAATAGGATGTTTCTAGAAATAGAAATTTAAACTTATGTGATGCCTTGGTAACTTTTTAACTATACTTTGAAAATATCAATAACTATAGAAACCACGTAACCATTACCCTCGAACTTTAATTTTTGAAGTTTGGTATTGCATGCCTACTTGATATTTTATGTTCTACTCTCACGTAAAGTGTATGAAGCATCAAGTGACAAATGATGTAAATGTTTAGTACCATTCTAATGGTTGTGCTCATATAAAGTTTCAATGTTTAGTACATTAATTAGAAATGGCTTAAATTCAAAGACTTTTGTAGCAAGATTTATCCTTCGGGTCCTCCAATTAATCATCTACATTACTAACCACATCCCGAGGAGACACAAGTGATATATATCTTCGACTTTTCGCCAAGTCATGCCACATAGGGGCATCAATTGCTTTGGTTTTACAAAGATACTATAATAGAATTACCCCTGAACTTTAATTTCAAGTTTGGTATTGTATGTTCATCGATATTTTATGTTCTACTCTCACGTAAAAGTAACATCAAGTGACGATGATGATTCTTGTAGTCTATTGATCCCCTGTCAAGTATTGCGCACAAAGTCGCAAAGCTTGATATCGGTGACTACATGTGCTACATGTTGGACATGTTCGACAAGTATGTTGGTGGAAGGATGAAGAGGTCGCGTGATGAAATTTGTAGAGGAATCGCCAGGGGCTTAGATGTTTGGAACTGAAAGTGTTAGTCAACCGAATCGATTGTCTTGATTGCGATTGCTTGGAACCGAAATGTGGATCTTTATGTACGTAATTTAAATATATATAAATATGTGTGCAAACAATGTGGTGCTGTTCTCAGTAGTAAGTTAATTAGGATCCGTAAGTGGTTGGTGAATGATGGATGCAACGAACTTGAGTCTCACTTGCCGATGGATGTTAATTAGAACCTAAATGCCGTGATGCTTATCTAATCCGCCATGTGTCATAGTCGCTGCTGATTTGATTTGTGTCCGATGAAATTAATATCTTATATATGCAAGTGATGGCAAATGAATGTTTAGAAATTTAATGTTTCCGTGTCCACTACGCCGGTATATCACAAATGATTTTTTTCAAGAGCACGCCTAGGCATTTTCATTAAGCGTAAAGAGTGTTACAAACTATGGTCGATTCGGTAACACGAGTATTACGGATCACCATCCCTACTTCTCTTTGGATCTTACACTAGCGATTACATTGGAACAAATTTGCGACAAGAAAGAAATAAAGAGATCAACTCAATAATAAATCTTTGAGTTCTACATTCATGCTTACAATTTTTCGATTTGAGATCATCTTTGTATTCAAAGTTAATTCGTTACAAAATAAACAAAAAAAGAAAATAAAAAACTCAAAAATGCTACCTAGCTAGATAGGAATCGACACTTACAATTTTTAGTTGACATCAAGTTCCGCTATACCCATGCGCTCATCAAAACTATTGGACATGAGGAACAACGAAATTGTTTTGATATATACAAGGCCCACCACCCTATATATCCTAAACCCTACTAGCCCGACTTCGCCCGATCTAATCCTCCCCCACCGCCGCGTCTCTTCTTTCGTCGCACGACGCTGGCGTTAAGTTAGGTATGGCGCACAAGGATGTCCCGTCCAAAGGGGAGAGGCGCCGAGGAGGGAGGAACGAGCCATCGGGGTTCGGTCGCAGCATGTTTGCAAAGATATCCGTGGAGGTCACTTAAACGGGCTGCCTCTCCGTTAAGTGTCCCGATTGCAACCTAGGTCGCGGTGATCGAAGCTTCGCCAAGTCGATACTCCAAACAAGGGCAGAAGCTTTTTTCAAGTGCCCGAGGAATGGGGTAAGTGAAGTTGTCTTTGTAAATCGTGGTTTACCACTTGCATAATCTTTGTGTTAATTCACCGTTGTTGTTCGAACTGTTTGTAGAATCCCAAATTATGTGGCTACTATAAGTTCCAAAAGGAGTACTTAGATGACTTGATTGATAAGAAGGTGGTTGTCCTCATGTCTCGTGGATCTTGAGGATCCGGAAGAAGGAACAGAGGGAAGTGAAACTACAAACGAGATGAGGGGGATGAAGGACACGGAGAAGAAATTGGATCATGTGTTGTGGAAAATAAATTTGGTCTTTGTTTGTGTTGGAATTGCCTTGTACTTAGTGTTGTAGTGAAGTACCGATGTAATGATGTTGTGTAACAATTATCGAGCATGAGTTATGTGTTTTATAAGGATATATATAATCCGGTTCAATCGATAGAGTGATGAAAAGAAAACTCTTGAAATTATGTGAATTCTATTCTTGTTCAAAGGTTAGGTATCAATCCACTTGACACCACACAAAAAACAAAAAGATAATGAATAACTGTATGTGAATTCCATACATTCTATGTTCACACCCAAACAAATTGTATATATAAAGTTATCAAACAAAAAAGTCATCATCTCGTCCTTCTACCCCAAAGAACAATTGGTGCAACAACTCCATCCTCAATGTACTGCGTCATCCGAGTCATCTTCGTTGTCATCAAAGGGCACATGGTGCGGTTCATCAACCGCTTGGGCCCGCACTGAGCAATAACAGAGACATCCCCGGATGTGCCTTCCTTGTCCGATCTTGTCCAATTTGTCAAAATCTCTATTTGCCCACGAGGTAAATCCATGTCTTGGGTGCCCACATCAATTGAGTCCTCGGTTCTAGTTCGGGCATGGCAAACAAGTTCCTTGGTTTCATTGCAATAACACCGCTCCATCCAGGTTTGTTTACCGGATCCACATAAAACACACGTTTCGCCTTCGTGTCGCTAGAATATAGGGTTCATTCATATACCGTACCGAGTAGTATTGATATCAATAACCCCAAACTTATCCTTGTTGTATCCTTTGTTTCGTTGGTAGTGGAAGCAGGCACATCATACCAGTCACACTTTGGAACAAAATAACTTCTTTTGTCTAGGGAATTCTAGTGAGATGATTCTTTTAATCACCCCATACCACCACATGTTTTTACTCCGATGGTCACCCTTGACAAGCACGCCACATTACGTGAAACGAGGCTTTTCTCAATGTCACTGTTCGAAATAGCCAATTATTGATCTTTGCATCTATGCATTGTAATGAGCTCGACTCTCTGTCCAATCAGCAAGTGCAAACATATCTTCATCTACTTCCCCTTTGGCATATTGTTCCTCGACCCCGCCTCGAACCATCTTACAAATTGTTCCCCATGTCGCTTTTTTAAGATTTCTTTCACCAAATTTCTCCTTCGGATCTTCCTTGTGCTTCTTTGCATAGGAAAGTATATCAATGTTAGTTTAAAATATAAAATTTAAAAATAATGATGTATATAATAATGTAACTTACTCGACCCATGGTTTAGCTTCATCACAATTATTAATCATGTAGTGCTTCATCTTATGCATCTCATCTCTATTAAGCATATAGACGATCTGTCCTCTCCTCTTGTAGTCCATTGGAGCAAATATGCTCAAACCGGATGGTGGCTCATTCACAGCCAGTATTTTCATGACGATCCGCACGATTCGGTTCTTTGTCCATGTCCAAGAATCTAGAACAAAATGTAAGGCACTCCTCGAGTATGTATCCTCGGCTATTGAGCCTTGAGGGGTATGCCTTGTTCCTCACATAATTTTTCGCGATGCGTAGGTACCGCTCCACTGGGTACATCCACCTATAACACACGGGCCCTCCAAGTATAGCCTCATCACCAAATGAATAGGTAAATGCATCATGATATCAAAAATGATGGTGGGAATAGCATCTCAAGTCGACAAAGAGCATCCGTGATTGAAATACTAAGTTTGACCAGTCCGCTTCCACCGGCTCCTTGGAACATAGTGCATCGAAGAAATTACTAAGCCGGATCAATGCAACAACAACTTGTTCCGGCAAAATCCTCCGCACTATTAAGGGTAACGGTTTACGTAGAATCGATGGTAATCATGAGATTTCAAGTTTAAACCTTACGTGCTTTTAAGTCAACACATCTTCTTATATTGGAGGATACACCATCGGGCATTTTCACTCCATACGTAAATTTGCACAAAACATCCTTTTCGTTCTCATCTAACTTGTACAAAATTTGGTGGCAAGGTATACTTATCTTTCTTAATCATGTGGTGCCGAAATGGTCGTATCCCTAGGTCTTTGCATGTCGCTTCGGGCGTTCTCCCCGTCCTTACATTTACCTTCAATTCAAGCAGAGTGCGATATGGACTCACATATATTTTTCTCAATGTGCAAGACGTCCAAATTATGCCCGATGAGCAAAGAAGACCAGTATGGGAGCTCAAAAAAAATACTCTTCTTCCTCCGGTTGTGCCATCCGTCATCATCATCACGCTTCCTTTTTTTTTTTTTGATGTCGTCTTTCCAAATCTCACTTGTTCAAAACTTTCATATCGCTCAGTACCACGTGCACCCGCCGGTGGTACTGGTGCCTCCCTCGTTTCGACCATGTTGTTGAAGTCGACCGTGTTCTTGTGCCATTCATGGTCCATTGGCAAGAAACGTCGAGATCCCGTAGCGATGCTTTCTCCCATGTTTTAACCACAAATACTCGGTGTCTTTGTGGCAATATGGGCATGCAAACTTTCCTTTTGTGCTCCAACGAGTAAAGCATGGCATATCTTTGGGAAGTCATTAATTGTCCAAAGTAGAATAGCATGTAATGGAAAGTTCTTCTTAGTTTGTGCATCCCATGTTTTTACGCCGTTCTTCCAAAGCTCCTTGAGCTCCAATATAAGGGGCTTCAAATATACATCAATATCGTTTCCGGAGATTTTTGGACCAGGTATCAACATTGACAATATCCGGTTAGATTATTTCTAACACAACCAAGGAGGCAAATTGTAGGGTATTAGGACAATCGCCATATGGAGTATGTCGTATTTTGCATCCCAAAGGGATTGAAGCCATCGAAGCAAGACCCGGCCGATATTACGAGCTTCTTCTCGCAAACCAGCCATATTTGTTATCCACGTGCTTCCATGCCTTTGAATCATTTGGGTGACGCATTTTTCCATCATTTACCAATTCTTTCTTATGCCACTTTGCAAGTCCACCGATGTCCGCTTCGACATATACATTCTTTTGCGGCGAGGAATAAGAGGAAAGTAGCGTAGAATCTTCACTTTGGAAGCCACTTCGATATTTAGCACCATCCCTGGTCCGTGCTCGACATGTTTCCACCTAGACTCTTTACATATGGGACAATTATGCAGATTTGCGTGCTCATCAAAAAAAATAACACACAATCATTCGACATGCGTCTATCTTGATGTAGTCCAATCCTAGCCCTCGAATCACCTTTTGCACTTTGTCCAACGAGTGAGGGGGATACAATGGCCTTCGGGGAGAACCTTTGAGAACAGATTAAGTATGGCCTCCAAACATGCGTTACTAATACCATACAAGAACTTTAAAAAAAAAAGTTGTACGATAAAAAGAAACCTTTGTTGCCGATTTGCATCCCCGGATACAATTCCTTCTTTGCCTCCTCTAATAATTTCAAAAATATCTCCGCCTCGCTTATTTGGTTTGTCATCTATGATTTTTCCATGTATGGAGCCACCGATAATGTTTCTAATCATAGTATTAGTGGCAGCAGGGTGTGTTGGCGGTCATTATCGAGTATATTATACCGCCAACCTTTATCCAATTCATGAGAAAGGAGCAAACTTATGTTACATATACCTTTACTTCTAACCTAGTTCCACTTGTATTCGTAGAAATTATGTTTTGCGTGTATAAGAGTGGAAACAGGTACAAAGTCACCAAATAAATTAGAAAGCGTATTGAATAAAAGACGCCAAGGAGTGGATCAATCAAGAGGACCAAACCCCAAGACAATTTGGCCCATGCACCATCATAGGCCCAACATTTGAAGGACAAAACGCGCAAGAACAAGAGAAGGCGGGGCCGGCCTCAAAGCCCATGGGGGGCGGGCGGCGCAAATTTTTTCCAAAATTTGCCGCCTTTCTCTGGCGGTTTGGACCGGTCTTCACGCGGCGGTTGCATGCGGTGCAAAGTTTCGTTCCCGCCAAGAAGACCTCAAGCAAGGAGAGCCCTCCATTCACTTCTCCTTTCCACTATATAAAGAGAGGCACCTCCTCACTTGTAACACACACACACACAACACATTACACATTGTTACATCCTTACCTTGAGCTCTACTCTCTCCACTTCATTAGTTTAGTAGTAGGATTCGAGTTAGGCAAAGCTCCAAGGAGGGCTTGTCTCCTTGGAAGGATCTTTTGGTAATTTACTATGAAGTTCTTTCCTTTATTCAAGTCTCGTTACTTATATCTCAATGCATATGAACTAGAGTATAGTTATCCTCATGTTATATTCATATTGTGCCAACTAGAGTATAGTTAGTATGATGTGATAATTAACATGACTAACTTTAGGCTAATTGAATCATATATCGTTCTTGGAACGTAGTAGAACTAAGCTCGGGTGATGGTCTGGTGTACCTTCGGGTTTACCTTTACTCTTGCCATGTCGATCCGTAGGGTCGGGGTACCTAGGGGGGTTTAGGTAGTTTTCTATAAACGTAAGCGTGGTGCTTAGATCTATAGAGAATCATCCGGGAAATGCCGGCATCCCACGGTAGTGAGGTAGGTAGGCGGGATGGTGACAAACTCTGTTCGTCCTTCGCACTCCTCCACGTCCGGGTGTCGGGTTGGAGTCTTATCAGTGTCACCGGCCGGCATATATACCAGCCGCAGGCATCTCCTCATCACTTTAGCCCATCTCTGCAATGAACCATGAATGACATATGTAGACTATAGTCTGACGCATTGGCGATATTAGAATAGCCAACTCAACATAGATTTTCCCTTTCTTGTTATTTCCTATTTATTCCTTCTAGTGCTCAACAAGTGTGTGTGTCACCACTATCTCCAATATTATTGTCACTTACCCCTCGTACATGATTAGTGGCTATCCATACATACATTGTGGGCTATCATCATCATATTAAATCTAAACCTGCCTTCCCATGGGAAAATATAAATGAACGATACCCGAATACTCCCGGGTGAAATGCTACGATGATAGATCCGTGCGCTTGCGGGTTGACCCTTGCAATATTCAATTTATCTATCACCGACGCTCTCTCGACGTTATCATTAAGGATAATATTTATTCTTAGTGATTGCATTAAGGAACACCAACAAGCATTTCCGGCGCCGTTCTTCGGGGAGGACAAGGTTAAAAAAAAAAATATTAATAAAGATGATCATAACCACATGTATGGATGATAGCCCTAATCTTTGCAGGCTAACTCTTTTTGTTTTCTTCCTGTTGTGGATGAAAACAGGGATAGTGTATGACTGGTCGCAACCTGCCGAATAACTTCGTCGACGATCCAGAGAGGCTGCTCAGAAGGAGTCGGGCTCAGGCCACTCTTCCTGTCATCACTCCCGAGGAGGTTGCACCTATCATCCAAGTACCATCTTCATCAACACTCATGGCCACCAAGACACTCCGTGACTACTCGTCCCCCGTCGTGGGCAATGTCGATTGGCCCCCGTGTCAACTTGGGCGACAAGAACTTTGAGATAAGGACTGGCCTCATCACGATGGTACAAGCAAGTCCATTCTGTGGACTACCAAGCGAGGACGCAAATGCTCATCTCCAGAACTTCTTGGAGCCGTGCGACACGATCGTCATCAGGACGTTGAGCCAGATGCAATCAGGCTCCGCTTGTTTCCCTTCTCCCTTGTGGGGAAAGCGAAGCAATGGTTCTACAAGGACAAGGAGGCTGTCAGCACTTGGAGTAAATGCTCCACCGCATTCCTCGCAAGGTTCTTCCCAATGGGCAAAACCAATGCCCTGCGGGCAAGAATTTCCAATTTTCAGCAGACAGCAATGGAACCCATACCGGAGGCGGGAGAGGCCGCAAGAGTACATCCTCGCCCGCCCGCACCATGGCATGGAGAAGTGGCTCGTCCTTCGAACTTCTACAATGGTCTTACGACCACGTCGAAGGGCCACATAGATCTTGCCTTCTTTGGAGGGGCGTTCTTATCCCTCACTGTTGAGAAAGCAGAAGCGCTCATCGAGAAGATGATCGAGAACCAAGGCTGGGGAGAAGAACGGGCCCCTCAGAAAACACAAAAAGGTATGCACACAGTAAAGGAGATAGATCTGCTTGCTGCAAAGATCGATCTCCTGATGAAAAGACTGGACGACCAAGCTCCGTCAAGCAGTGCTACACTCCCCATGGACTCACATATGACATGTGAAGTCTCGTGGGAGAGGTTGGACATTCGGGAAATTCTTGTCCCGAAACTCGAGAAGAAGTAGCCTACGCCAACAACGGATTTCGTCCCAGGTAATAACAATGGGTGGAACAATCGGGACCGCCCACAAGGAGGTAACAATTACAATTCGAATTACAATTCCAATTTCAATTCCAATCAACCCTCCTTGAAAGATTTAGTTTCTGGCCAAGCTAAGATTAATGAAAGTCTAAACAAGAAATTATCTTTCAATGACAAAATGCTTGAAAATGTAAACACAAAACTAGAAACCCTATCTTTTGTAGTAAAGAATCAATTGAGCTTTAATAAAATGATAGAAACCCAAATAGCTCAATTAAGCTAGCGTAGCTTGCACCCAACATGGGAAAGGACTCACCAAGCCGAGGGCCCCATTGAATCTGTTAACATGGTAACAATAAACAACCACACCAGTAAACGGGTTATACCGGATGTCGTTGTGGACTCACCTTTTGCAGAGAAGAAGGAGGATCCGGGGAGCCCAACAATCACCGCTCAATAGGCCCATACACGTTCGGCAATGCCCTCGCGTGATCTAGGGGCAAGTGTCAACATCATGTCAAAGAAGGCCAATGACACACTCCTACACTTCCCATTATCCCGCACCAAGACTAAACTCGAATGGCGGATCAAACGGTAATAAAGCCGAAGGGATTCTTCGAGACATTCCGTAAGGGTGAAGGATAGCTACGCCCCCTACGACTTCATCGTCGTCGACATGGGAGAAGAAGATCACGTAGCATTGTTGTTGGGGAGACCGTTCCTCAACACAACAAACGCTACTATCCATGTTGGCAAGGGAAGGGTCGACTTCGAATTCAAGGACAGGTGGTCCAATGCCTATTCAATGGATACAACCGGAAGAAATCCCTTAAAAAAAAGAAAAAGGTTGAACCCCAAGCAAAGACAACAAGTCAAGGCAAAAGGACCCGAGAATGCAGATTTACGCACAAAACCAAAGAGAAATTTGCACTGCTCCTCGCCAAGAAGGAGGAGGAACGCACCCCCGCAACCCCCGAAAAAAAAGATTCAAGAAGAAATAAAGTCGCCATCGCCTACCACGTCACCATCCAAAAAAAATACGAAGAAGGCATGGCGTGTGAAGTGAGCCTAAAGGTAAGCTTCACTAAAGGTAAGAAATAAATATTTTCCTTCTATAAATTTATTTTCCTCATATTAAATTATTTTTAATATTTGAATTCAAAACCTCTTTAATTAATTAATTTCCTTTTTATTACCATATTCTTTAATATTAAAAAGAATTCCTTTTCATATTTTTAGTTTAATCCCATTGCCATATTTCCCATGTCAATTAAAATATAAAAATAATAATATAAATAAAATATATATATTGATAAGATTTTATAAATAATACCATATTCGAATAAAACTTTATTCCAAAAATTCTTAAACATTTATAAAATGAGAAAAAATGAAAAAAAACAAAGTTTCGGTCGAACCCGACCGTTTAGTATCTGCGTACAACAACGGGTCGGATTCGACCGCTTGAACGCACTCGCCAAAGAAGGGCTTACAGAGGGCCCGGGGATGGGGCCGGCCACCGCGATTGGGCCGGCCGCCCCCTGGCGCCGCCTCCTGTCACGGGCCAAACGGCCACATCGCCAGCCGTTGCCTTCGTCCGAGTGTCGGGGTGCATCGGGCTATAAATTCGCGAGGTGGCCGGAGAGCTCTCCACCCCTCTCATTCTCACTCCCTCACTCTCTCATTTTGCTACTTGCTCACTTCTTGCACTCCACAAAGCATTCCCAAGCTCTAGTGCAAGAACACCGCACACTCTCTCTCACAAGCTCTCTCCCAAGTTCTCTCCAAGAGTAAGCACTTGTTTCCATTCCGTTCGCTTTTTGTTCGCTAACATGCTCGTGAAAGCGGCAAAGCGCGATTAAGAAGGGCGTGAGAAGAAGCGCAAGGCTCTCCCAAGGAAGTTCGGGTACACACTTCGACAACGCCTAAGCATACGAAGAAGACACACCTCGCAAGAGCAAGAGCAAGAACAAGCACCCACGGGGATGACTATCGAGGAAGCCGATGCACCGCACCTCGACCGGAAGGAGAACGGAGATGCAAGCTTACAACATCCTCAAGAACCGAGACTTCGCCCCGCTCCTCGCTTCCCCGACGACGCCCTCGAAAAAACTAGGTATGGACAACGAATTCCCCATCATTTGGAAAACTGTCGGATGGTTCGGGATTGCTCCCCGATGAGCCAGCTCGCCTCCTCACCATCCAATTTCTAGGATCTTTGGAAGTTCATGATCGTGGTGTTAGCTTCGAGACTTTTTAGTCAATTTCACTATTGCACTTGGCAAGAACTAGCTAGGCACATAGGCTTTGATGCTAAGAAATGTTGCACAAACCTAGCTGTTGTTTTTACCTGCATTTTAATCGTGCCGCCTTTTTTCACTCGAAATCTCCACCATAGTTCCTACTGCATCCTAGGTTTCGTCCTACTAATGCCAACATACATCACCCAACATTGAAATTTATGCAAAAATGGATTGCCATAACTTTGTTCCCTAGGCAAGAATTTCGTCGTCTTTTGGATGTTGAGATGCAATGCCTCTTTGCCATAGTTCACAAGAGAAAGATTGCTCCCTGTAAAAGAAATCATAAAATGCATGCTTAGCAATTTTAAACAATCCACACTGTTTATTATACCTCTCTTGTGACAAGGATTGCTAGTAACATTGGTGCATTGCAAGGCAAGAATGTCACATACCTAGATAGTCCACCTCTGGAAATTTCATTATCACACCTGTTGCAAGGGCACATAATAAAATTTGATGAGAATGACCACGAGAAGATTATCTATTATTTTTCGAGATATATAAATGAGATTCCGCTCCCTAACCCGGAACTCTCATTATATAAATCCCCATCACTCACCTTCGCTCTAGTTGAGCTAGACGAAGCACGCAGGAGTTCTGTTTCTCGTAGGTCATCACAAAGGAGAGCTACGGGTGAGGCTAGTGGTTCACAGATGCCACAGCCTACACCTGTACCAGTGCCCACGCCCAGGTTCTTTACACCAACGCTGAACCCCGGGCTCACACCCACCTTCCAGTATGAGGGGATGTTCACACCTCATCCGCACCAAGCGGGAGGGTCGGCATGGCATGAGACACACACGGTGTCCTCCGACTCGAAGGGATGCCACCACCACGTCACTCTACGGTGGACCTGAGCGCTCCAAGAGATCAACACCCGACTCGGGAATGTGGAACTCCGCAAGAGGGTGAGATTGCGCATCACTCACTGGTTTTGTGCGGGTTTCCGATCAACGCCATCGGCAGTACACGCAACACCAAGCGCAGGAGGCGGAACGGAGACGGCAGAGCACGAGGGGCACGATTGGCGTTTCGGGCGCCACATGGGGTACTACCCCCTAACCCATAGGCCATCGCCTAGCTTGGGGAGGGACCCCCCACGGAGGTAAGTACCTACCTCCCCTATCATTTTATTTTATCTCTTAGTTTTTCATTTTCATTTCCTTTTAAAAAAAATGAAAAGAACAAAAATATGATTCCACTCCAATATGTAGTATAAGGATGCTTAATTTCTCTCGAAGTTGAAATGATGAATAGTTGCTCTGTCTATAGTTCAATTTGCACCTAGTTCATAACATTGTATTCCCCAATGTTTAAGTTTATTGGCTTAACTTGTCTTGTCCTAAAACTTAATGATTTGTGGGTATGCAAACACATGATTCTTCTCTAAGCTATTGCCGATATGATATGGTAAAAATAGAATCTACTATGATTTTGTTCTAAAAAGAGATTCATCATTCAGAGAATAATTTCCAAAATTCCTTAATGATCAAAATTCTCATGATAGCCTATGTGAGACACCTATCATACGCTTTTGATCAAGATTCACATTCACATTGCTAAAAAATAGGTTATGGGCTAAGCTAGAAAAAATGGACGTGTGTCAGAAAAAAATAAAACAATGGGTACTTCGATACCCGCCTAAAAAAAAGAAGAGAGAGAAGAATAATGGACAAGTGTCCGAGGGCGAGTAGAGCCCACTTCTCTAAAAAAGAAATAAGAGCTAGCCCATACCTTATCAAAAAGAAATAAAATTTCACTTGCACATCTTGATCAAGGCTTATGACTTGTTTCTCCTTATGGTTTGCACACCGAGATGATTTAAGGAATCATTACGAAAATCTCCGCATGAATGATCAATCAAAGAATGAATGACTAGTGTTTCTATGAAAACCGTTCTATCTTGCAATAACCCAAGAGTTTGGAGAATGTTATAAGCCCCATATGATTTAAGTAAACAAGGATAGATAAAAATACCAATTTATTTAAACAACGGAAGAATACTTTATTATGAGCATGGTACATTTTGAAATATATCGGCATTGTAGCAACTCCCGATCAACAACCAAACACTTAGCTATTTGCTCGGGGACGAGCAAAGGTTAAGCTTGGGGGACTTGTTGGCGGTCATTATCGAGTATATTATACCGCCAACCTTTATCCAATTCATGAGAAAGGAGCAAACTTATGTTACATATACCTTTACTTCTAACCTAGTTCCACTTGTATTCATAGAAATTATGTTTTGCGTGTATAAGAGTGGAAACAGTACAAAGTCGCCAAATAAATTAGAAAGCGTATTGAATAAAAAGACGCCAAGGAGTGGATCAATCAAGAGGACCAAACCCCGCGCACAATTTGGCCCATGCACCATCATAGGCCCAACATTTGAAGGACAAAACGCGCAACGAGGAGAAGGCGGGGGCCGGGCGCGAGGGGCGGCCGGCGCAAATTTTCGCCAAAATTTGCCGCCCTTTCTCTGGCGGTTTGGACCGGTCTTCACGCGGCGGTTGCATGCGGTGCAAAGTTTTGTTCCCGCCAAGAAGACCTCGAAGCAAGGAGAGCCCTCCATTCACTTCTCCTTTCCACTATATAAAGAGAGGCACCTCCTCACTTGTAACACACACACACACAACACATTACACATTGTTACATCCTTACCTTGAGCTCTACTCTCTCCACTTCATTAGTTTAGTAGTAGGATTCGAAAGTTAGGCAAAGCTCCAAGGAGGGCTTGTCTCCTTGGAAGGATCTTTTGGTAATTTACTATGAAGTTCTTTCCTTTATTCAAGTCTCATTATTTATATCTCAATGCATATGAACTAGAGTATAGTTATCCTCATGTTATATTCATATTGTGCCAACTAGAGTATAGTTAGTATGATGTGATAATTAACATGACTAACTTTAGGCTAATTGAATCATATATCGTTCTTGGAACGTAGTAGAACTAAGCTCGGGTGATGGTCCGTGTACCTTCGGGTTTACCTTTACTCTTGCCATGTCGATCCGTAGGGTCGGGGTACCTAGGGGGTTTAGGTAGTTTTCTATAAACGTAAGCGTGGTGCTTAGATCTATAGAGAATCATCCGGGAAATGCCCAGGCATCCCACCGGTAGTGAGGTAGGCGGATGATGGTGGTGACTGCTTCGTTCGTCCTTCGCACTCCTCCACGTCCCGGGTGTCGGGTTGAGTCTTATCATGTCACCGGCCGGCATATACCACCCGCAGCATCTCCTCATCACTTTAGCCCATCTCGCAATGAACCATGAATGACATATGTAGACTATAGTCCGACGCATTGGCGATATTAGAATAGCCAACTCAACATAGATTTTCCCTTTCTTGTTATTTCCTATTTATTCCTTCTAGTGCTCAACAAGTGTGTGTGTCACCACTATCTCCAATATTATTGTCACTTACCCCTCGTACATGATTAGTGGCTATCCATACATACATTGTGGGCTATCATCATCATATTAAATCTAAACCCGCCTTCCCATGGGAAAATATAAATGAACGATACCCGAATACTCCCGGGTGAAATGCTACGATGATAGATCCGTGCGCTTGCGGGTTGACCCTTGCAATATTCAATTTATCTATCACCCGACGCTCTCTCGACGTTATCATTAAGGATAATATTTATTCTTAGTGATTGCGTTAAGAAACGCCAACAGGGGTGATCACTTGAATCTTCTTCATCGTCTTCTCCAAAATAAGGTGGTGTGGCGCTTCGTTGTCACCAACATCGCATCATCGATAGTTTGTGCATGATCTTCGTGTTCTCGTTATACCAGTACCACCCCGATCGGTGATGAAGAAGTTTGGCCTTCTTCGAACTCATTGATGAAACAATCGGCAAACCCACTTTTTACTAAGTGAAGTTGAATCAAAAAACCTGTCATTATATCTTGTATTGCATTGACATGTACCATATGGGCACATAAGAGACAATCCAATAGGTCTAGATGATGATGAGGTATACTTATCAATCCAAGTTTCGAAATTATCCTTCCACTCTTCCGATTGTCGAGGCAGCGCATCCAACTCCTATCTTCGTGTGATGCGGACATTGATCTGCGGCCCAAGAACATAATGAGTAAATAATCATGATCTATACCTAGCGTATGCCCATATATATATATATATATATATATATATATATATATATATATATATATATATATATATATATATATATATATATATATATATATATATATATATATATATATATATATATATGAGGGGATATCGATATAGCTACGTTACCTTTGCCGCGAGAGAGGAGGCGCCGGCCGGTAAAGCGAGGGGACGCCCCGCGCGCCAAGGGTGGATGGCGGAATGCGGGGCGTCGGCGATCGACCGGGATGCGAGAACGTAGAGTCCCCGAGTATTCCAAGCGTCTACTAGGATCGTTTAGTGGGCTCTTTTCGTTAATTGGGCGGCCAGCCCCCCGAAAAGCATGGCGATAGACAAATTTAAGTGCAACCAAGTAAAAGTTCATTGCATGAATAGGTGTGTATAAGTTGCAACGCTAAATGGATAGTATTACAACCATACCAAATGGTGGCAATACATACATGTTATTGCATCTTGTGGCAACAAAGGATGCAATAGCCACCTATCTATTGCCACGAGGTGCAAAAAAATATTGCAACCCAAATAAGTGGTTGTGATATTGCTGTTAAGTAAGCAACCAACGCTAGTATGGATGCCATAGTTCATTTTTATTGCAACACACGATATGCTAATGCAACATAAAATTGTTGTTGCAATACTTTCCACCAATTACCACGTAAATCCTTAAAATGGGTGCAAATGGCGCCATCATTTTGCAAAAAAAAAAATATCGCAACACAATTTTTGTGTGGCAATATGGACACATATTACTACGGTTCACTGGTTGGGTGCCATAGTACCCCCTATTGCACCCAAATGAGTGGTGTTGTCTAAGTGTCTAGTTGCAATTGATCGGAAACTACGTAGTGAGCCTCCCCGACGGCCTCGGGTGAGCCGCCCTTCCTTCGCCGGGCCTTCCCGGCGGATCGCGAGGGCGGGGGGCGGGCTGGTCGGCGCGCAACATGGACGTCGGGAGGCGGGGAGCTAGCAGTGGGCTGCGGCATCGATGGCGCGGCCGATGTGCACAACCATGAGCGCCGCGGAGAGGAGCGCGAGCGCCGAGGCGGGGCAGGCCGACGCAGAGGTCTATGGTGTCGACGGCGGGGGGCCACGGGCTTGGTGGCGTCGATGGATGAGGCTGACGTGGCTGGGCGTTGGATGTGGAGGTGATTGTCCATGGCGCGATGAGGATTTCGCGGCGAGGCAGTCCCGCGACGAGGAGCGTGGCCGCCAGCACCAAATAGGTGTTGTAGTTTTGGGATAGTTGTCGGAGAAGATAAGGTTTGGGTGCCTTAACTCTTTACTGTAGCTTATCCAAAACATGGAATGGGTGCCATATTTAGGCTCTCCTTGTTTGGGGGCGAGGGCCGTAAGGGCACTCCCAACCCAGACTCTATGGTAGAGTCTAAGCTCATTTATTATCTCGAATATCGTGGATTTAGAGTCTAAATAAGACTTAGAGACTTGGTTTTTCTCCCTCTCTCTTCTATAAATATATTGCCATATCAGCAGATTACAATAAATATGAATGTAATAAACACGTTTAGACTCTATGGTAGAGTCTGTATTGTGAGTGTCCTGACACGACATGGGAGGTGGATGAGACGATGTCGTGACATGTTAGTTGATGCTTATATGACCTCAGCCCCCTTGTGTTTATACAATCTCTTCTAAGGCTCTCGTACACTCAGTTCATAATAGAGCAGATGTCATAATAACACACCTCTATTAAGTCCTGTTACGAGTAGCATTTGAGTCACCACACAACATGTCAGCTTCCATTGCAACAAACGGGCAAGAACCTAATGTGTTTGCAAAGGTTAAACTACCTTACATAACTTTAGCCCACATAAGTGAGCTAGTAGTCTAAGGTTTTAATTCTCAATTTCACTGAACTAAACTTTAGACATGAGAATTTAAACATACTACCAGTATTAGAAGCGACTAAATCCAGGAACGAGTAATTGGCATGAGGGCTGGATTGCCATTCTAGCTTGGCAAAGTAACCGTTTCAGTTCCCAGATTTCTACTATGCTAATTGCTTTGCAAATACAAACCTCTTTTCTTTGCCTGCAAAAAAAAAAGGTGTCCGACAAGCTAGGGCTGCCGCGCTTGTGGGTCGCGGACGGCCACCCGGTGGGGTGGGTCGCGACCTCCACGCCGATATTTGGGTGTGGGTCGACGGGGAGCGGCTTGGTCAAGGTCAGCCGGGTGCAGGGGGACTGTGAGGCGCCGACCACTTGGTCATGGGCCGACCCACCCTAACGGCCCGAGCGCCCTCCTTCTCCTTCTTCCTCCTCCCCTATGCTCGCCCCCACCGCCCCCGCCTCTGCCGCCCTAGGGCTCGCCGGAGCTCCGGCAAGCCCTAGGCGCCGGAGGCGTCCGCCTCCTCCCTCCCCCTCTCTCGCTTCTCCCCCCGCCGGAAACCCTAGCCGCCATTGTTGTTGCCGCCTCCGAGCTCCAACCCCGCCGCCATGGACATGACCTCCCACTCCCTCGCCTACCCGCACCCGGCCGGATGAGTCCGGCCCTGGCCCGGCTCACCGCCTCGCTCACCACCCGCCGATCGCCGGCCACCGCCGTGTCGACGGCCACGGCCAGGCCGGCCGGCCGGATTCTACGGCCGGGGAAGAAAAGGGGGGGGGGAGGCCGCCGGACACTACTCGCGGGGAACGCCGCCGGCGTCGTCCGCGGGCAGCGTCGTCGTCCAACTGAGCAGGCCGGCGCCGAAGATTGCCGCTGGTGCCTGGTGGGCGGCGGTCACGGGCGGGCAGAGCAGGGCCACGCTGGACATCCTCGGCTCCTTGTAATTCGCCAAGAAGGCCCTGGGATGTGCAAAATTACTACAGACTGTTTTTTTAGGAGTGGCGATAGTTGGCCTCGGCTGCGCACACCGTGAGGCAGGACGAACCACGCTACAGTTCACTCAGATGATATTCTTGTCGCTGTTTTTTATTGAATTTGTGACATCCAAAACTAACCTTAATTAAGCCACAACTGCTGCAAATTTCCAAAATGTGTGCTTAATTCAGGTACAAGTTTATGCAAAATGATTATCTTGATTACCTTCCGAAGTATATGATCTCACAATTTGGGGTACATGACATGTTTATTTTAAACATCATGACTACCTTCAAAGTCATCAAACCATATTCTATATGTTTTGGAATTGTTTACATCGCCTGCTCCCATTGGAATAGAATCCAAAACATTAGCACCAACTTTGTTGCATGACATTTTATAGAATGGTTAGTCTAATGAAGTATTATCGATTTTCATGCTATAAAAATTTGATATTTAAAGTAGAGTTTTGCTATTTATTTGTCAACAAATTTCTTTGCTTTTGTATCTGTTGAATTATGGACCGTTGATTTGCTTTGAGTTGTGTGCTGTCGAGCACGTGTGCTGTCTATTGGATGTACAGGTTGTTAACGGCTCTGGAAACCATCTCGCTTGAAACCCGCAAAACCGCCACGCCCATCTATCAGAGCCATCGCGAGGACTTTCCCCAATCGCCCAATCTTATCCGCGTCGTCAGCTCCACGCGTGGTCATGTCCACCCGCCGCGCCGCCACTTCGCTTGCGCCATGCCTTCCGCTGAGCTGTGGGTGGAGCCTGCTGAGCTGGGGTGGAGCCTTCAGCGCTAGGTGGCGGGGTGCGTTGTGCCGCGGCGAGCGAGCGGTGTTTGGAGCCTTCCGCTGAGCTGTGTCGCGGCGAGCGGTGGTTGCAGCGGGAGCAGATCCTCAGGCGCCACTTCCCACGCGCTGACGGCCGCAGAGGAGTCTCTTCGTATTTTTGATTTCTGTAAGTGTATTTTGTTCTTCTCATGGATCATCGATTTTGCTTTTGATTGAGGAGCTACTGTCTTTGCATTGTTTTTGTCCCTCGTCAGCTATAAGGCAAGAATACTGAATGTGCCGATCGAACAGATATGCTGAGCACTTTTTGATGGGTATTTTTGTATTTCTCATCATGTATATATGCTTGAAACGTGTGGCTGCTTACCATTCGAGCATGAAATGGCCTGTTGTTTTCTGTTTGCGCTTTATCTATACTGTTTAGTGTAGATCTGGTTTGATAGCTGGGACAGATTGAGCTTAGTTAAACTTGTGGTCATGGATGCCTGAATGTTTCTGTTCTACTCAGGCTTCACTGTAAGGAATAGATGAATAGGCCTGGAGCTGGAGCCAACATTGAAAATTTGCGCCACTAGCTGTAGTTTGTGACACATTCATGCCTCAAGTCAATGAAGTCAAATTTATAATGTGTATATTTGAAACTTCATTGTCTTAATGCAAATGGAGATCTATATATCACTGGAGAAGGGGGTAATTTATCATGTTTCTCATGGAGTTCTTAGCATGCCAAAGGCTGGGTGGGGCATTGATTTAGTTTGGTCGCCACATCTCACTTTTTTTTTTTTTTTTTTTTTTTTTTGCAATGTTTTGTCCATGGTCAGTTATAAGGCAAAATTTGAGATGTGATCCTGAATAAAGGGAGAGTGATCTAATATGCAGGAACAATTTTGGATGGGCATTTTTGTGAATTCTCATGCATTTGATTGAAACATGCCACTGCTTACCATTTGAGAATGTATGGCCCACTGTTCTGTCCTTGCTGTCAGTTCAATATATTTGCTGGTATTTTTATGGTTGCTGGTGCCTAGTGTGTGTTTTTTTCTTTTGCTATTAGTTGTATTATTCCACCAAATGCTCTCTCTCCTCTCTCTCTCTCAGTGTGTTGTTTGTGTTTGTCTTTTTTTTTTTTTTTGTCTCTTTGTGCTTGTCTCTCTCTCGTTTATTGTCTTTGACAGGTTTGTGTATGTATCTGTCATCAAAATCTCTCATATATAGGTTTTTCTACTCCCAGGAGTAATTACTCCCTACCTATTTGTACTGTAGCTCGTGAGCCAAGGTGGCCATAACGGGTCCGCTGGTGGTGATTCGGAGGGATCCAATTATGTGCCTAACATAACGGATAGAGATAAGATGATTAAGAAATAAAATAAAAAATATTATTTGCTGCATTCTCGCCGTGATTCACGGGTACTGCAGCTCAGGTTGGCCGCCGGTTGGGTATATTATTTCAAAAATGTCGGCCGCTGGCTGATTTAATAATTTTTAAATATATGTCACGGTCAATTTGCTCACGTACTGTAGCCTTTTAGAGTAACCTTTTATATATCTTTAATCTTTGGGATGGAAGTATATACACATACTTTTTGAATGGGAGCGCACGACGTACACATACTTTTTGAATTTGAGTGTATATATATAAAGAGTATATACACATACAATACTTTATTTTTTACGTAGTATGTCTACCTACTATTTTGATATTTTAAGTAGAGAGTAGGTGTACATACTATTTATATATGCTAGAGTATGTACACATACTCAGACGTGTTTCAAGTTCTTGCATGTGGAGAAGATTTAGATGGATTACATATATAGTATATACGTATCTTTTTTTATACGAGAGTATATATCCATACTTTTTGAAGATATATACACATACTTTATTTTTCTTCAAATGGGTATTTGTTCATACTTTTTCTAAAAAGGTGTATGTACGCAAATTTTTGGTATCAGTTAATTGAAACGGCGTTGCCCATGTGGGAGAGGAGATCCGCTATTTTTCGGAGACCGCCTCTGGCGACTCCCAAGGCAATCGTGCCCCCGACCATGGTTTACCATCGCCGCCGGTGATCTTGGCCGCAAAAGCGTCGTAGACCATTCAGTCACGCCGCCCACGCCCTCGTCTCGGCGTTCGGCCGGTGACGGCCACCCCCCATATCGCCGGTTAGCCGGCAACCACCCCCCATCCTCGCCTCCCCGCCGTCGCCGGAGCCCAACGTCGGCACAACCCGGCGGGACGGCCGTGATGGCGGCGGCCGGGCCTTCGTCACCGAGTGCTCGCGGCGTGGCGATCCCAAACGCCCGGCGCCCGATGCGCTCTTTGGCGGTGGCCTGCTCACGCCTCTCACCGGATCCGGCGGCCTAGAGGGCGGATGCATGGCCTCCGATTGCCGGCCGTCGCGGCGCTTGGCCCACGGACGTCATCCGTCGCGGCGCCCGACGAACTCATCGTCCGTCCCATCGCGATCCCGACGCCTTGAGCATCGATCGGCGGCGAGCAATCGCCGCCCTCACCGGCCTCCGCCTCGAGCCCAAGGCGGCGCCGCCAACGCCCACCCCGCCCTCTCCGGATCGGCTTTCCCATGGTCGGAGCGGCGGTGCGCGCCCCTCCATTCTACGAAGGGCGACACTCATGGAGATGGTTGGCGTGGGGCCCCGTTGTACGCGCGGTGATGGCGGATCGAAGACAATTCAGGATCTTCCTCCGACACAAAAGATCGATGGTGGCTATCCCGAACGCCACCGATACATCAAGGTGGAGGGGCAACGGTGATGGCATTTGCCACCGCGGTGGGGGTCGTGTCTACATCCAATGAGCTTCTTTCAAGTTCATTTTAGTGCACGTTGTTCAAGGCGTGGTGGCTGATTCAAAGACCGCCACGAAGCGACATCGATATTGTCGTGGTCGAATATGGCGGATATACCACGGACACGCGATAAAATCGGTCGAATGGCTCGTGTGGGACTTCGATGGCCTAGCTCAAGGGACACAAGGCGTAAGATTTATCTTGGTTCGGGGCAATCGGGGCCCCTAGTCCGATCTCCGGTTGGAGTCACTTTGTGGCCGAGCTCAAACGCTCGTGTCGTGGCGAATACAAGCGGTCGAGAGAGGAGGCCGGCTCCCAAGTCTCGTGAGTAGTGTGTGTTCGAATAGGAGAGCGATGGGAAGAAGATCGATCCCCCTCTCCCGATGGCCAAGGCTCTCGTTTTATAGTCGTAAGGGGAGGATACATGGGTGCCACCAGAGAAGGACTAAAGGTGTGAAGAATATAAACTAGAGGGGTAAAGTGCAAAAGTCGCTTGGGATGCTCTGCACGCCGGCTGCGGGCACGCATGCCTCGTAGCCGTCCCCGTCTATCACGAGGGTGCGGCAGAAATCTCGTGAGACCGCGGCCCGTCCGTCGGCACGCTCCTTTGTCTCCTCCGGGCCGCGCGACGGGGGGGAAAATATGTGGACGAGAGCTCGTAGGGGGAGCTCGGTGGTCGGAGGCCCGTGGCCTTTTGTCGATAGCGCTTGGCGGGAGGTGGAGTCGGCCTGGGTCGGCCTACATCGTGTCCGCGACAGATGCGTGCGCGCCGCAGCTCCACGGGCGGCGTCGCACAGCCTACGGGTACTCGAGTACCCATAGGTAGGGTGTCAGATTGACTTCCTCCGATTCCTCATTGGGATGTGCGGGTTCGTCGGGTATGTGGTCCCGAGACTTGCGAGCTTGGTCGAGAGACTTGCGAGCTCGTAACCTCGCGTCGCTCCGAGCTCGAGGTCGCTCGATTTGTCCGGGATGGGAGCGCGAGCTCCCCGGGCTCGTGAATTCCCGCACTCGAGGTTCGAGGTCGTGCGAGTTGGAGATAAGTCGTGCGGCCTCCGAGGTCACGGGATTCGTCCGGATGGGAGCGCGAGCTCGTGGCGTGGCCGCGGCGAGGCGGGGCGTCCCCGCGGCGACCTCGAGGTCACGGACACATCGCGTGGGCGCGCGCACGACCGTAGTCGCACGGGGCGGGGCGTGCGCCGCGAGGTGGAGCTCGCCTCCGTCCTCCGAGCTCGTCGACGAGATGGAAGGAGCGCCAGGCGGAAGAGCTCAGACGAGACGGAAGGAGCTCGTGCGGAAGAGCTCAGACGGAGGAGCTCGCGGCGAGACGGAAAGAGGTTGAGCGAACCCCCGAGGTCGTGCGTGCCGAGCTCTGGCGCTACGGGCGCGAGGCAAGACGGCTCGCACGACGTCGTAGTGCATGGTGGAGCTCGGGCCCGTCTTCCGAGCTCGTGCTAGGCGGAGTTAGGCCGAATCTTTGTTATTGTTTTTCGCCGCGATTTGTCGTGTGTTTAGGGTACCTCGATATTGGTACCCGACGGATATCTTCAAGACTGTCTTGAGTAGTAAACTTAATTATTTTTTTGGATGCGATAGATTTTTTAGTACATATATCTTCATGTACTAAAGTTTTTTTTATTCCTACTTCTTGTAATAAGTTTGGTATTGTGTGTGGTCACGGAGGGGCTTTAGGTCGTGGTGCGTTACCTTGAGAGGCCGGAATGTTAATTCCATTATCTAAAAAAATATACGCATATTTTTTCTAGATGGATTACATTTGAAAAACAAAGTATATTTTAGTAATTACACATACGAGAATGTCCAAATACACGTATTTTTCTATATGGGAGTACATATACATACTTTTTGAGATTGAGTATCTGTACATACTATCTAGAATAGAGTATTTATACATACTTTTTTGACTATAATATGATGCATATATACGCCAAGATTTAGATAGTATATAACTGCATACTTAGACCACATGATCGGAGTATCCATAAAACATGCATACATTCACGTATTTTTTAGAATAAAATATACGTGAATATATTTGTGAGGAGGGAGTATGTGTGTATTACTAACATCTGGAATATGACATGAAACAAGCAACTAACAGGTTTCACCAGGTTCTCCATGTTGTAGATTTACTCACAACTGCCGTGTGATCTACTATCTTGCCTCCGTCACCGGCTTGAGAAGGCACGTACGTTGAAAGGTTCTAATGGCCAGAGGGGAGTGAATAGCCTATCAAAAATTCTTACAACAACACTAAGAAACCGGATTAGACAATAAGATGGCGAAGCTAAATAAGCGGTGCTACTAACTAGCTAAGTAAGCCACAAATCAATTCTATTGTCTCAAAGCACAAATAAAGTCTAGGTCGCTAGTTTACTCCTAGCTAACTTGGTAAATCGACTAAGCACCCTAACAAGATATACTACCAAAGTAATGTAAAGGGATGCTAGAATACAATACCACCGGTGTAGTGTCGAGGTTGAAGCCAATCACCGTGTACAAGAAATCTCCAACGAGCTAGCACACAAGAAACGATGATTTTTCACCGAGGTTCACGTGCTTTGCCGCAAGACGCTAGTCCCGTTGTGGCGACACACTCACTTGACGGTTACTAAGCTTAATGGCGGTGCCAAATCCCGGTGGGAGCTCAAGCAAACCGAACACAAGAGAGGGTCCAACAAGCCATGAGCAATCCACTAGTGCTCCTTTCGTGAATCTCCCGCGGGGTAAGGAACGACCCCTCACAAACCACCGGTGTGGCCTCGAACAAGCTCCAATCGAGCTCAACACCGCCTCTTGCTCCAAGCCGCTAGGGAACCAAGCAAATTCCCAAGAGAAACAAAATCCCGCGGCTTCTCCAAGGATGAAGTGCCTCTAGATGCAAGACAATCAAGCAATGCACTTCTATCTCTCTCAATCTCACTCAAGAATCGAAGTTAGAGTGAAGAGATGAGTGGAGGGGAGTCTCACAAGCTCACAAGTGTGTAGGAGTGTTCAAATGTGCAAGAGAGACTCAAATGAACCGGCCAAACTAGTATATATAGACCCCAAGTCGAAAAACTAGCCGTTGGTCCAAAGTTGCCTCCTCTCGCCACCGCGCCGACGCGCCAGCGCCTCGCAAATGCACGCGCACGCATCGCGCCGGACGCGCCAAGCGCCAGTCCGTCGGGGAGGGGGGTGTCTTCAACATGCTCTCGGACCGCAGTCTGGCGCCGCCGGACGCGCCAGCGCCGCTTGTCAGCGCCGTTGACCTCCCGTTATCTAAACCGCTTGCACCGCGACCGACGCCAGATCGATTTCGACCGCGCCAGCGCGAGCCACGGACGCGTCGACGCCCTTTTTGAACTTTTGCACCGCTACCGCTCGCCAGCGCCGCCAGCGCCCGGGTACCGGCCGCCAAGTGCGTCCTCTTCATCATTGCATCGCCGTCTTTCCATCTTTCCAAGTTTTCGCTTCTTGTCTCAAATTGCCAACACTTCAAAATGTGTCCCGTGAGCACAAGTGTTAGCATGTCGTGATCGGTTAGACAAGATCGGTTAGTGCTCTCAATCCTAAATGCATATGCAAGTCAATTGGACCTAGAAGCACTTCACCAAAGGATTGTTCACGGCATCCCCTCTTGATAGTCGGCCATCTATCCTATAATGTGATCACACGCTCTATCGTGTCTTGATCACCGAAAGAAAACCCTATCAAGGATACCTTTGCCTTGATCTCCCGAGTTCCTCTCAAACCTTCCATCGAGCTTGACGATCCATCATGTCCAGCATCATCGTCCATGTTCATGATCATCATCCTCCACATCATCCACATAATCCTATCTTTTAAGTCACACTTTGAGCAAGGATTAGTACGACAAGTGTGTCATCAATTTCCAAAACCAAACATGAGATTTCATACGTGCATGCCATGGATCGAAGGGCCGCCATGCATGGAACCAAGGGCCACCGACGCCGTTGGGGCCGACCACCGCGACGATGTTTAGAGTTAAATAGCGCACTGGAAGAATCGCCTAGTGGCAATCGCTAATCGCAAACGTCGTGCCGTTGGGCACGCCACCGCCGATTGATTGGATCCCAACAAGGATGTGGTGCGCCACCAGTCGGGTGGGGCTTCGGGTTCAGATGACCTTCGCGCGCAGTGCTTTCGTTAGCCATGGCCGGTGGCTCCACCGCCCGTCGAATGAAGCGCCGCCGGCAGAGGGCCACCGCGACGAGACGAGGGCATGCCGCCACTCGACAGAGAGGGCTCGCCACCATGTGAGCAAATTGCCGGGATGGCCACGCCGTTGGATTCCACCACCACTAACACCACCGGAATGCCAAGGTTGCGTCGTGGTTGGCTCGGCGCCGCCACCATGGGTGAGATCCAAACATATGGAGAGAGATATCCGGAGATAGAGGTGTGACAAATGCGTGGTGGCGTGGTCCGCGACGAGATATATACCATATATACGAGCTACAGGAACCTAGAATTTAGGATCGCACAGTACTTTCTAAACGGGTCTGCATGTTAACCCGATTAACAACCTGCCACCGGTGAAACAGAAGGACGCGGTGTATTTGTGCGTGCTTAGAGGAGAGAGTAGCTACTCCTAGGGAGTAGAAAAGATTTTCCATATATATATATATATAGAGAGAGAGAGAGAGACTTATATTCGCCTACAAAGACTCCAAAATGTAGACAATACATTCATACATTAGTAAGACAATACATGTCATCCAAAATATAGACTCCAAAAAGATTTTCTTACTAATGTATGAATGTATTGTCTATATTTTGGAGTCTTTAGGCGAATGTAAGTCTAGTTGTTTCATCTTTCTCTTTCTCTCGTAGTATGTCTCCGAATCTCGCATGAGTCTAGTATGTCGATGAATGCATGACTCTGAATCTGCATGACTCTAGTATGTCCCTGAATTTTCAGAGGTGTGTATGTATCTGTGTGTTTATTAGCCGAATTGCCTTTGTTTCTCTTTGATTTTTTTTTTTTGAACCGAGAATGAGTTTCATTCTATGTAGCTTTGGTGTGAGTGTGTATGTCTCGTGGTGTCATGTTTCTCTATCGGACATGTCATCAAGTTAGTGGATGTGGGTGCAGTGTATTTGACAGCTAATGTCTTTTGAAAAACCATGCCCCCCATTTTGGGCCTTTTTTGTCTTTTGAAAAGCATGCCCCCTAGAAGGCAATTGATTTTGGGGCAATTCTCTTTTGAAAACAAAAACATGCCCCTACTAGGCAATGGATTTTGGGTTTTTTTGTCTTTTTTTTTTAGAAAAGCATGCCCCTACTAGGCAATAGGTTTTGGGCCTTTTTTCTTTAGAAAAGCATACCCCCTAGAAGGCAATTTGTTCTCGAGGCAATTCTCTTTTGAAAAAAAAAAGCATGCCCCTACTAGGCAATGGGTTTTGGGCCTTTTTGTCTTTTTGTAAAGCATGCACCCCTAGAAGACAATTGGTTTCAGGGCAACTCTCTTTTTTGAAAAAAAGAATGCCCCTACTAGGCAATGGGTTTTGGGGCTTTTCGTTTTTTGAAAAGCATGCCCCCCTACCAGGCAATGGTTTTGGGGGTTTTGTCTTTTTTAAAAGCATGGCCCCTAGTAGAGGTAGACATCATTTTCTTTTCTATTTTTTCATAGAGTTAATTTGCATTTTTTTTCGCCAAGTGAGTACAAGGATGAGTCACTATAACATTTTCTATGATTGTTTTTCTTTTTTTTTTTTTTTTTTTTTAATCCTTTGTAAGTAGCAAGCTCAAGCTTGGCAAAACTTATTTCTGGTTTGAGATTAACAAAATAAATTTGTGTTGTTTGCTTCATACATATTTGACTCGACCTTTACACATTATCAGGTTTTAATAAATCCTGAACCAAAGGCAAGAAGAACCAACAGGGTGATTCTGTCAGAGCTTTTCAAGGTGCATGGTGTGACATCCCTCGCCCACAAGATACTTGCCTATGATGGAAGCAAGAGCCTGTAAACCGCAGGCGAGCTGCCATTCCAATCAATGTAGTTTATTGTCAAGTTGCGGGCCTTGCGGCGCCGAGAAATGTAAGTACCACTCCTGTGTCCTATGTGCAGTACACTCTTTTGTGACTTGCAGCTGCTTAATGATGAAATTTGCATCCTGTTATTTTAATTGCTGAAATTCATTGAGTACAAGGTGACAATCCGCCATGCAGCTGTTTTTTTTTTTTTTTTACTTTCATTTGCCTAATATTAGCTATAATTTTTCAAATGTGTGTATGCTTTCGCAGTTTTGATTTATGGGTCAGCACTCCCATATTTGAGTTGAATTTTGATGTTGGTGGAAGTATTTTTGGTCGGTGAATGAGTGGATGCTCCATTTTTCAGTGACACGGCTCTGTGTTACTCTCAAGAACCTCAAATGTATTTGAATATGTGTGGCTGTTTGAGGCAGCTTCTGACAGAGCTCTGCGGGTACTCCTTTTGCTGTAGCTTTTTTGTATGCTTGACGTTGTATTGATTCCTTGTTTTCCTGCTATTTTGGTGTCGTAGGCCATCGGTTTGTAACTGTGGACAGCTGCAATCGTTGAACTTGGGCTGGTGTGATAGTGTCACTGACAAAAGGAGCGACCAGCTCGACAAAAGGTTGTGGACTTTTGTGGTGCAAAAGTTCTAGAAGAGATCAAGCCCAAAGTGTAGTGAGCTAAGTTTACAGAGTGTGTAGTTGGAGAAGGAGGCACTAGTCGAGTTTACAGAGACTGTTTGGCAAATTGCAGGGAGTTAGCAGTGAAAATCCTAAAGTATTATGATGAAGTACTGTAGGAGTTTGGGTCAGTCATTTGTTTCAACAAATCAATTTGTTCTGTTTTTGTGCCATATCCAACCAACCTCTGTTCTTGTTCTTGCTGCAGGAGATCGACGTGGATACTTCATGCCAGGCATGACAGGATACGATCTACTGTAGATGGTCAAGGTGAGGGTACTTCTGCTTTCTTTCTTTCTGCTCTCACGGCTAGATAGATGGTTTATATGCCCGCAGAATCTGAAATTATTTTTGTTTCTCTCCCTTGTCTGTTTCGTTCAGTGCAAGAGGACTAAAGCAGGTTGTGTCCACTGATCTACCGGTTGGTGCAGATGTGTTTGTGTTGGCTTTCTCCCTCATCAGCAGGCTTCTAATCTTTTTGTCTGGTAGGGAGTGTGTTTTTGGATAGAGAACCCAAGAAAGCCTTGAATTGTTTTCTAGTGCACTTGACTGTGTAGGTCAAGTTCCAGATCAGAAAGCCTTTGATTTATTGGTTAGCACTACGATATTGTTTGGATCCACTAGTGTTTTCTGTTAGGGAGAGGATCCACTATCCAGTCAGGAGAACATCAAGTTTCAGTGTACATTTTAGATTTCTTAAATCTCTGACACTTGATAGTAAAATACTGCCCATAATAGCTTCTGTGGACCTTTTCTTTTTGTTTGTCCACCTTTGGCCAACATATATAGTACGTAGCAGTTTCTGCATTTTAGAATGTGGTCATGATGGTTGGAGCATTTAAGAAATAGTGGTTGCCAGTGCTGCGCCCAACATTTTTGGTTGTTCTTGTTGGGACCAAGTTAGTTGAGGAAGTGTGCTGAATTTGACGATCTTCATTATTGGGTTATTGGGTTTTGATTCCTTGTTGGGTTCTTGGATTTGTCCCTTTAGTCATTTTAGGTATTTTTGAAAATTCAACAGATTTGCCGTTTAGAAAATCTGTTGACAGATTTGTAGCTTTGAAAATCTGTCAACAGACAAATAGTCATATATGATCAATTTATGTACCATTGGCCAAAGTTTTCAAAAGAAGACTGTCTAAACTTGCATTGATTAAACAGAACTGATTTCCGACATGTGCATTAACTATCAACAAAATATTGGGATCTCGTGGTATTAATACCTCCTCAATCTAAATCCCAATTTCAGAGTGTCTAGTCCTAATGACATGCACATTTGAATATGTAACTCCTACACTCGTGGGCAATGTCCATGTATTGTTTTGCGACCCTCTAAAAGTTATAGAGAGAATGAAATATTACCAAAATATAAAATATCATGATTTGAAATGTCATGGTAATTTACAACATAAATGGATCTCACAAACACAGAACGTTATTTTCAAATCAAAATGGTTATAGCAACAAATCTCAAATCTGTCCAGAATTATGCTTGTATGTTCATCACACGCATGCCAAATCAAACATTTGACCCAACTATACCTCCAACTTGACACAATAGTAAAGATTAACTGAATCTTAGTTACGGAGTCTACACAGTACAGTAGTAACGTTATTAACACAAAAATAAGGAGAAGACGTGGCGCAATCAAAGTCGAAGGGATTTGCAAACTTGGGAGAGAGCTTTAGTTAATGTATTTCTTGGGAATGTGCTGGATCTTTTGCCAGTTTGGATCCCCTACTGTTTCGCATGACCTCATGAACTCCTTGTTGCAGACCTGGAGATAAAATTCCCCAAGGGACCGGGGCAGTGCTGGAAGGGAATGAATATTCGAGCAATAACGAATATCCAGTACCTGGAGTGACGTCAGTTGCTCTATATTAGCGGGCAACACAGGCCAATTGCTGTGCCAAAGCCTAAACCAACGAAGATGGACGAAGACCTCAAAAAATTCTGGAGCAGGTTCAAGTCGAGTGCAATTTCTGAGCCAAAGATAACGCAACCTCTTTGGTCCGCCATTCTGGTTACCCAACATCCAGTTTGGGTACGTCGAGCCGTTGTAGTTCCTAATTTGTAGTCTTTCAACATACTTCGAGGGGCAAAGACCCTCAAGCACCACTGCTTCAACTTCAGGACCGCAACTCGTGTTGTTCCCCAGCTTAGTACAAGTTCTGTCAGCCGTTCCTTGTCCGCAAGATTAGCTTCAATGGCCTCCTCCTTGCTTTCAACGTTCTCAAGACTCCTGATCCTTAGTTTGCCTTCAAGTTTATTTAGGTCCTTCAGTTGCTGTAGATTGAACCCCTTTTTCTTAATTACATCGAAGTATGGTAACACCTGGAGCCATTTAAGCCTGCCAATATTTGGAATCTCCAAATCTACACGGCTGCTTACGCACCGCAAGTTGACAAGACGATCCATATTTTTACCACCAGAAAAAACACTTCCCTGAAATCAGAAACATCTAACAGCTGCATGTGGTAAAGCTTGGTAATACTACTTGGTAAAATTAGCCTGTCTGTCATACGCACATCAAAATGAAGATACCGTAGATGCTTTAACTGACCGGTACATTCCGGGACTGAGAAGGTGTGACCACCACCATGTCTATAGAAACCTAAAATCAACACCCGTAATTTTTGGAACCTACTGAACATTCCCTGAAAGACTTCATCCTCAGGTGGGAAGAGATCATCAAATATTAGAGTGCGTAGATTCTGCAATTCAGAAATCTTCTTGGCAACCAATTTTATATCACAACTCCCAACAAATAGATGACGGACATCTGGAGGAACCTCTCCTGTGAAATCTTTCTCGATTCTGAAGCAATCTCCTCTGGCGGCCTCTTCTGCTATATCACGCAGCAGGTCATGAATAATAAAGTAATCAACCTCACACCCCTGTTCTAATCGCCTCTCTCCTAGTTGTAGAAATGAGGCCGACAATAATTCATCAAAGTACTCCTGACCAATAGCTTCCAGTTCCTCTTCAGCATTTCTTGTCTTTATAAACCCTTCCGCCATCCACAACTGAACTATCTCCTTGCGTTTCAGATGACGTCTTCTTGGAAAGATACTGCAATAACTGAAGCAACGCCTGACCTGCTCATCAAGATGCTGGTAGCTCCACCATAGAGCCCCCATGGTGTCATTCAACAGGTTCTTGTCTTTTGTTGTTCTCCAAAAATCGACATGGGGTCTTAGACATAGCTGTGCACCCACGGTTGTGGCTGCCAAAGGTGATCGCTTCAGTTTTTTTGCAATGTCATCTCCAAGCATTTCGAGTTTTGCTCTATCATGGCCATCTATCCTTGTATCTCTAAGTGCATAGTGCATGAACATTTCAAAGAAGGCTTTATCATCCAGTTCAGGTATTGGAATACATCTGTCTTCTACAGCACCCAGAACTAATAATGCATCTTTGCTTCGACTAGTCACCAGTATCTTGCTTCCTGTTTCTCCAAACTTAAGGGGAGAAAGTATTTGTTGCAGCTCTTTTTGGTGCCTGGCATCCCTACTATTGTACCAGACATCATCTAGTACCAAGAAAATCCGTTTCCCATACAGTTTCTCCTCCAGTTTTGCTTGTAGGGTGTTGCGACTATTGAATTGAGGGCATGGATCCCCTGTAGCCTCTTCCATCAACTCCCTAAGAATTGCATCCAAATCAAATGTCTGAGAAACATGGACCCACATAACAAGGTCAAAATGGCCAGCTTTGTTCTCTTGCTTGTCTTTTTTCTCACGGGCATACACTGCTTGTGCAAGAGTTGATTTCCCAGACCCAGCGATGCCATGGATGCCAAGTACAGAATAAGGAATAACACTATTGGTGTTTTGTTGACCATCATCACATTCTACCTCATGAAGCATTGCTATGATCTTGTCACATTCGTCATCTCGACCGAATACTTTTAGCGGAGGAGCTCCAGTAGTGACTGCACTACGTGAATTAGCAGGAAAGTTTTGCCTCCCATTACAATTACCTATGCTTGGCAAGTTCAGATGTTCCAAAATTTGGTATGCATCATTTATAATCTTCTCTATCTTCTCCAGGCCATTCTTCAACTGGATTTTTGACATACCACTCTCCTAAAAAAAAAACAGCAGCAAGATAAGGCCATCAAGTAATCTTTTTGTGAATGATGTGTATTCTTTTGTTGACAAGTATAGGTTCTATTCAAATACTCAAACTTTTGTTATGGAAAATAGACATTGAAAGGCTTCAATCACTAGGGTGTATATCCAAATTGAGATTTGAGAATCTTGAATACAAGGTATACAAGTATACGTACAACAAGTGCTTTATGGCTTGAGCTTAACATGTTGAATCGGGATGAAAAGCATACAGAGTAACTGGTAATAGAACCACATGCGAGTAATAAGAGAGAGCAAAGTGTTTTTTCAAAAAAAAAAAAAAAAAAAAAAAGGAGCAAAGAATAACCTGATCTTTTTAGGGGGATCTCGCTGTGGTAGGTTGGTGAAGCTTCTTCTTGACCCAATGCCTCATCCGTGAATATGCACCGCCGTCTAACTTCACCTCATTATCCTTGACCTTTCTCTCGAGACGATAGTACTCAATATCGTCCAAGATGTCTTCCGCCTCACAGAAAGCCGATTTAAGCTCCCTGAACAGCTTCTCCAAACGAGGTCTGTGCGGGCTCTCCTCCACTGCTTCCATCACCCGATCCAGCTGCAGCAGCCTTGTCTCAAGTTGCTTGAGCTTCTTCGGTGCGTCAAAGCCGAGGTAGGAGAAGCCTTTCTTCAACATCTGAGAAATGATGGGCGAGGCGAGCCATCCTATGGCTCTCATGCCCCATCCTACAGCTACGGTAGCAGTTACTGGATCCGCCATTGGAAGTCGCAAGCTCTTGGGGAGTTGGGGAAGTCTCAGGGGTAGCCTCAGCCCTCAGGGGAGAGATGGAGGGAGGGGCCGGTGGGAAGATCCAGTTGGGCGGAAGCTCGTCAACGGCTGGTCAAGGCTCAACGCGCTCAACGCGCTTCATGGCGGTCGAAGGTCCAGTGTAAGCTAAGACAGAGTGAGAGTAAATTTCCATCCAAATGCCAGTTGGATGTCTTGTATTTATTTATTTGATTGCCGTCTCGTTGCGTACGCTGCAGCTGAATGTTGATGAAATAGACAGGATAAAATGGCCAAGATGGCTGACTTGGGTTCCATTGCTGCCAGACACTGCAGCTGCAAGTGCACCGTCAGAAAGCAAGACGCGAAGGCTTTGCTGAATATTGATTAAAACGGCAATTAAACAAGTAAATATCTGGTTGCCGTCTCGCGATGCGGTTACAATTTTTTTATGGAGGAGAAGGAATATCTAGAAATTCCGAATATCTGGTTGCGTACGATATCAGTCCAGCTCCGGTCCACCGAATATCTGGTCAAGCACCAATCACGCAAGCGAGCGACGCGGTTACGTAATCACGCAAGCGAGCGACGCGGTTACGTATCGATCGGCCGCGGACCTGACGACGAAAATTGTTGAGCGATCCTGAGCGATGAGCAAACCAAACCGGATACGGCCCCAGCGTCGTCCCCGCTGGCGACACGGGCGGCGCGGCGCCGCCACCCCACCTCGCGCCCCCTCCTCCCTCCCTCCTCTCGCCGCCCGGAGGGACGGCCGGAAGCCGCTGGTCCCCGGGAAGGCGGCGGCGGGGGATCCACCGGTCATCGGTGCAAGCTCCGGGCGGAGGAGCTACCCAACGGGGCCCGACGGCCATGGCGACGACGGCGCCCCGGCCGGGCGCAGATCCGGCGCCCCAAGACCGGATCCGCGCTCCCTTGGCCGGATCTACGACGAGAGTGGTGGAGGCGCCGGGTGCAGGGAAGCAGAGGCGGCGGCTCGACGGGCGGATGGCGGCCCACGGGGCATCTTCGGCCGGGCGGTTCTTGTGGCCGCCCGGGCACGGGCCGCGGCGTGTGGAGGTGGTGGGAGGCGCTGGGTGCAGTAGCGGCGGCGCGCCGGCGGTGGAGGTTCCCATGGCGGCGCACGGACGGGCGCGATGTGACGTTGGCTAGGGTCTTCTAGCGTCGGGTGGCGGTCCTTCTATGCCGTCCCCCTCCGGGCCTTGGCCATGAGCGGCGCCCGATCTCGGCCGGCGGATGGAGTGCGTGAGTGGGATCGCAACGGGCGTCATACACTGGGCCGGTGGGCGAGGACGGCGTCGAGTTGCGGCTCCGGTGCGTGATGTGTGAAAACACGACGGTGGCGTTCGTCGGTGGGGACGACCGTGATAGTGGTGCCTGCATGCTGCCATGTCGAACGCGTGTGGTGGGGTTTCGCCGCGCTCCGGGCGAAAGCCCTTGCCGGATTCATTCGGGTGGAATGGCGGCGGCCCTTGGACGCCGCTCTCCCCTGCCGAGGGCGCCATTTTGGGATTGAACCCCCGGGCGTGGCCTCTCGGGTGAAAAACCCTGCCCAACTCTTGAAGCGACGGCGGCGCCTATTCGGCGTCGTGACCTCCGGGGAGGCGTCGTCTCTAGAGGCCCCTTCGATTGGTGTCGTGGCCGACCTATCTATGGTCGTTCCGGCCAGGCGTGACAATGTCGTCATGCGGCATGCGAAAAGGGGGTGTCTACCTCTCGGATGGCATCGCCCCTCCGGAGGTGGCCAAGGGTCGCCGCTGGTTGTTGTTCTCGCTTTCGCGGCGAACCATGGCGTCCGGTGTTGCAAGGCAATCACCCGGTGCGGTGTGGGTCAACGTCGGAGGACGGCGCTTGCAACGACAACGGGATGATGACTTGGCTCGCAGCGGACCACGGCGGGCTGGAAAAAAAGATGGCTGGACCCTCCGGTGTGGTACTAACGTCGGAAGACTCAAGGCGACATCCTTGGTCTATTGGCTTGATGGTGGTGACTTCGTGCTTGGGGAAGCAACAGGATGCTTTCGAGCCAAGGTGGTGGTTTGGCGATTTGGTACGACCTTGGGGTGGGGCATCTCATCTCGCTACTTTGACGGCGATTCAAGAAACGAGTCCGAGCGTGGAGCCGTGTGGCGGGTGGTGTCCCCCGCACACGTGAGTGTGTCCAACGGCGGATGAGGCGAGGCCCCGCTGCGTTTGGTTTGCCCGGATTCGGTGTTTTCATTCCGTCGGGTGACTTGATTTGGTGCAAAGCAACATCGCGGAATAGGGGTCCCTGACGGCGGTGGCCTTATCGGTGTGGTGGTGTCCACCTCTTTGTTCCCGAGATCGATCTTTGGATCATTTCGAGGTTTTTCGATGCTTGCAAGAGTGCGGATGATGGGTGGAACTGCGGTTTGTGCTTCGTCTCCTCTTTCGCCGCCGCGGTGTAGTGTGTTTGGCGGGTTGATGCCCCAATCCAACCGCCTTTGAGTATAGTTGAGTTTTGTTCGCCGCTTTGTTGTTTTTCTTAGGTTTTCGCTGTTTTCAGTTGTGTTGTTGTAGCTCTGTTGTAATGCCCGATCCGGGTTCTTCTTCTTTTAATATAGTCGGGGCTCTCCCGCCTGATTCGCTTCAAAAAAAAAAAAAAAAAAATTGTTGAGCGATGCGGCGGACCTAGCGAGCCGCGAGCCGTCCTACTGCGAGGCGTCTAAGCCGACGGGCGCGCCGCGCGGAGAGGAAAATAATGAAACGCTGCAGGTCGCCGTCTGATTCATTGCTGGGACAGGTGGCGTGAATCCAGGCTAGGGGAGCACCCAGCCGCCCATGGACCCAGGGCTCACGCCATTTTTTTCCCATCAAAGGTGACTTTTGTCATAGGTCATTAAGGAAAGTTGTCTTTGCTAATAGATACTGTAAATTGATACTTTCTCCATTCTAAATTATTAGTTATTCTGACCTCTTTTTTACATATATTTTTCTATGTATCTAAGTGACTTATAATTTGGAATAAAGAGATAAGTAATTTGATAGTGAACATTATAGCTCTTCTAATAATATAATATTCCCTGCTCAAACAGATCACAATATACTTATAGAGGACTAGTATGCCCCTGTTGTTGGAACCAACATTTCAACAATATAACCAAACAGGGAGGTCAAAATAAAATTAGGTTGATTTGACATTTCTGCTACTGACAGATACAAAATGGTACATAATTCACCCTCAAAGGAACAATATAACCAAACAGGGAGGTCAAAATAAAATTAGGTTGATTTGACATTTCTGCTACTGACAGATACAAAATGGTACATAATTCACCCTCAAAGGAAAATGGTTCAGCAGGACCAGCAAAATAAAATGTCATGTTTGAGCCACATCTGGCTATCTTGATGCTACCAAATCCACACATTACAAAGTCATAACTGATCGAACAGCTATTGGATAAAATGACACCCTGCATAGCCTATGTTCCTTTGGACCAGACAACCTTTTCCCTTCTAATTGATAGCAACTGGAGACAGATGGACATGCAGCATGCTCTATACACGCTTCAACTTCTAGTATCCTGTTTACAATTGTAAATGGACATAGAAGTATGTCAACTAAATGGAGATAGCAAGCAGCAAGATATCAACTAAATGGATGGTATGACCTAAGTACTAGCAACAAAAGTACGTCTGATGCATTATTAATTTTTTTATTACAGTTCAACACCTTTGAAATGTCAAAAAAAATGTTTAATTTTCAAGGAAATGCATCCAAATTATTGAACATTGCGACATCTTTTTGTTCCCCTTTTGACAAAATGCATGGTGAAAGCATGATTAGAAACTTATTTTGGCTAAAACAAAGAAATTAAATGAACAGGTACCAAGTGCCAACTTGATCTATGATTTGGAGCAAGCATTCTTCAGGATGGATCTGAGGTTTCTTGTCTCAGTTGCTAAACATTCCTGGTCAAACAATGTAGAGACCACAGCCACACCGTTCAGATTTGGGAACCCAAGCTCCATTACCGAACCTGCATTTCCAGCATTGATGCAGTCGATGGCCACCACAGGCAGCCTCGTAGCCAAGCACATGGTCCTCAGGCCCTCGAACCCTAAGGTGGGATTGTTCTCCTTCATTTTGGTTGGGAAGACACCACCACAGCTGATGTAATCTGCACCATCCTTCCATGCGTGCTCAGCCTGAGCCAGGGTTTTACAAGAGACGCCAATGATTTTTCCAGGTCCTAGGAGCCCTCGTACTTCCCATGCTGGCATGTCTGATTGGCCAACATGGACAGCATCTGCGTTATGCCAGAGCAACATCTGTGCGGTCATTGATCAGTAGCGGCAGTCCACTGGACTTGCAGATTTCCACACAAGCCTTGGCAGCTTCCAAGAACTCCCGTGTCTCTGCGTCTTTTTCTCTGAACATTACAAATTCGAAAAGAGGAACCGTCTGGAGCACGCTAGGTTGAATAAGTTGGTCTTTGTAGCCTACAACCGTAGGATGGCATTCAGGTTTCAAAAAATTTGTGAGCTTGGTTCTAAAGGAAAGAGATCAAACCCAATGCTGCTAGAAGAGTTTCAGTGGGAAAATGAGTGGGTAGACATCAACTCCGACCCAGCTCTTTGGGCTGCTGTTGACCAAGCTGTTGGTGCAACCGATCAGCTTAGAGGCCGGCCTATTAGAGAAGCTGCTGCTCGTGCCAGGACTTCTGTGGCCCGCACATATGCAAGCCGGGGTAGGAACAATACAGGGGTAGGAAAAGGAAGGCAACTGACATCAGTGCTCATCAACATGAAGAAGAGGTCCAAGAGGAAGACATAGATGCACTAGCACTAGAACAGGTGCAACCTGCAAGTGGAGCAGCAGAAACAGATGAAGAAATGGAGGAGGACCAGGGAGGGGAAGAGGAAGACTCAAGCGGACCTCCACCAGCTGTTGCAAATGAAGAATGCCTGGTGGACGAAGATTTACTTATCTAGATGGCTGGTTCTATGGATCAGTGAAAGAACTATTTCCATTTCATATTCAAGGACTTGTTTATTTGTTTAATTATGTCATGTATTATGTACTGCCCAGTGCCCACAGTGTGTGTGTGCACTCTGAATCTGTGATGTGATGATTGTTGAACTGTGAATCTGTGATGATTGCCTTGATCTACTCTTTATATTTCTTTTTATTCTTTGCACTCTTCAGTCTTCACTCTTGTTTTTTTCTGCTATTTTGCATGTTTAAATGGTTATGTAACTTATGTTCTTTCTTTGTAATTTTCAGATTCAGGAACAAGGCAGCAGCAAGCACACACAATCAGGCATCAGCAAGCTGCAGTTACAGGTAAGTGGCCAAAAATCACATATATTTACATTATATACATATATATATATAGTATATGCAAGGTCGATAAGTTGGTCAGGCATCAGGACGATAAGTTTGTCCGATCAGCCGATCAGCTCGATCAGCTCGACTAATCGGCGATAAGGGACGACTAATCGCCCTTATCGACCTTATCGGTGGTCTTACGACTAGGTTCGATAATACGATATGAAAACAGGGATGTAACAGCAACAACAATCCAACAAGAACTCATAAATGCATACAGAACAGAACAAATATTGATCATGTACCTATATGCTGCGAGTGTAGATGGTCCTGAAAGCGTATCACCAGATTCACCACTGGTGGACACCATGACCGGATCCACCACCAGAGATGCCTTCAGAAGCATAAGTCATCATAGCAAGTAAATAACTGAGTTGGCATTGTATGCTCTTATCATACACTTGCAGAAATACAGCATACCTTTGACTTGAAATTTCCTAAGACTCTCACAGAGAACTTTAACTACTCCAGCTGAAGGGAGCATCCCTGTTTTCACCTAACAAAATCAAGAACAGAAGACACACATAGCATAAGCTCCAAGTGAAAATGGGATACAAATCAAATAGATCAAATCATAACAAAATATCACCCAACTCCAATTTCATATGAAAACTTCTACTGAAGCACATTCAGAGAATCAACAAGTCCTTTGGCAATACAAACATAGCTATGTTGGTCAAATATCATTCTTGAGATAGACAAGTGCATCTTGCAGGGATGAAGCGTTAGGATTCCAGGAAATTTCAAACATTATCTACCATTGGTAACTAGTACACACTATATACTGTACTGAACTGATGATAGCCCTTGTCAGTAAGAAATGGGAACACAGATGGATCACCTTAAAGGAAATGAAAATTGAAATATATGTATTCAAACCTAAGCCGCCGATTTCACCGCAAGACAATCCAATTTCACGGAAAGTTAACCCCGAACACTTAAACTGACGTGGAACAGACTAACTAATAGAATTTTTCAAACTCCTTGCATGAATCACTTTGCCAAGCATAGTAGCTCACAACAAGAATAGCCTGCCCCAAACAAAAAAAGATCAATGTTTATAGCACGCACACGGCACATCAGAGGCACTACGCGCGTTAATATCTGGAAGAGCTAACCTCTCATAACTGAACCATGGCATTTGGCATCGTTACTGAATGCCGAAGGGCAAAGAAGCTCAACACGTCCACCGACATGTCCGAAAGAAATCGACCTGAGCTGCTCCTCCACGAACTCCTCAGCATGGAGCCATATGGACACCCTGCAGGCTACAGCACAGCCAGATCATCCATCCCCTGTTCTCGGCCGAATCGTAGCGAAAGAAAGCGGACTAGTAATAGCGAAAGTAAAGCGGGGGGAATCGGGCATGACGTGCCTGGACGCCGACGGTGTTCTGCGAGGTGACGGCAGTGATGACGGAGGAGCAGTAGGCTCTAGGGCCGCGCGCGCCTTGATGTCCACTTGGATGCCCGCGCTGGCGCCGGAGTCGGAGCCGGCCACCATCAGCACGTGCTGCCTCGGCATCTCGCGCGCAGACGCAACCACCGGGAACCTTCGCTGCCGTGTAGCCGAAGCAGGCCAGACCCCGGGCGACAAGTAGCGGGAGCGGAAGAGAGGCTGCGGCGTCGGAGAGGCGTTATGGGAGGAGTGGTACGGGCACCATAGTCTATCTAAGCAGCAGCATCTTGCCTAACCACCTAACCTGCCAAAGTGGTGATCACACCCATCCTAGTCCTACATAAACCTATTCCGCCTCCGCGCCCCCAATGAAAATTCAAAAAAAAGAAACATAAACCTATTCTGTGCTAGATGCTGGTCTGACTCCAGATTAGCGCCTAGAGGAACACTGTTTATGGCATGCTAATACATCGATTTCACAATTCTTGTTGCCCCATTAAACAACAGTAATCGTTGAGTAAGCCATATCGAGAATTGAGGCCAATGATGGGAAGTATAAAGTATTAGACTGTCAGGCATTGATTCTTCATGTCTCAGGTTATGCTAAATCAAGATCGGCATAAAAGAATAGCTATGCACTTAGAGCCTGTTTGGTTTCCATAAGTCGGGTGACTTATTTTGCCAAAAAGTAAAATAAGTTACTATGCATTTTAGAGCAACGAATAATATGCAACATAAAGAAAAGAAAAAAGACTATTCTTGCATCTATACATTTCAACATGTGCAAAAATAACACAGCATATTCAGTGGGGTCAGTAAGAACACAGCTGGGTATTTCTGCCAAAGAATATGAACCTAAACCCCGGTATATTATTTAAACACTTTTCCTATCTCTCTGTCGTCTGAAATTTGTTCTTTCCTTCAGGCGACACGCGTCGCACGCTGAGGCATGACGAGCGCAACGTCCTCTGTCCCGTTCCGGTGGTTGTCGGGTCCGCCTTGACCCTTCTTTATCGGGTCTAGAATCATTGAGTGCACCCGCTACCCGCTAATGTCTATACAGACACCCATCGCCGTGTGCAGACACCACAGGAAGGGACTGGTGTTTGGTGGTGTTTGGTGGAGCTCATCGCGGCGGAGGGGGTGATTTCTCTGCCCCACTCCGTCCAGGGTGCCGGAGCCTTTGGTCGCCGATCTGGAGGCTTCGGCCGCGACCACCATTGGTAGAGGTTTCAGGTAACTTCGTTTGTGGCTCCCTCCCCCTTGATTTGAGAGCTCTTTTTGTTTGGGATTATCTCAGGCGTGTCTTCCGGATCTGGATTTTATGGTGTCTGGATGCATCGATTTGCATTTTGTGGTGGGGTATTCAACAGAATGGCAAAATGGTGAGTGGTGGGGATTTTGTTGCTTGTTCATTCAATGGGATTTTGTCTCTGTCTCAGATCCACTAGCTGCTGGCCTGCTGCTGCTGCCTGTTCGTTCTGTGAGTGAGAGAGGAGGCGAGAGCGGAGGGCCTGAGCGCGAGAAGTTGGCCGTCGGGGCGGGGAGTGATGAGCGTGACCCAGTTCATCAAGTGCGTCACGGTTGGGGACGGCGCCACGGTAAAATGCTTATCTCGCCGCACCGCCCATCTCGTCCTCGTCCTTCTAGTCATGAGATTCTGCTCAATTTGGTTCCCCATATTTTTGCCTCGTTTCTTCTCAGTAAACGGAAATGGTCGTCCAGTGGTAGAAGCAACACATTTTTTTTACGGTTGTTTTCTTAATCCAAGCTAGTATTAGTTCGATTGATGCTTTCCAGCATTTTGTAGCAATTGTGAAGCTGTCAAAGTGCCTAGCTAGTCTGATGGTTAGGGAATTTTTAATGTAATGCGTACGATAGTTCATTACCTCCTGGTCTGTTGATGCGTTTGACTTAGATCCTCACCATTAAGGTCAAGGTGTATGGTGTGGATTCTCTCACGTCAATCCTAGAGGCCTGTATTTTTAGTTTCAGTTATGCACTATCTAACTATTCATTTGATTAATTTGAAAATCCTAGGAAATTATTATGCATGACAGAAAGAGTTTCAGTTATGCACTATCTGGTTCGATAATAATTGGGTGGCTGAGTGTTACTATACTACTTGCATTGGACCTGTGGACCTGTTTTCTTATATTAATAATTCTGTGGCACTGTGGCGTCTTTTTTATACATATAGGCAAGTTAAAAGACCTTTGCTATTTTTAGTTAATCTGCATGTTTTGACTCTTAGGGTGATCATGCAATTTGTTATGCATGACACATGGTAGTATTATCAGGTTGCATTGAGACTGACCTACGATAAAAGCTCACTTGTTTAGTCCATTCACCTCTTCTTTTTTGTCCAGTTACATAATTGCAATCAACAATATTTTAAATTGCAAGTATAGGACATCGTAACTGCAGTCATGAGCATATGCGATATGCTGCTGTTGAACCATTTGCCTCGTCATCCATTAGTAACTTATCATTTCTACCAAGTTTTTGCACTCCACTGATTGTTTTGTAATGATCATCCATTTTGAGTAGCTTGTATCCATTTTGTTTGAAGGAGGCATGGGGCATTTGCTTTTGAGCTGATTTGATCGTCTTTGTTTATTTATGTCTCTCAGTCTCTGCATTCCCCATAGCTTGCATAGATGTACTGTTTAGCTTTCTCACTAGTCTCTAGTCCCTAGTCTCTCATTTTTGTCTTCATTTTTGCAAAGGTCACCGTATGCCATTCATGAAACTTGAACTGATTAGCTTGTTAGATCCATACGTACCATATTCAGACCATTTATCCCATTCGTTGAACTGATATTTGTGGTGACAAATTCAAACTTCTCTTTTAGTTGCCATCAACTCTTCTTCAATGCTCTCTTGCAATTTAGGTTGTTCATTTAGTACTGTAAATTTGTTTCCAATGCAAATATGCAAAGCACTCACTCATCAGCTTAATTTTGTTACCATCCCATAGGCATAGATGGCAAGATCCCATAGCCATTGATGGATAGAACAGTTTGGATTTACTTACTCTGTTGCCTAATGGATGGAGTTGTGTTTCTTAACTGAATGTAGAGCTTTAGTCTTGGTCCATTCTTCAAGGTTTCGTTTGGTTGAGACATGTGGAGGATGGTTTAATTTCTGTAGTGTGTGCTAAGTAGTGGGCTATTTTGTAGAGGAATCTAAAATGCCTTATAATTCCTGTGCCTTAGACACTATCTCTTCTTCTGTTAATAGTACTCTGACAATGCATTATATTGCTGAAGGGTGGGTGGTCTGAAGGAGGTGATGATATTTGTAATTTTACTTGGCGGTAGTATTGATTTTTTTTTTTGTGTAAATTGTCCCTAGTCTCACATATCTTCAGATCTTCTAGGTTTGTGGACTCCTGTGGTCTTATAACAATCGCCAGCTTGTATCGAGTGCCAATGATAATCTTCTAAGCTTTGTCCTTTTCTTGTTAGTTTGGAATGCATTGTTCTTACAACACTGACTCCTAGTTAGTCTTCAATGTGTCAATACCTGCATGGCTGCATCCTGTCAACCTGTGTTAATTATCATGGAATTTGAAGGCGAAAACCTTATACCTGTCTTTTTTCAGGGCACCTAGTTAGTCTTTTAGGTTATCTATTTTTAGCCTTGAATGGAAACAAGTTCTGTTTTTTGTTCAATTCCCAGGGCTCCTTTTTTTAGTACATTCTTGCCTAATTCTTTTGCCTATTTGTCTTCATTCCATTCATGATTTGTGATCTATGATCTGTTTTTTTTAGGAGGAGGAGGCTGGCGATAGAAGAATAAGTGGTGGGTGTTGGATCCCCATCCTCTTTTGATTGTGCAAGGGTGCAGCATGGCACAAAGCAAGGAAAAGTTTAGGTTATGTCTCTTACTGTGGCTCTTACGTATCTGTGACTCATATATTAAATATATGTGTTGCATATACTTCAATTTATTTATTGCACATTAGATAGTAGTAGATTGCATACTCTAATTTCTGCAATTAGGGTTCTCAATATGTGCAATCATTTTAATCATGTGCTAAGTACATGGAGTAACAAATGCATAGTGGTCTGTCAGTTGGGTCTTTGATGCAGCTTGAGCTTACTTAGAGAAACTCCAGGAGTCTCTCTAAAATATATCTCTAAAAACCTAGATATACAAGATTTGTAAAATAGATAACCTAAAAAAATCTAGAGCTCCACAGCAGCCTCAGTATAAATTTCGCTATTATGTGCATTTGAGCGGTCCACGTCATCACTCTCCTCGACGACGCCCTATGCCCACGCATGTGGTGCGGCAAAGGCAAGATCCACATAAAAGAAATCCCGAGTGCCATGCGGATGGGAAGCGGCGTCCGCTCACCTCTTGCCACCGAGAAAGCCGGAGTAGCCCAATCGGTATTTTGGAATTTGACATAGCGAAGCTGTTGGACATGTTTTATCCTAAAAACTCAAAAATAGACTACATGCAAAGTTTTACCTATTCTCTTGGAGTTGCTCTTAGGCTATTCCTTGTATGTACTTATGCATAAATAATTGTGATTTGTCCTTCAGTAGAAAAATTGTATCTTGTTGTCTGTGATTGTGCTTTCATAAAAAAAAAAACTGTTAACTAGTAGTGAATTTGTTAACATCTGAGTTGTTATTTTCTCAGTGCAAGGTCTGTGACTTAGTGACTTGTAATCTGTGCTAGTAAGCACCATGATTTTTTGTCTTTGTTTTTCCATAGAAAAAGATTGTTAGTTGTGATCTATGCTAGGGTAGATCAAGACTCTGTGCTCTGTTACTTGTAATCTGTGATCTGTGAGGAGGGGGGCTAAGGGCTAGCTAATGATTCCATCTTGCTTGTAATACTTCATATCAACACTACCCATGTCTGTGAACCGTATCATATAGCAACACTGCCTTGTAATACTTCATATCAACACTCATCCTAGATCATCTTAAATGCTTGTTAAATAAGTAAAAATTGCGAAATACTAGTTGCACTATTTCAAATGTGCAATTTGTTATTTGGAATTCTGTAGTTGTGTTTCCTGTGATTCTGATTTGAAGCTGCTACTGTTGTTGTTGTTGTTCCCCACCTAGAGAAATGTCTACAGGAAGTGTTTTGAAGTCTTCTTTAGCCGGAGGTCTTGCAAGTGCTCTCTTCCTCTCTGTTGTATCCTATTGATTCAATGAAGGTACATTCTTAAATGCTAGTGTGCTGTCATTGTGCAGGCCCTCCCCTCTCTCTGTGATTGTGCTAGCATGAAGAAAAAAAAAAAAAAATTGAGAGCTTTCTTTTGTTTTTCACTTTTCCTATACCACATGCGACTGAAATCCAGCTGGATTTTAGGCGACCGCGACTAAAACCCGACTTCTTCCCCGTCGTCATCTTCCTCCGCTCCCGTGGCTCCTCCACCCTATCCCTCCCCTCTGGTTACTAAAACGCTTGAGCAGCTCCTCCCCTCCTCTGTGATTTGTCCTTCCTATAGAAAGCTCTGTGATCTCTGTGGGGAAGAGGGTGGCGCCGCGCGGGCGCTTAGGGTTCACCGAAGCTCGGGCGAAGCTAGGGCCCCCGCCCTAGCTCGCCGGAGCTCGGGCGAACCCCTAGCGCCCGGGCGGGGTGGCGGCTGGTGGCGGGGAGTGAGTGGCTAACGAGCAGCGCTGGAACGAGAGGGTGGCGAGAGGAAGAAGATAAACAGTGCTGATCTGATCTGAAGCGTCCATTTTAGATCCTATGGGTAGGATCTTCGCCTGAAATTCAAGGTTTTTTTTTTCAGGCGCCTGAAATTTAGCATCTCCTTTGTTTTTCTATGATTCTTTAGATTAGGGATCCCTTTTGTCCAAAATCGGAACATGTGAATGGGCTGGGTGATTGCAGTTGTTTCTGTTGTCATCTAGGAGCTGATTGAATTCACCTATTGTTTCATGAATCAAGTTCTTACTGTGTATATCTAACACATTTTTGCTCTATGCAGCCTGATGGCCAAGTGCCTAGAGACAAGACTATGAGACACGATGATGACACCTTCGGCACCTTCTTCAGCCAGACTGGTGCAGGGAATCATGTGCCCCGTGCAATCTTCGTTGATCTACATTTTTCTTTGGTGCATAGTAATCTCTTTGTGATTTGTGCTAACCCATTTTTCTTTTTTGTCCTCTGTCCTCTTACTTTTGCTCTTGCTCTGTTGCTCTAAGCAGGTGGCTTCCAATGCATCCTAATCCAAGTGCGCTTGGGACCGGGTGTTTGTGGTAAATCTGTACCGGTTTGTGAGAGGAAAACCTGATTGGATTTTTGTTCCTATGTTTTCTGCAGGTAATATTCCACGGTACCACTGTCTCCTAGTTCCAGCTTTACATCTTTTTTTCAAATCTGCTTGACACCTATAGGCTGCGAAAAGAATACTCTAAACAACTAAAAGTTGATGCTTGCATAAAAGTATTTGAACAATTCAAATTTTCTGAGGGCCTCTACCTTTCCTTGTCATCTAAAATATGTTTTGCATTTTCTGCGGTCTGTGTTATATAGAATTGTGTGCTTAATTATACAGACTACACATTTCATGTGTTAGGAATAGCACCAGCAGGTTATAGTAGTTGTCAAAAGTATACTTGCTAACGGTCAAGGAAACAATTGTCTTTTGTGCTACTTAGTTCTTTTGTATTTGTATGATGTTCTTCTCACAGTAGTTTTAGTGCTTTGTGTTCCTATTAATCTTTGTGTTAAAACAACACAAATAAATCATTCGGTTGATTAATTGCAACCATGAACAATGCAAATTGCAAGTGTCGAAAGCATCGCAATTTTAATTATAAGGATATGCAATATGTCCTTTTTTTTTCTTGTAGGGGTTGAAATATGTTTATTGTGATGTGGCATCCCGGAGGCTGAGCATGAGAAGCTTTTTTTTTTTTTTTTTTTTTAGAAAAAGGGCTGAGCATGAGAAGCTTTTTTAGGAAAAGGGCTGAGCATGAGAAGATAAAGGATGGTGCCTTTGAGGATGTCCTGAGGGCAGCTCAGGTTCGCATCAGATTCAGATCTCACTGTTATTTTGAGACCCATTTCTCGAAGCAACTGTCATTTCCCCATGTTATTTACTGTAGCTCACTCGGATCTCCAATTCTAGGGTATCAATTACTATTAACTTGGGTTGCGCATACCCTTCTTCTAAAATAATTTGTTTGTACTCCCATGTTGATTTGGACATCGGATCAATTTAACAATAATCTATACTTCCATTTCTGTCATTATGATCACATCATTTACATTCAATCCCTAAAGTGTTTTCCTTTTAAATTGTGGATTAAAACCGAATTCTAAAAATGGTCTAGACTTGGAGAAACATTCTTTTGTACTAGGACATGGAAAAGGAGATAAGGAAGCAAGTTGATACTGCCATTGCTAAAGCGAAGGAGACTCCAATGCCCGAAGTCTCAGTTAATATGTATGTCTGTAGTTTATTCAGACTAGTTAGGCTTATGAGTTCATCGAGTTTTTCTATGCGCAGGAGACTCCAATGCCTGATCCATCTGAGCTCTTCACAAATGTTTATGTTAATGACTGCAGTTTGGAGGTAAGCACAGATATTCAGGGCTTATACTGCAGTCAAGAATCACTTCAGTAGTTCTCCATGATATGCCAGTTGCTTTGATTCATAGACACAGTTTTATTTTTCCCTGAGGATTTTGTGGATACACTAACTGTACCTACTGTCTACTGAAACTCCTTGTTGTAGGTTAGTTTGCAGGGTGATGTGAGAAGTGGATGTTGTGTGCTAACTAATGATCTTTCCCGTGATGCAGTTCTTTGGTGTAGACAGGAAGGTGGTGAGAACCGTTCTTCTGTAGGATGGCAAACAAGAGCAGATCCACACTATTATCAGTATGGTGTGTTAGTGTGTATACGTACCGAGGAGCTAGCACTGGGATATCCTCTGTTTTGCCATGCATTCCTTTCTCTGGTGGTATGAAATAAGTTTGTGCGTATGTGTATGTATATTGAAACGTGCAATTCTTTTTGTACTGTCTAATATAAATAGAACAATATTGATTATGCAACTGGTGGAAGGACTTCTAGTAGCGGGTGGTTTGCTTTTGACCCAATCAGCAGCAACTTCTAGTAGCGGGTTTCGGTTCATGTTAGTGCTGTTAAGGTCTGGGCGGACCCGGTAGGGGTTTCGGTTCTTGCACCCGTTAAGGTCTGGGCGGACCCGGTAAGTGGCCCGTTAAGGTCTGGGCGGACCCGGTAAGTGGCTGGCTGGATTGACTGGTGACAGAAGTGACAGAAGTAGGCGCAGATAGGCTGCACGTTGGATGCTGATCGGACCGTCGGTTGAAATCGTCTGAAATCACATGTTTTTTTCAGACGACTGAGTTATAGCAACTCCCTTATTTAAAACAATACCATATGTATCCTTTATCAGTTAACAGATCTAATTTCAGAGTTTACAAGGCTCCTCTCCCATAAGATCCCTGTTCCGCTAGGCGCTCGCCTAGGCGGGATTCAGCGCCTAGGCGCTATTCGACGGGGTACCGTGGAGCCTAGGGGGTAGTCGGACCCCTAGGCGGGCGCAGCTTCGTCGGGCGGCGCGGGCGGGGTGGAGGAGCGCCCGCGGAGAGGGAGGAGCGGCGGGAGCGGGGGCGGGCGCGTGGGGCGGCGGGAGGGGCGGCGCGCGGGGGGCGGGCGGGGAGGGGCACGGGCGCGTGGGGCAGCGGCGGGAGGAGGAGGGCCGCGGGCGGCGCGGGGGGAGGAATCAAGGGCGCGTTCGTTAACAGGAGGAGGAGATGCGACGAGCGAGAGGAGGAGATGCCGAACAGGATAAGGTTAGGGATGGGTTGACTTGCCTTAGAATGGGCCTCTAAATGGGCCTTTTTCCCTTCCTCTATGGGCCTTTTTCCCTTTCTCCTTTTCATGACCCCTCATTTCCTCTCTTTTTTCTTTTCTTTTTAAGTATTTATACATGATTATTCATCGCTTAGAAAAAACGCCTAGCAACGACTAGCAACGCCTAGGCATGATTACTCCCGACTAGTTGCTAGTCGGAGGGTAAGTGCCTAGAATCCTTAGCGCCTAGCTTAAACAGGGCATAAGATTAGTAGAAATCAGTAGCCACTATCCACAAATGTAGGCCTTGTGATACAGCATTTTCCTATTTTCCAATGTGGTAGTTTACAAAGTCACAAGGCATGAAGGTGCACTAAACTACTAATGCTCATTCAGGCTGCATACAGTGTTTTTGGATATGTATGTATTACATCATTGTGTTTATAATTTGTCTCATTTTCAATATGATATAATTTACACAGCAACAAACAACAGTTGGTCATGTTTAGGGAAAATTTGTTTTGCTCTTTTGTTCTATTCTGCAGCCTTTGCCAATTGCAGCAAGATCTAAATGTAGGCAGTAGCTTCAAAATAAATGTTCTCAAAGAGTTATAATAGCCAAATAGATCTCTCTGATGGTCCTGTAATAATCTCTCTGATGGAGTTTGGTCGTTTGAAGAAACTGCTAGCAAGTTTTACCGAAGTGGCATGTTGATGGAAGTTAGGGTGTTGGTTTTATCAGTTCAAGTCTAGAAAGGTCAGTTTAAACTTCGGAGGTTTTCTGTGCTGACGACTTATATGTCGATTAGCGGTAGGGCCTGTGGTCAGTTTTCTGAACTATCTCAACTCTTGTATTTCCGTTTTAATCAATGGAAATGGGCTATGCTCGAGTGGAAAAAAAAAAAATAATAGCCAAATACTCCCTCCATCCCAAATTATAAGTCGTTTGACTTTTTCGACAACAAGTTTGACCACTGTCTCATTCAAAAATTTGTGCAAAATATCACTTCTTTTGTTGTGGCTTTTCTTTATTAATACAAGTTCTTAAAGAATGACTTAAATTTGACTATATTTGCACAATTTTTTTTGAATAAGACAAATGGTCAAACTTGGAGCTAAAAAAAAAAGTCAAACGACTTATAATTTGGGATGGAGGTAGTAGATATTTAGAAAAACAACTTTGAAAGCCAGTGCAAATCTGCAATGCCAAAAGGGGACATGGTCCAAGTTGTAGAACACCGAAAGCAACTCCAAGAGATGTGCTATCCTTGTTAGGTAAGCTATATACTGACTTTTAGAGAAAAAGAATTGAACTCCAACATTGCTTTGTAAAATAGCAAACATGCTATTGCTGAAATCTAGGTGGCCATATATAGACAACCATAGTCATTTGATATATGATTTTGTAAAATAGCAAGTCTGTTGTAAATTTCTTCTTTTTTGACAAGTTTGTTATTTTACAAAATAGCTAAACAATAAAACTTGGTTATTATATTTAGCCAAGCTGTTAGAGTTGCTCTTATATAACTTGTATGCTCTAGAGTAGCTTTTCATTAGATCTTCTATAAATAGATTTTACACCTCAATAGTTAGTATTTTAAGAAAGAAGAACTGAAGAATGATTAAACGTAAAGACTCCTAGACAAGCGGTCTGCCTCAAGATGAAACAAACTACTGGAAGCACCCCTTAGTTGATTACATGATGACCAGATCACGCGACCAGACCGCAAGTAGTCTCAAGCCCGACCGGTTGCACCGATGCGCCGCTTCTTCCCCGAGAAGGAAAGCCTCCATGGCCTCCCTGTTCACCTCCGGCGGGGGGCAGAGTGAAGCAGCGGCGCCGGCTCGTCAAAGAACCGCATCTTCATGCTCGGCCTCGACCACAATCCCCATCTTCTTGAGCAAAACTCTCCTCGCCTTGGTCCTCGGCCTATGGACTGGACCCACTCTTTGCGGCGAGCGGCGCTTTGGCGTTTCGCCCTTGATAGCTCGGAGGCGTCTTGGCGCGAGCGCGTTTTCCTCAAGACCGGCGTGGAAAATGGAAGGCTCGGCGCTCGGCGGCTTCTTGAAAGCGTACGAACTCCTGACAAACAGCGCGATCACTGGTTATTGTAGTTGCGGGTAACCCGCGAAACCGCCACCTTCAGCGGCGCACCGCATCCGAGGCCCCCACCTCGATAGCCGGGGTCGTGCGCGGTAATCTCTGGCGACGCTAGCCGGTGCGACTGGTGACTGTTCAGGACCAGAGAGGCTGAAGTTGAAGTGATGTAGTCGCATCGGCCAACACGAGCTCGAACACAACCACCTCATGCTAGTCCGCAATGTAAGGCATCGGCGTAGGTACCAACCGCCGCAGCGACCTCGACACCTCCGACACAACAACATCCGGCGGAGAGGAAGGTGGACGACAACGAGGGAGGCGCGAGCTCATCTAGCATCGGATCCACCCGAACAGGGCGGCACCACAATCTCGCCTCGACACTAGAGTGAGCGAGGGAGGCCAAAGGAAGCCACCGGCCGGGCCCACTCAAGACAACTCCAGCCGATGGTGCAGCGCCGACGTAGGCTCCACCCGTGGCGGTGGTGGTGTAGGCTTAATGGAAGGGTCGGGGAACCGCCGGCTATGGCGGCGGACGCGCGACATCGACCGGGACACCGTCGCCGCCGATCCAGCCGGCGGAGGGCCCGGGAGGTGCAGCCCGGTGACGACGAAGGCGGACTCGCGGCTCCACGCTGGGCGAGTGGTCGCGCTTTTGGCCCCGGCTCCCGAGACCTTCAACGGCGGCGATTTGGCGATGCCCGATGCCGAGGCAAAGCAGAAGGGCCGGGGACGGGAAGGTGCAGAGCGCATGCACATGCTCGTTGGAGAGGCGGTGAAGAAGGGGCGCCGACTAGCGCCCGGTGGGACGGACCGCAGTGGTGCGAGCAAAGGGTGGGCCTCGTACTGCGGCCGTTCGGTGAGGGAGGACCTCCTACCGCCGTGACGATCCGGGTAGGGAGGCGATCGGTGAGGTCCCAAAAAGTGGACGGAGGCGCGCCTTTGCCGCTTTTGCGACCGCGCTGCACCTCGCGGACCTAGGCGTTGGTGGATGGGCCTTGGGTTGACCGGGGAGCCGAGGGCTGCCAATTTAACGCGTACGCGCCATCCCGCCCTGGTTGGCGGCATGGAGCGAGGACGGGGTACACTAGCTTACCTTGTAGTAAGCACAAATCCAGTGTGGTTTAAAAGTTTGGTGAGGTCGTTTTAGACTCCAAATATTGACATGGCTCGAAGCTACGAAGAGGTAATTCAATATTCGTATGGACACCAAGCTGTGAAGTGCCAAGTTTCCTCTTTTTAGAATGATGCGTTGTTCTGCTAGCAGTCTTATATTATGGAGATTGTAATCTCTTACAGAAAAAAAGGCTATGCTCTCACAGGAAAAATCAAGAGGTAATTCAATGCCTTTTTAGTGCTATCCATAACAGGAAATCATTATTCCAGCAAAGAATGTAGTAAATTAATATTTAATCTTTTGTTTGAAATAAAACTCCAATTGAAGAATACATGGAGAAAGTTCCATTCGAACATTAGATGCAGCTGACTTCTTCAATAGACAAAATGCAGCCCTGATGTTAAAGTGCCAAGACAGGCTGTTTCGCTTCAGTAACTAACTTTACTGTTAAATCTAGAGGTGAGATGTGTACATTAAAAAACCGGAAAGTTAGCATCTGTAGGTAGCATTTTGGATGATATTTTAGACTATTAGCCATCACGTAGAACAGAACCTTTTCTTTACAGTGTCCATAATAGGACTGAGTTTCTTGAAGCTCAAAAAGTTGTTTAGTGCAAAGAAAAATTCTATGTTGCACTGAATAGCCAAAAAGACAATGAAAAATGACAGAGCTGCTTCAGCTCTTCAGAATTCTGTGTGTAATAGTGCAAATTATGAAAGAGCATTATCCCATAAAAGACTAATCTGAGCATGAGCATTAACCAAAAGATTTTCTGAAAGCCAGACAAGCTCTCTCTCAAACTCTTTGGGTTGTACAGTAGACTCATCTGAAGCATAGCAGTCCATGGAAACCCAAAAAAAGAGGTACTAACCTGTTGTCGGTTATTTGCCTACCGCTGCAAAATGGCATGTGTTATGTGTGTTGTGTGTTTACCCTCAAAGAAGGAATTGCTTTTGTTCATAATCCTTTAGCTACTGCTATATGTTTCTTGTTTTTTCAATGGCCCCTGCAGCAGAAGTATAGTGAAGCTCATTCACAAAGAACAATGAGAATGTAATATGAACACATGTACATAGGACTATTTACAAAAAATTTTTCTTTTTCTCTAAAGTTAACTGTATTCTAAAGAATGTTAAAATAGTTTTAACACACAAAATTTATCAATAAAATTTATCAGCAAACATAGAACTACTTTAGTACAGTAGATTGCATTGTAATGTGAGTGCTCTATCCTGAATGTATCCTAGGTACATTTTTTTAGGTAGAAAATATACACGGTGCATACCAATATATGGAGAGTAATGTTCAGCCATTTTTTTTGCTTGACCATTTAAAACAGATGTGTCTTCTAAAGTGTCAACATTATGAACTCAGTTTAGCTACAAGTATAGTTCAGAACTATTTATTTTTGTTAAAGCCTTTAAATAAAGTGTAGACAACAAAGTGATAATCATTGGTAGCTATAGAGTAGGAATCAAAGAAGGAAGACAATAATAGATATAGTTCACAGATGATAGAAGTTGTTATATCTGTGAGAGCACTTAAATTTTTTAAAAGAAGCCAACAAAAAGAACAACTGGTGTGGAATTGGTGGGTTTATGAACACTTTTGCAAGGGTGGTTAGCTTGTTCTTTCTGGAATGAACTGCCGGCTAAGTATTGGTGATGGAACCAATGGTACTGCATGTTTCTGTGAAGTTTAATAAAGAATTAATGGTGATCATGTACAATTGTGAAAAACAATAGAGGATCACAAATGGGAAAATAGGATCTCAATACTTACAAGGGAGGACTGTGCATGTTGTATCCGAGTGTATTGAAATTGGCAAGGCTAGTCTGTATTATGAGACTGAGACTGGAAACCAATAGTTATTCATGGTCCTGAAGGAGTATTCTTTTGTCCTGTGAAAAGGATGGATTAAGTTCTGCTAAGAGACATATAGGAACAGGAAAAAAAACAACTTGATTATCATGCACCTGTAATTAGAATAGCCATGTTTGGATCAGGAAGGAGAAGATGCAGGTAGTATGTATAACCAAGGGGAACTAAATGCAAAAGTATTTTGAACTGGTAGCAGAGTCCATATAAAATTTGTAAATTCATGTCTGCAATGCGTATTGTGTACTGAGCATTTTTCAGTTAAACACGTTAATGGCAACTATAAAAATTCGTGAACATTGTCCTGTCAAGGGAAGCGACTTTGGCAGTTGCAGTTGATGTGAGCTGATGCTTTTCATCAAAAGCCTTTGCTTTTTCAACGGCATCCATGCCAAGAACAAAACCCTTTGGCTAGCATAGAGCCTACAATATCCTCAGCCTTCTGAAGAGCGGATTCCATGCCACCAGTATTTTTTGACTGGTAATGCAGTTAGTGGTATTAGAAGTATAATCTGGTTGAGAGCAATGCAAATTTTCTAATGGGAGATTTGAATTTGACATGGCTCTACCTCTAGATCAGCTAAAACGGATGCTGGTAGCTTGTAGTCGGTGGCTGGTGTGATGATGACATCTTCTATAGTCGCTCCCTGTTGCATAATAGAGTTCACAAGTGTAGAAAGGTTACTTTTAGTACAAAGGACAAGATATTATGTTAGGTAAAAGACAAAGAAAGTCACATATAAGATGGAAATATAATATAATACTTAGAGAGACCAATAATAAGAACACATCATACACGGCAGTTTCATGAAGAAACCATATTCAGCTCAGGACTTAAATCTAGAATAGAGAAGCATCAGTAGTTAATCCTTGCTTTCATTCAACAGAATTGGTGGATATAATATTAAATTTGAAGGAACTTGTTTCATAGGTAAAGTGTCTGAAGATGATCGCCATCATAAATAACTGGTAGCAAAGACAGTAGAAACTAAAGCAAAATCCTATTGTATACCGTAAAAAGCATAGCCCTCTCTGCTCCTTGATTATCTCTGAACGTGATGAAGGCAAATTTTGACCTGTCATCACAACTGCAAAAGCATTCCAGGTCATATTATGCATGTGTTTAATACTGATGATGATACCATGGAGGAGATATGGCACTAACCTTTGAAATTCTACATGTACTATCTCACCAGAAAATGAAAAGAACTCACTAATATCTTGCTCTGATGCTTTAAGTGAGACATTGTGGACTTTGATCGTGCCTGTCATGGTTGTCTTAAGAAAAGTGGGACAAAAAAAATAATTAATCAGCAATTTGATCGACCATGCCTAGTAAGTGGGATGAATACACAAGGAATTTCTATAAGAATATAAGCGATATTTAATTTAAGTTTTTTAAAAGAAAGTAACCAAGACAAATATAAAGTTTTTTTCTTTCAGAAATAGGTAGTAGCCATCTAACTACAGTCTACAATAAATGAGTAGCTGATGAAAATGACGGAACGCCTGAGCAGTAGTATATATAACTGTATATAACCTAATGCCACGAATCGAACAGAACAGAACATAGAAACAGAATTTTTAGGGAAAAAAAATGTATGAATCTACCAATGTACAGTACATGGTTTAAAAATCAACGCATCGGCAAACAAGACAAGTGAACAAGATCAATTACAGAAAAGTGCGCGAGAATACCCTAGAGCGTCATCAATCAGCCACTCATATCAATCTGCAACCAAGCTAATCCCCAATTGATCTATTTTGATCGGCTAACTGAAAATATCAAAGGTTTAACAATGACCATAACTTTCCTCTTAAACTGTAAGAAGAAGCACCTCTTTGGCCACTCTAGATCAGGGAAGAGGAATTTCATGCAAACTTACCAACGGTTGAAGCTTTTCGGGCAGCAAGCTATTTGGTTTCAGAACTGTTGACCATTGAGCTCCAAACCTGATAAATACAATAAAGTATGTGTCTCAGGTTTTATTGTCATACCTTACTGGAATCTAGCAGAGGTACACATTGCTTTATTTTTGTGCAACAAACAGACATTTCAATTGGCTATGGGGGCACTATAGTTCACATCAGTACAAAGAAAGAAAAGCAGCCACAGCTAGCAGGCAAATAATCTCGGCAAGGAAAGCACCATTATCATTCTGAAAATGTCATCAAGAAGCCAAAAAAAATAATTTCGGCAAGGAAAGCACCAGAAACCTTGTCCACGTCACCCCAAATTCTTCCCCACCATTATCCTAGGGAGCACTATGTTTTTTTCAGTTTTGAACTGTTTCAGACACCTAGCAAATTAAGAATCAGAAGGATAAGGAGGACAAAACTATAGGCAATTATTATCAAGCCAACGACTCTCTGAAAGCAATATATACATGTTCAGAACCATGGAGACTCATACATCTTCAGGCAAACCATCTAGGTATGCACCAAAAGTACTGAACATTTTAAATAACACCAGTTTTAGTACTCACTGAAACTATTAGCAAGCAGTAGCATTTACGGGCTGAATTAAAAAAAAAAAAAAAGAATGTTCAAAAGGGAAAAGCTTAGCATGAAACTGCAGTTCACTAAATTATCTGAAGACATTATCATGATAGGCAGTATGACGAAGCAGAGAGAATTTTCTCTACCAATTTTTACCTACAAACGGTTACTCTAATAGGGGCCAATGCTGAAAAGAAAGCATCCCATGTGTGCCTGATCCAACCAAAACATTCTCGATCCTATCTTCAGCAATTCTGGTCCCTTAATCTGCATGGGGGCAATAAATAATTAAGAGCAATGCATATACCATGATGGCATACATGTGGTTGAAACCGCACCTGTGAATTTGAAAGTGATATTCAAGGGGAGGACTGGAAAAGAAAGGTATGTGAACTTACCAATTACTAAGGATCATGATCAAAAAAATTTATCTGAGCAATGGAACACTCAAATTGGAATTTGCAGAAACAAATCTTGTTATAGAGATGTCTGAGCTGCTAGTTGCTGAGAATGTTGGGAAAAAGAAAAATAATAACAACACTGATGAGGTAGGCGACATATTTTCACTTATGAAACAGTAACATGTCCACATAAGCCTACTTTTTTTCACCAATGTAAAGATGGCATAGAGCCAATAATTCATATTTTTTCCCTAGTTAGGCTAAAGTAATAATGCCTGGTACATGCTAAACTAAAAAAATGACTCCAAGTGACATGAAGGAAATCCAACAGTCATTGAATAGGCTTGTATAACCAATAAACCAACTTCATATCTAAACAACACATGTAGAATAAAGAAAAATAAGGATAGAGACAATGAAATCAAATAAAGAAAATGAGAAAGGGGTGGTAAAGTGATTACACACTTGTAGTCCTGCAGTCTTGCAGACAATTAGGCACTCCTCTTGTTGGGCACACAATATTGTATTGCCAAGACGGTAGGCCGGCATTGTTGGTTGAATGTCCAAACAACCGGCATTGTTGGTTCAAGCTCCAAGCATCATGGGGCTGTATAATTAGAATGACTATCATACAAAATTTTTTTTTCCTATCTTTTTAGCCTACAGCCAACCTCCTGTACTGTAAAAGTTTCTTTTCTTATTTGTTATGTCAGTTCATGGCAATGGGCCGCAGACCTGTAAAGTCCAAATTGAAAAATAACTATGTATCACTATTAAAAGCTCAGATGTCACTACCAGACAATGGACCTGCTGTTTCCAAAGCCCCCATCTTGCTAAAGCTTCCAAGCAAGGTGATCAGCACGTAAAGCTTTTCTTTCATTTATTGGAAAAATTTTAATTGCAGAATAGTTGCAAAGACTGAAAAGAGAGAAAAAAAGAGGGCTCAGCATCACCTTTGTTCAATCATAGAAACCAAGCCTCACTTCTGGTGCACAATTTATTCATCCTAAGAGCATCTCCAATGGTTCCCAAAAAAAATAATCGGTAAATGAATGAGACTTCCAAGTGGATAAAAGAAGTTGAGAGCAATCTTTTTCAATCTTACTAAAAAGTACAAATCAAAAGTGGGCTTTGGAAACTATCGGAGATGCTCTAATGTTCGTGGAACTGTGCTGGTTGTCATGTATCCAAATGACCTTCCTAGGCAGAACCACAAACAAAAAGGATGATTAAATTGGCTTCAGGCTGGTTGTCAATAGTATGCAATTCAGCAAAGGTAGAACATCATCGCCCTTCACCAACATAAGAAATCATGGCCATCCAACGCGGAATCAAACGACGGAAAGAATTCAAGTCGACGTGGACCGTTGTTGCTGCCTAGGAGCCATTCCCGGTTCTAGGGTTTTAACTCCATCCAGAACAAAACCATTCCGGTTTCGTTCGTTTAGATACCAAATGCCACCAAAGTGGGGAGGATGAGGATCAGATTAGGAGGAGGGAAGAGGACCCGGTATACCTAGTGAGGATCCACGGACGATAGTACCTAGGGTTTCGCCGACGATCGACGAGCATCGCTGGTTGGGGAGAGATCGAGAGGGACCGAGGGAGAATGGGGAGGGCCGGCTGTGTTTTTTTTTTTAGGGGTAAGAGGCCGGAAGCTGAAGCTGAGTATATATTGCCCTCAGTGGCTTTGGACGAGAATCAGTAGAAGCTGGCCGGATTCAGCAGAAGCTGGGATTCTCGTGAAGAAGCAAGCTGAATGAGAAGCGGCTCCAAGCAATCATAGCCATCCAACGCGGAATCAAACGACGGAAAGAATTCAAGACGACGTGGACCGGTGTTCCTGGCCAGGAGCCATTCCTGGTTCTATCGTTTAATTTAATCTAGCCAAAGCATGCACCACATAGTCCTTATGACTTGCATGGCGTGCCATTAATACAAAGGCCATGTACTGTCTACTACAAACCTAGGTATGTTGACATGTCTTCTAGTTGCAACAAACTGATTATGTTTCTGAGACCATACATACTGATTTACCTTGATTATCTTGCATGAAACTATAATCTGCAATTTGTTCTAAATAAAGGTAGTTAACTTTGCTTCTAACGTTCCTTTGTACAACAGTTTGATGGCTGGATCTTTTAGGTCTGGAAATGCACATGAAGCATGATCACTTTATCAGGAGATGACTTGCTTAGGTTATGTTCAGATAAGTTCACCTACAGCATACTGTTAGAGGCTTTTGTGACTTGCTTAGATCTATGATTAAAAATCTTAGCATACATTATCTCGATTTGTAACTTGAAGTTGATCGACAAGAGATATTGTCTCAATGTTTTGACATCCCATTGCCCAAGCATTTCACCTAGTTTACAGCCAAATGAAATATTCTGAGATGATTTTACCAATGTATAAGCTGCACTTACATGCAGACTCTTGTGTGTAGCTTACCAATTCATCTGAAATGAAATTGAATCTAATATATCAATGATGCAAACCAAGTACTATTCTGTACATGCGAATTTGTTTGGGATATAATCCTAATGGAACTAGTAAACCTATAATCAATTCATATATCAATAGACACAGAAAATAGGTAGATTTCGGTCTAGTTTCCATATGAAGGGCACAATTACAATAGAAGGGTTCATAAAGTAGCATACTGCAATGACTCCTAGGTCCCAGTGGGTCAGACAAACCAGAGCCTGCTGCCATATAAATGCCCGCTGTTTGCTGTTACTGCTTCCCGCATTCTAGTGCCACAATTCTTGCTTCAAAGTTCAAACCACCTGCCAATGCCACACCATAGGATCAAAAAGCAGATAATTTTGGGCACCATCTAATGCTAACACTACTAAAAATAGGATCCAAGCACTGACCTTCAAATCCTGTACTGCATCTTCCATAAACTACAGCTATTGTTTTCTTCTCTATGCCAAGCAGATTTGTAGCAAAGCAAAACTATTTTACCAGACCTTGAAAACAACATTTTACTCAGATTTAGTTTGCAGGAAGGGAAAAATGGAGAATCAGACCTGTCACATTAAAAATAAGAAGATAGTTCAGAATCTATCAATTTAAATCAATATAAACAATTCAATATTGGTTGGTGCACAGTAGAAGAGCAAATCCTATTTATTTTTGGAGTTGTTAATTTTTAGATATATTGAACTTATGATTTAGATTAGTTGTTGCACTGCATTGGAGTACCAAGACACAATGCAAACACCTATAAACAGAGGAGTGCACTTCATTTTCAGCCGAGTTGAGAATACATGATTAGCTCCATGTGAATACATTGCTTACTCCTAAAGTAGGAAATTAATCAAACAGAGATGTGTGCTAATGTCTACAAGCTATCTATAAGCCAAACATTAAAATGAAGGCATCCATAGCACTAGCACATTTTGTTTGGTATGCAGAGCAGTAACTAGCTCAAAGATGGATTGAAAAACTGAGAAACCATGCGCAGGATTGTTCTAGGTATTAGGAATTTAGCATAGACCATATATGGGAAGTGCTAACTAGCTAATAGCATGAAGCATTTCATTTTTTATTTCAGGAAGTTGTTTTAACAGTGGCAAAAGCCCCAACTTAATACAACAGACTATTTGATCAATGGGCAATGCCTCAATAGTATCCTATACGGTAAAGCTTTTAGGCTAGCAGCAGTGCTCAGTATATTTTTTTGAACAGATAGTGCTCAATATTTGTTAGATCAATATCTAACATGACAAAAACAGGCAGTTAAAAAAATAAAATAGGAGTCACAAAAGTGTCCACCATCACTGCTAATGCAAGTAAAGTGATCGATGTCAACTTTTTCACTGACATGGATGATACATTGACAGCTGGACACTGATCTAATCGTGGGTGGCGGGACGATGCTGCAGGGGAGTCTGTAGCAAATAAATAACAATGCAGAGGCAAATCAAACTTTGCATCTTCTCTAGAGGTTGTAAGAAAATTACAAAGCCACCAGTGTAAGTGGCAGAAACAGCAAGGGCCTATATTTGAATTCCATTCCAAACTGTTGAGAGACTCAGTTCAATTTTGTTTTGAACCCTGACAAGCAACAATTAAATGTTATTTTCTTGTTTGAAACACAGAGAAAACTTTTATGAATTATTTAAAGGACAAATTCAGCTAGCAGTAGATGCAAATAAATTCAACTTACCATTGAACAAAGCTGTAATAGATGTCTTCTCCTGTGCAGCCCAGTCTCTAGTGTGCATCCAACAACACACTGCAATGGATAGCCAATTCATGTTAGTAGCTAGGCAGTGAATATGGCACGAGCAACATAGAAATTATTTGAGGGGTAGCTAAAGATTAGCATGTAGAGATGCACAATGCCACAAATAAAACTGTTACACTATGCTTGGAGCAAAACAGCTTGTAAAATAAATGAGCTAGGGAGCAACAAATATATGGATCTTCTTTCTAGTACAATCAGGTTATGGAGTTCAACCTCACTAATACAACTGGAGTCATCTAGAACTCTATATAAACAAACAAAACTGCTGCAAATTAGCCAAACTCACCTACTACAACCATTTCGTTTCAGCAAACGTTAACTCATCCTTAAACCCACTCACCTAATACTACAATACTGCTGTAATTAAGCAACAAATTAATGTATGTCACCTGCATTAATTAGCACTGCTCTCCTAATCTGCATCTCTCAAAATTTCCTTAGGCACTTTAAGTGTCATTGTTCCCCGTTTGGCACGGCTCCTCTTCACTAGTGAATCCGTTATTTTAGGCTTTAGCTCCATGAACAACTCCATAAGTGGAGTTGGAGCCGCTTTGGTAAACCGTTTGGCAAAATAACTCCACCCTTAAAATATGCTCTCACAAATTGCCACGTAGGATGAGGTGGAGCCGGATGAAGCTACTATTTTTGGCTCCACCATATCTCAAACCTTTGTGAGAGCACGATTTAAGGAGCTTCTTGATAGGAGCTGATTTGTTTTACCCCGTTTGGCACAAAACGGCTCCAAAAAGCTCCTAAAGCCGCTGGAGAAGCCGTGCCAAACGGGGCCTATATAGGCAATTCCGCCTATACTTATACTAGTCCAAAAGGCCATACATACATCTAGATAAAAATAGGCATTGTGGCAGACACATAGTTGTAAGCAAAACATAAGAGAGTCAGAGACATTAGCAAGCTTTCTCTTACTAAGATCAATGTCAAAGAGCTTGCACAATCCACCAATGTTGAACCAATGCTGCAGAACGGTTTCCCAGCTCTTACCTTTTCACCTTCCTGTGAAAAGGTAAGAGCCTGAACCTGAAATAGATGACAATGTTGCAGCGGCAGTCGCATCTCCACCCGGCAAGCAACGCTCACCTCTATTCATGAAAATGCACTCAAGTTAAAGAGAAGCAGAATACCCAAAAAAAACATATAATCATGCTCAAGCAGAATGTATATTGTGTAACTGTGCGACTTCATATATGAGCAAATTTTAAATTACAATGAGCAAATAGAAACACAAATATGTTAACAGGGCGAAGCAAAAAGCATGAGGTGGGATGGTTTTAATCAACAAAATGATGTCAACTGAGCTAGGTAGCAAATGCTGATCAGTACAGCACTGCTGTTATAGAAACTGCAAAAAGGCACAACTATAAATAATATAAGGGTCCGTTTGGATGTAGATATTGGATGGCTGGCATTGAATTGGGTACCAATACCAAATCAGACTGGTATTGAAATGGGCTATAATACCAAATCAGATGTTTGGATGTAGATGGAATTGCTATTTGGAATCAGGGTCATGGCAAATACCAAATAAATGTTTGGATGTACATCTTGTCGAATTGAATTGATTTCGTCTTCTTCCCCACCGGCGACATCCACGGACATACCCCTAACCGCCCGGTGGTGAAGACGAGATCAGACTCGTTGGTGGCGGAGAGGAAGATGGGGATCCAGGATCCTCGGCTGCAGGCCGCCGACGGAGGGGATCACGGCACCTCGGAGGTGGCCGGACTCAAGGAACAAGGGCTCGCCGGACTGGGAAGAAGAAGGAGAGGGCGGGCGAGCTTGACCCGGCGGCGGAGGTGTCGAGGCGTCGCGACCTGGGGAAAGAGGGGGGGCAAGCTTGACCGGGCGGCGGAGGGGGCGGGGCGTTCGCGGACCTAGGGAAGGAGAGGGCGGCAAGCTTGACCGGCAAACGGAGGGGTCGGGGCGCCGCCGGATCCGGGGAAGAAGAGGGCGGGCGAGCTTGACCGGCGGCGGAGGGCTCGTGGCACTCGCCGGACCAGGGGAAGAAGGAGACGGTGGCGAGCCCGACCAGCCAGCCGGAGGGTAAGGGGCGCCGGGCGGGGGGCGGGGGGAGGCGAAGGGGACGGTGGGCGGCGTTTGCGGCGCCGTCCGGCAACGGAGGTGTCGGGGCGGCGCCCGGGACTCAAGCATGAACCGCTCGGCTCAATTCCATCCAATATAGAGCCTTACCCCCCTCCGAATTGGGAGAGGTCACTCCTAGTTATAGCCCAATACCAAGGTATTGGGGTTGCAATTCCAAATCTGAATACCATGGACATCCAAACACCGAATTCGGGGAAACAAGATTCCAATTCCCAATTCCTGGGCTTCAATATCTACATCCAAACGGGGGCCTAAGCCTACACAGCAGGGAATTGGAACCAATCAAAGGTGTCTATCCAAAGTATGCATCTTTGGGTCACACATTTAACTTAATATTTCCATCCTATGACGAGCATGTGATTGAAAAACTGAATTAGTAATTTCAGCATTAAAAGTACCAAAATTTGGCTCTGTTCAACGTTGAATGACAGCATTCATACAGTTGAGTGCCACAAGATATAATTGTAATTGTATTCAGCAAAAGTAGTTTGAACACGCTAAAGCCAGGCTGTAGTGTAAAATTATCTGAATCAAGCGGCCTCATTCTAAATACTCCAGTTGCGACCATCTCAAGGCTTAGATGAAGTTATAGAAGGCACTAGGGTTTGACAAAGTGACACTCAAATAAGTAAATTAAAGTTTAAATAAGGAATAACTCGCTACCAGGACAAACAACCAACACAAGAAAAAAAAACTCTGAACAAGTGAAACAAAACCTAATTATATAGTCAATCAGGCAGTTTTTTGGTTTCAGATGACTTAAATCTTTTGCAAAGTTGAACAACCAACAGCTATGTTTTCATTTTTTATGCATCTCACCAATTTGTTTAATAGGCCAAAGTACATATCATAGAGAGGCAAGGTCATGATGTAAAAAAAAAAAACTAGTTCTGTACAAAGGGCAGAGTAGTTTAATGACTGAATATAAATGATCAGCATAACTGAGATGACTCACTCATGATGGCATGCAAGAATTTTTTAGAATGAAGTGAAACTAAATTAGCATGGAGATTGGAGAATGCGACTATACTCGACAGAGTAAATCAGCAGCAGCAGTCACACAACAAAATCTCCTCTAATTCATTGTAGTTGCACTTGCACATATAATAGTGCTAGTCGAGTAAATCAGCAGTTGCCATTTATAAAAAGTACTATTGTTGTTTATCCTATAATTGCCACACTGAAAAATGCCATGAATGCAAATATGCAAAACAAAACAAGGATTCTATCACAAAAGGAGAGAACATAAGGGGAATCGCCATCTGGGGATAACCCTGGCAACAAGTGGCAAAATCAAAGCATGGTACCTGCATAAGAGCCATCTGGTTGAACACACGGTCACTTGCAATTTGTTGTGCCATCTCTCTTATGGATGGGTCCTGCACATGACGAGCATATCAGTATATATAGTAAAATTAACAAAAGGAATGAATATGAATGTCACTCAGCCATAACAAAAATATTGTACTCTTCTGAAGCAAGCTGTTCATGGAAGAAAAATCAAAAAGGATTGGGGAGGCCTGCACCAGGTACTGAGGACGGCTTCTCTGGTTTCGAATTTTTGCTCATCTGAAACATAAAGAAAAAAAAAGGGAGAATATTAGAGACCTTAAATTATCTGTTAGAAACAATACACACACAATCATTCATTGGGTGTGTTTGCTGCAGCTTCTTGCAGCAGCGCTTCTGCTACACTAATGAAGCATATTGTGTAGCAAATATGTTACAGCAGTAAATTACAGCAGTGGCAGCCAAACAAGCAAATATGTTCAAGAATTTTTTTTAAAAAAATATCATATTGTGTAGAGGCAGCCATACAAAGCCAAAACATCCTGAAAGCAACAGTCGAGGAGTGCCACCTCTTACTCCACACTGACCCGGAGCATGGCCTCGTCGGCATCAGACGAAAACCCCATCAGACACGGTTAACGATCTCCCCAAATTTGAACTCGACCTGAGCTTGCCCAAATTGGAATCCGAAAATGAGCTTAGACCTCCCAAACAACGATTAACTGAAAATAGAATTGGCCGAAATCAAAGAAATTTAGAACTGCTCAAATCTCCTCGAACTCGACCCAACCAGAAGGGCAAGGAGAGGATGCCTAAAAGACGCAAGGAACAGCAAGGCGGGGAGAGAGCCCTCACCGAATCTCATGAGGAGACGAGCAGGTTGTTGGAGGTGCGCGCGAACCGAACCCGCGATTGTATCCCACAGCTGGGATGATCTGGAGCACCGGGATTTTAGGCAAAATCCTCTACCAATCACCCGCCTCCCTCGCCGCCATCACCTCCGGCACGCCGCCCTCGCCTTCACCTCCCACTGCCCGGCGTCCACCTCCCCGCCGCCGCCGAGCTAGGGTGTCGCCGGAGCTGCGCGGCCGCCGGCCGCGCAGCTCCGGCGACACCTTAGCTCGGCGGCGGCGCCACCCCCTCCCCCCCCTCCCCCCGCGGCTCTGCCCCCTCTTGCTCCGTTCAGCCATGGACAAGCGCTGAGGGAGGCCATCCACACCGGTTAAAGTCCACCATAGCCGACGAGCTTGAGCTCCGGCCATGGCGCCCTGCCCCTCCCTGGCCTGGCCGCCGCGGGCACTGCCAGGGCCGCTAAGCCGCCCGGCCTCCATCCCCACCGCTGGGCCGGCCTACCTCCCCCCCGGCGATCACTGGAACCCTAGCCACGCCGCCATCATCTTCGTCTCCGGTGAGTTTAGATCGAGGAAGAAGAAGAAGCTGGTCTACCTCGCCGCCCCTGCTGAAGGCCCTCGCGCCGCCTTGAGAGAGAAACGGGATGGGTGGATGGGTATTTCTTATGCCAAATACAGGATTAAGGCTATCTGCACCGCGGGGAGCTGTAAAAACATACTGGATCCCTCCTGCACCTGGGCCCCGCCGATTTTTTTCCCGTTTCTCCGCACTCGTCGGTACTTTGGGTCGATCTGTATCCCAACGACTCATCCATCGGGCCCACCGCGTCATTGACGGTGTTGTACCTCTCCCAGCTCCTTCCCCATTCTCGCGCGACGACGCCGCCCACCCGCCTCCCTCATGACGCTGCCGCCCAGCCGAGCCCGTGGCCGGCGGCCGGGGCCGACGGCTTCGCCCGTGGCCGGCGCGCGGGCGGATTCCCCTCCCTCCCTCTCCCTCGCCGCTCGTTCGCGCCGGGACACCGGCGGGTGGCGCGAACGACGGCAACGACGGCGGCGTGGCCCCGATCCATCCGACCTCGGGCGGATCTGGCGCCGCGGAGGCCAGCGAGCGGCGGCGGCGGCACCCTTCCCGGCGGAACGAGCTGGCGACGGCGGACGCCCCTCCTCGGGCGGCCGAGCGGCTCGAGGCGGCTCCGTTGCGGCGGCGGGTGCGATCGGCGCGGAGCGAAGCCGTCTGGCGTGCACGGACGGACGGCGCGCCCGTCGCCGTCAGCGAGTGCAAGCGCATCCCCCTCCGGATCCGGCGTCGGCCGGGCGACCCTTTTGCGTCCATGGCGAAGGTGGCGCGGCCCTTCCTCCGCCGGATCGTGGCGCCTCCCTCGCTTCTCCTCAAGACGGCGAGCGCGGACAGCGCGGTGATGTACGGTGATGCGATGCTCCCTAGGCCCCACGCCACGTTGGCCCCCCGGGGACGAACGGGAAACGCCGAGAATAACGAACCACGCCCGGCGCACGCCCTCCTCCGATGCGGCGGGCGGCGCCGCGCGCTACCTGCTCCTCCAGTTCGCCTTTAGCGAATGCGGTGCGGATAGCCTAACAACCGTAGTTTACGATATCCGTTGGGCGACTGTGTATCCACATTCCCGAACATGCGTCTCACAACTCCCGTGGCGTCGCTTCACCCTCTATAAATCTCGACGATCATCAATGGAAAAGTTCAGTTCGATTCATTCTTTCTCTCGTTCATCACCAGTTCTAAACAGCATATGCACGACCGAAAACAAGTCATTACAAATTTAAAATAAATGGTCGCCCATTTCAATGGGTAAAGATTTTTCCTCGCATAAAAACTAGAGAAGCAAGGTTATTGCTTTACTGCCACTTTTGTCTCTAACCACTTCAGAGGAAAAAAAAAAACTACTCTAAATTTTTTGGTTCATTGATCCAAGGATCACAGCTTCCCTGATAATCACACATCCCGCCTTTTTCATTGTAAATTTTACTGAAAAACAAAGTCAAACGAGTAAAAAACAAAGTCAAACGAGTAAAAAACTAGAGGGCATGTATTCATTAGTACTCCTTCATCCCAAATTATAAGTCGTTTGACTTTTTTTTTTGTTTCCAAGCTTATCATTCGTCTTATTCAAAAAATCTACACAAATATAGTCAAATTTAAGTCAATCTTTAAGAACTTTTATTAACGAAGAAAGCCATGGTAAAAGAAATGATATTTTGTACAAATTTTTAAATAAGGCGAAGTGGTCAAACTTTATTGTCAAAAGTCAAACGACTTATAAATTGGGGACGGAGGGAGTACTACAGTACTCTCTACATCACACAGAAACTAGAGACACACGACACGAGTAGTTTAATTCCAATTGCCATTATTTTATTTTACTTATAAATGAATGAATTAGTCATGACTCCTATCTCAATTACTATAATGGTAAATAAATAAATTTAGAAAGACTACTGCAGCGGTCCTCCAAGATGAAGAAAGGACGCGGACGCACGCGCGAGACATCCACCGCCACGCGTCGCATCCTGGCTAGCTAGTCCGGCCGCTTGCTCCTCTGGCTGGGACAGCACCCTGCGCGTTGGCCCGCCTTGTCGCGGCTGTGCCCAGCGCGTGCGTGGGAAAAAATGCGCTAGCGCCTGCTGCGTGGGGTCAGCGCGGGCCCGCCTGGCCTGGTGTCAGCTGCTGAATGGCACTGTTTACGTACTCAGCTGCAATGTTGACTTCCCTTTCTTGTTTGTTTTTTTTTTTCTTTTTAGAAGAATGACAAAGACAACGCAGACGCCACAACACGCACGCATTACACTTACCCTTATGAACACACGCACACAAACCCTACCCCTATAAGCACCTCCGAAGGACTAAAGACCCGGCCAGATCACGGAGATTCTCGAAGTCACCGTTGGCGCCTCGCCGTCGACGGAACGCCGCTACCACTTAATGCATAACGCCGGAAATCCCGAAAATCCCAAGAAAAGGTGCGAGCACCGGGATTTGAATGAACTCGGTGGGTAGCGTGGCCCCATTTGGGACCGTCCCTACCATTGGACTACAAGTCAATTCGCCTTTCTTGTTTGTAAATTTGACATCTTTTTTTATTGTGGACTTCAAACAGAGCAAGTTATATATCAGTGCGACGAGTTTATTGCAATGGTGTGCTTCAACTCATCGTTTGAGATACCTTTATTTGGTGCAAAATTCAATATTCCTGCAAAACAAGTGAGAGCAATAACACTTGTGTTCGAATTAAACCCTTTAACTATTGGTAGTAATTCATTTAGTGGACAAGGTGTAGCCGGGTGAGGTCACTATTTATTGCGCTCCACCCCTTCTCAAATCTTCGTAACAACACATTTAATTTTAAGAGCGAAAATACGTGATGAGCAGGGGCAGGCCCAGTATGTATTCATGGGTATACAATTGAATACCAAAAAAATTAGAAACAAATGAATATACATAGTATAAACATGTATATATATAAAAAATATAAAATAACAGCATAGAAAGAAATAACAGGCTTCTGAATCGCGTTTTATGGCTGCCAACACGTACAGGCTCCCACTTTTTTCACCCTTTCAAAATTTTGAATACCCAAACCTCAAATCCCTGGCCTGCCCTGATGATGAGAACATGCATGCATATGTGTTACTCAAAAAAAAAAAAAAGAACATGCATGCATGCATGTGTAGGCATGCATGTATGATAACAACGGGAATATACATAATTATTTATCATCTAAACTTGTTTCGTGCACATTTTGTTACGACTAGTCCATATCAAGACTAGCACACCAATAACGACCCTGAAATCATGGCATGAGCAAAACGCATGTAAAATGCAAGTTTAATTTGGCAAGAAAATGATACGAATTTATAACGAACTCTTATAAAAGATAAACCCCACTATATGATTTCTCTCTATGGAAGATGTTTATAACATTCCTCTTGAGTGAACCAACTACATGTTCTATCTTTTCAAGCAAACCGCCTACATCATACCCACTAACTCCATGTGATCCCTTATATTAATTATAAAAAATGCCCATGTAATCTCTATCATGTGCAATAATTTAAACCTTTAATCTAGTCCACTAGATGATTTCTCTCTACATATAATGTGTCATTATATATTCGCCACTAAGTGAACCCACTAGAGATGCTCTATCTTTTCACGTAAAGTGTCCACATCTCATTACCCACTAAGATCATGTCATCCCTTATTAATTATAAAATAATGTCCATTCCATCTCTATCATATGAAGTAATGTAAACTTTTAATCTATTAACATACAAGTGTTATCTACACAAACGGTGTTTGTTTCATCACCTATTTCCTCCATAATTTAATCGAATATATTTTATGTTGACCTTCTACAGTCAAATTATTATATATGTATATACATAGTATCCAAAATATCATACAGTAAAGCTATATGTAAAAATTACTGATGCATTCCCACATCATTTACCACCACTCCCTGTAGAGTGTAGACACGTACAGCGACAAAAAGTTTATGCCTAGCGCGCTTAGCTCATCAGTCATGATCACTCAATCAATCATCGCTCTCATTATCTCCGTCTCTCGTCGTACTGTCTCGTGATGGTGCAATTGCATCTTTGGTGCATATGCATGCATGGTGCTACGAGCAGCACTGACAAAAAGAAGATATAACACTGTGGAATATAATCACACCATAATATATGCATGCAGGTTAAAGCAGGATTTTATAGCATCTCCTGCTGCAGATATATCTATCCCATATATCTCAACGGATCGCATCCTTTCTTTCCCCTGCCCGGCCCGGCCGCCCGCTTGCAAGCTATTAAACTAGTTATAATTGTTGCTACTTGCTATTAAACCAACACGTCAGTATGTAGTTGCTAGTACGTAAGTTACCGCTAGCTGTTAGTTATTAGCTTGTTGCCTCTATCTATGATATGCTGAGAACATGCATGTTTATATATGTAACTGCGCATGCTACATGTGATAACAACGGGAATAAACACCACCCATATCCATCTAATCTTGCTTCACATGCTCATTTGTCGTTACATCTAGTCCTTAATTTCCAAGGCTAACACTGGAATCACCATCCATGGCCGCAGATTTTGGCAAGAAAATGATACGGCAAATGAAGCAACTGGATATATTTTGCCGCACTAGATATTATATATACATTTATTGGAGACAAGAAAATGATACCACAGCCACTGGATTTTTATATATACTGCAGTTGCACTGCACATTACAACTAGTTCTTGGCCGAGACACAAAACATACGGAGAGAAAAAGGAGAGGTCACAAACAAAAATACTTTAACAATGTGTAAAGATGTCCAAATAATGGCCATATATGGTTAAGCAAGATATAGCAGGCGCTGGTCATCAGTGATAGTGGCCTTTTGCCCCAGCTGTGGTGCCATCTCCCTCGCTCATCTCCTCTTTTTCTCTCCTGCTGCACATCCCACTGCCTGATCTGACCCGGCCTGCTATTAAACCACTATAACCCCCCCACGCTGGGGGAGGACGATGCAGCAGAGAACTGAACTGAACTGAACATTACTAACACTGGAATCACCATCCATGTCATGACCAAACACCAAACCACAGATAAGCCGCAGATTTTGGCAAGAATATGATTCGGCAAATTAAGCAGCAGAATTTTGCTGCAATAGATATATGCATGCATATATACAACTAGCGGCGACCAGAAGGGGTTTCTTATATTCAGTTTTTATATATACTGCTGTTGCTGCACATTACTAGTTCTTGGAGACATAAAACATACGGAGAGAAAAAGGGGAGGCCATAAACAAAAACACTTTAAGACTATATGTAAAAATGTCTAAATGCATGTCCATATATGGTTAAGCAAGATAGAAGGCGCTGGTCATCAGTGGTATTTGGCCTTTTGCCCTTGCTGTGCAGTGCTGTGCCTGTGCCATCTCTCTCGCTCATCTCCTCTTTTCCTCTCCCTGCTGCAGCCTTTTCTTGATCCCATCCCACTCCTTTCCGTTGCGCGCATTGCCTGGCCGGCTGGTCTGCGATTAAACCAGGCCGCCCGGCCTCACGCTGGCTGCACGTAGAAGGCCAGGAGGGACCAGAGGAAACCAAATTAAAGTAAGAGTGGAGCTCTAGCTTGCTTGCAAGTCCAAACCAGCAGAGATCGAGGAAAGGTAGAGTCCCTTTTCCATTAGGTTATCTCTTTACATGATAAAAAATTCCATCGTGTGCATCAGTTCTGTGATACATCGATCTTGTGATCCGGTATGTATGTAGTTTCTGCTAGCTGATCGAGATCGATCTCGTTGTTTGTACTTTCTCCCTTTGAGTAAAGAACTCCCCTTTTCTGTGCTTCGAGTTCTTCTAAGGAAACCATGCTGGCTTCTATTTGGATGATGCTGCTTATTTGTTTACTATTACACTGGATTTCCGTTTTTCCTGCGCTCTATATGCATATGTAATTATGTATGCATCTGTGCTGTCTTTTCATGCGTTACTAAGCTTTGGAAGGGTTTCTACTTTTTGTTTCTGTGATGAGATTTCGGCTCTCTAGCTAGTAGCAGGCAGCAGCCCGGCAGCTCGGTGACTACTAGATCTTTCATCTTTTATACAATGGGGAGGAAAAGAGAAAAAAGCAAGACGCTATACATGCAGTTAATTGCAGCACACATATATCCAGCTCTCGGCTCCTTCTTGCTTTTGTGATGATAATCCAACTTGCCCTGATTATATATATTCTTGATACCTAGAATTGTCTAAAGTTTGTTTGCTAGATTTTGTTGCTTCTTTTTCGCATCTGATCCTTTCACTACTACAAAAGGTTACTAAGAGAACGCCAGGTGTTTACATTAGGGGCGGTTCATTTTTCGAGCCGCCCCTAATGTGAAACGAGTCGCCCCTACTGTGGACACCATACGAGCCGCCCCTATAGTAACTACATTAGGGGCGGCTGGTGTTACGAGCCGCCCCTACTATTAGGGGGGGCGGTTCAATCACGAGCCGCCTCTAATGTAGTCCTAGGGGCGGCTCTATATTGAGGCACCCCTACGCCGTGAGATCCCGAATTTTGAAACAAGACACTAAAAATAAAAATTCGTAGAAACGACCTCGGATGGAAAAACTTCCTACATATGAAATGTAGATCTCGAAAAGTTATGAAACTTTGTAGTTGACCACTTTTTACTTTGAAATCATTTAGTCATGCAAAAGTCGTGTTCAAATGTCTCAAATTTAAAATTCAAATTTCGTAAACGACCTCGGATGGAAAAACTTCCTACATATGAAATGTAGATCTCGAAAAGTTATGAAATTTTGTAGTTGACCACTTTTTACTTTGAAATCATCTAGGCATTCAAAAGTTGTGTTGAAATGTCTCAAATTTGAAATTCAAATTTTAGTAAACGACCTCGGATGAAAAAATTTCTACATCAACTACAAAGTTTCATAACTTTTCGAGATCTACATTTCATATGTAGGAAGTTTTTCCATCCGAGGTCGTTACTTAATTTTTAATTTTTAGTGTCTCGTTTCAAAATTCGGGATCTCACTCAGGTAGGGCGCCTCAATATAGAGCCGCCCCTACTCGACTTTACATAGGGGCGGCTCGTGATTGAACCGCCCCTTAATAATAGTAGGGGCGGCTCGTAACACCGGCCGCCCCTAATGTAGTCACTAGGGGCGGCTCGTATGGTGTCCACAGTAGGGGTGGCTCGCGCCCACTTGAAGGGCGAGGAAGTACATGAGGGGGGAGAGAGAAAGATTACAACATCACGACACATAACAACAACACCATACAACAAAGGGTAAACCTAGAGTAAGCCGAAAGTCATTAATCGAACGCCGATTTTGTGCCACCGCCGAACAACATACTCGCCGGCTTCACCGTGGCCCTTGTGCCCTGCACCACTTGTAGGTACGCCGCGCCACTGCCGCTCTCCCTCATAGGAGCGGAAACAGAGAGACCAATAGTGGAATGGGGACTAAAAGTGGTGACGAACTCGCAGACCAAAGATCGCTGGACACGGCGACCTCCCTTCAAGTTGATGGGGACATCCTCCGACACATCCGGGCCCACGTATTACCATCCAGCGCCGTCCAAAGGAAGGAAACCTTGGAGGGGAATGACAACAGCGGTGGAAACTCCACCCGACATTTGATTTTTTGCCACCACCAAGGAGAGCGCCGGACGAGGTAGGCGCGGAGGTGGACACTCGTCGGAGCGTCGACAACGACCGGCAGCCAAGGCTAGTCTCACCTAAACACACCGGGAGAGCAAACAAGTAGGATAGGAGAGGATAGAGAGAGCTCAAAGTGACGACAAGGACAAAGGAGACCGCCGGAAAAAGACGCCTTCAACAAGGAGCGCGACATCCGTAGATGCCACCGTCTTAGGCCGGGACGGGAGAGGACTTGCTCAAGGACGCAGCAGTGAGCGTAATCTTCAACGACACCTCCAAGGGGGTCATGACGCTGGTGCGCCATCGCCGTCGTCCGGCTCAAAGCCGAAAGGCTTTTCGCCCGCATTCTATACCAACCCGCAAGACGCCGGATTTGGGTGACCACCACCACCCGGCCGCATCACGACACACAATGGCGAATCCTCGCGACATCTTTGTCCCAAGGGGACGAAGGCTCGGCGACGCCTCCAAGGAGGTGGATGACGGAGAATGCGCCATCGCCGCCGGTCCGGACGAACCCGGACAAGGTTTTCACCCAACCATGAGGTCACGAGGAAGTGCTTGCTCACCGTCGTGCATCCGTCACCCGCAACCCACGAACTCGACAAGGAGGAAAGAGAGGACCTGTAGGCGAGGCCATGGAAGAGTACGCCCAGATCCGCTCGCGGCACGCCGTCTTCGGTCGAGCTCGTTAGCGAGTGCGGTGGGCTTCGCGCCGCGGGGAAGCCGGTTTCGCGATGAAAGCGGTAGCCATGTCCCCGGCAGCGCGAGCGACCGAAACGGGCCCTGGCGATCGGCCGGGCCCGTGTCGCCCAATCAGCGTGCGAGATCAGCACCCTCACGAGCACCGGATCTGGGGCGGGGGCACTGGATCCGAGCTCCCGTCGCGCGCGACGCCCTCCCGCTGGCCTGCGCTTTCGCCCGGCCGCGGGAGGACAGCCGGAGTGACCGCGAGGCCGCCGCTGCAGATTTGGCCTCCACGCACTGATCGGGCGGGGGCCATCGTATCCATGCCCGGGGGGCTCGGATCCGTCGCCCTATGCCCGCCGCCGGCCGTCCTAGCCGACCACCCTTGTCACCATGAACGGAGCTCCAGGAGGAGGAAGGAGAGAGAGGGGAAATGGGCGATCTTTGCGAGCGGACACCTTTTTGAGTGCCGCGCTGGCCGCCCCCCACCACGTCTTGAAGAACGGCGGAGGCGGCCGGAAAGCAGCGCCGGGCGGTGGCCTTCTGGCGGGTGGTGGCGAGTCGCCCTGAGTCGCCCAGTACGGGACCGGGTCCTGTGTTGTGTTTTCTTTTGCTCTCTTTCGATTATCTCCTGCTTGAGTGCCAAGTTGGGTTCCATCGCTTGGCGCTTCTAGCTGTATGCACCAAAACGCACGTTGTATCAGTGAACATGCAGCATCTTCCGCTGAAAAGGTCCCTTTTTCTCTCCTACGGCTAGCTGCTGCCTAGCTTCCTTCACATCGATCCCATTGTGATTTGTCGTGCTGCATATTTGCACCGTGCCTGCCTGAGTGGCTCGTAGCCTGCTATTAAACCACTTTACCAAGCTCGCATTGCACTGGAGGAGGAATAGTTCGACGTGTACTGATCGAGTGTTAGTCTAACAATTCTATAAGATGACGCATATATGTTCCATAGCCTGCTATATATTAAACCGCGGCTGACACAGGGGGTGCAGGAGCGACTAGGGGCGTGATTGCTCATTATAATCTTCCCCAAGTCCGATCCAGGGTCGTGGCACTAAGCAATATTCGTTTGCATGCACATGTTCATAAAAGACACACATGCACACTATGTGAAATGCAAACATATAAATATTGCAACAAGCTTAATCAAATATTTTAAAACTTATTATGTGGTCTTTGATGTGATATCTTGTTTTTACTAACTAGATAACATATGCTCGGTAGGTGCACATATACAAACATATATGTTAGTAGTTTTTTATTTTTGGAGTAGCGGGTGTGCCCAGGCCCAATACGGCTCGTGGGAGGACCAGCGGACAGAGTGCTTGGGCCGGGCTCAATTTGTTAGCTTGTTTCATGATAATTTAGCTTAGCTTGCGCAGAGATTAACTGTATTCTTGGCTACTACCAAGAACTGTTTAATGTTTGCTTCCTAGATTTAGTTGCATATTTTGGCATCTGATCCTTTATTTGCATCTGATCAGTAGCAGTACACCTTTTTTTTTTTTTTTAATTGATGAATTTTCAGTTATTTGCTTCTGATGACTTAATTTTCTCCTCCTATTCACAGGCGGCTGCTAGATCATATCGGAGGAACCAAACTAGGAGTAGGGCTCCTTTTCCAAGCTTGCAAGTCCAAGAAACTAGCAGAGAGGAACAAGGTAGAGTAGTATGGTCCCTTTTCCATCTTGGTTATCTCTTTACATGCTACATCCGTATTTCTTTCTGCATCGGTTTTGTGATACATCTTGTGATCCGGTATGCATGTATGTAGTTTCAGCTAGCCGATCGAGATGGGTCTCGTCGTTTGTACTTTCTCCCTTTGAGGAAAGAGCTCCCCTTTTCTGTCCTTCGACTTCTTGTAAGGTAATTAATAAACCATGCATACTGGCTTATAACGTTTATTTGCTTAAGTGAGCGTTTATTTGTTATTGTTACAACTAGTTCGTATAAAAATCAGCACTAACACAGGAAGTACGATATATGAATATGAATGACCAAAACACGAACGTATACGTGCATATATATATTTTTGCAACAAGATGTACCAAATTAAGCTGGTTTTTGCCGCAGTGATCAAATAATGTACGTGTGTATATAAATAAAATAAAATAAAATAAAACGGTACGGGATGGAACGGTTTCGTATTCAATTTGTATATAGACTGCATGTAATCTGTAGCAACCAATAAGCTGGGCTATGGCATGGACAGAACCTAAGCACGCCGGCCCACTGGATACTGCTGCCCGCGCGCACTACTCCACCGCGGCTGAAATGCAATATTCGTTAAGACACACATGCACAGACAAGATGCACACTATATGAAATGCAAACTTATAAATATTATTACAAGAAGCTTATAATCAAATATTTTAAAGCTTATTATAGTTTTATTTGCAATGTTTACTAATACTAATAGTGTATGAAATCATCAAATGCAGATGTGGAAGCTTGTACTAGTTGGAACTTTCCTGGTTTGGTTCATTCTGCCAGTAAGCAGTGCCCGTGACTGGAATTTCTTTTGCGGCAACGAGACATTTGGAGAAAGCAGTGAGTATGAGAAGGCCCTCAACAACATAGCAAAGAAGCTACCTGAGGAGGTTTCCGCTGCCCCTTTCTATTTCAACTTTCTCGCTTCTGATTCTGTGCCAGAACATATATATGCAGCGGGCATGTGTCGGGAGGATAGTTCTCCTGATGGATGCAAGAGCTGCATCCGTGAGGCGTTTGCGGGTGTAGCATTTCGTTGTCCATCCAGAAAAGTAGCCGGGATAGTGTACGACACTTGCAGTCTCTGGATGTCCGATAAGGACTTTGTAGATTTAAATTTCAACGACGTTTCGTTCGTAAGGTACAATGCTTCTAGAGGTCCAGTTGACAGTGACATACTTGGAAAGATTGTAGACGGGCTCGTATGGGCAGTAGCAGCCGAGACAGCCAACTCAACTGCCCATTTCGCTATGGCACAGCAACAGGTTATCGGCAAAAATGGGTCCACGGTGTATGCCTATTCACAATGCATCCCGACACTGACAAGGAAAGACTGCATAATGTGTCTCAAAAACCTGATCACTCAAAATATTTTTCTTGAAACCTCAGTAGGAGGGGAAAGCTATGCCTTGTGGTGCCAGTTCCGGTGGGAGCTGTATCCGTTCGTCACCGGGATGACTCCTACGCCAGCAGAAGGTAAGCTAGCTATGGAAAACAAATCTTTCATATTGGTTTCCAATTGATGATCGACTAATTCAATCTATTGTAGGAAATCATGGCTCTAGTACTGAAAATAGGTGGAAGCGGAACTTTATTGTACTATCTGCACTGGGTTCTGTGGTGGTTGCTGTTTTGATTCTTTTTGTTATAGTAGTGTCTGTGCAATGGAGGAAACAACATAGCTCGACGACGAAACCAGCAGCAGCAGGTGAGTTCGGTAGCAAACACAATGCTCTGTAATGATTATAATTATATAGAACCTATAGAACCTAATTTTGTTCTGAATTAGGCAAAACTGTCGAAAGCGTGGAGACCGCATTTTCAGGAAACGAAACAGGAGGAACTTCTGGCAAGCCAGTGGAAGAATCCATGAGAGATGCCTGTTCCAGAATGGATCTAACTGCCATACATAAGATCCTAGTTGCAAGACATTACATAGATGATGAAGGGAGCTCTGAGGTAATAAAAATAAATGAGTGCATGCATTCTTTTTTCAATCTTTCTGGATCTAACTGGCATGCATTGTTTTCCATTCCGCAGCTATCTTTTCAAGAATGGACACAACAGGCGATGGAAGTGTTGGATGCAAGGAAAGATGGAGATTCTGCTTTCGAATGCAAACGATTTAGGAACGCCATCTATTGTTACAGTAAGGTAAATCCCTCAAATACAACTGTAGTTGACCGGGATAATTTGATTTGTTTTGTTCCAATTTGCTGATGTTTGTTTCAGTTTGTGGATGCGGGGACAACGGCGGTGTCACCGACTGTATACGCCAGGCGAAGCTTGTGCTACCTCATGTGTGATAAACCTGAATCTGCGCTCCGTGATGCAATGCTGGCACAGAGCGTCAAACCTGATTGGCCGACAGCATTCTACATGCAGTCCGTTGCACTGTCAAAGATGAACATGCAGAGTGATGCTGTCAACATGCTGAACGAGGCATCAGGGCTAGAAGAGACGTTGAGGAAGCAAAATCGAACAGAAGTTTCTTGAATGACATCGAGCGTCAGCTCAGGCAGGTATTTGCTTCTACAGTTTCTTAAAGGACATGCAGAGTGACACATAAGTTTCTTTCATAAACCACAACATATGTCCAATGCGTACTACATACATGCTGCTCAAAAATAATTCCGGAAACTGTATAGAAGATCTCTATAACAAATCAAAGAATATAGAATTCAATTCACATAGTCCAGCCTTATCATCTTTTCAATCCGTAGGAAGGCGATCAAAACAACCTGTCAGTCCTAAAACAACCTGTCAGTTATTCCGTGCATAATAGACACCGACTAATTAATGAGGGCAAAAGCTGTTTTGATAGTGCCAGGAGATTAATCTAAAAACTAAAAGGTTTCTTAGAAGCCACATGGACATATTGTCTTACAGCGTGAGCACAACAATCTGCACCTGAATTTTGACCCACCAGATTGGCAGATTAGCTTCCCCATTTTTCTTATATTTGGGCAACTATATGACTATGATTTTGATGTCAACATGCAGTCCACCGGTGAGGAAGTGGCCTCATCTTGATTCTTGCATAGATACTGGGCTTAAATTGAAGTAATTGAGTAATAATGGTACGGTAGATATTTGCATTTGGGCACTTCCCATGGACTTGGATTCAGTTGAAAATAGTTAGAACTCTTCTGTTTTAGTACACTGAAATCTAGTTGTAATTCTTGTGTCCAGCTTTTTATGTGAGATGAACTGAAATTAGAGATAAACAAAACAGGGACCAATCTGGAATGTCTTTACACCTACTAGGTACAGTTAGCATTTGGAAGATTACTACTACTACCACCATGTATCAATCTAACTATTATTTTTTTCTTCATATATATAGGCCACTGATTCTTCTTATGTTGGCCCAGAATCGACAAATGATGACATTGCCATGGATGGCCACGATAAAGGTAGGATGAGTGGCTGATGGCTGTGGGTAGTTGTCACTTCTAACCTTTAGATAGTAACTAGTAGACGGGAGCGCGCCTTCGCGCGCCAAGGCAGGTGCAAATTCAAAGCACATATATGTATATAATTTGGCAATGCATATGGTTGCCAAGGCAGGTGCAAATTCAAAGACGCATATACGTATATAATATGGCAGTGCATATGGTTGATAGCTTGGACAATTTGGATTACATAAAAACATAGCATTGTCTTCAGTAGGGTATTAATACTTCTATACAGGGTTACTTGTAGATCTGTAGGTTTCATTCTAGCAGTACATGTCTTTGATAGCTAGCTGAGGTAACAAAACATGATAAATAGCTTTCTCCACAACCACCGGAAGGAAGCTCTTTTGATACCAGAAAGTCACATGCCTTTCTGATTGCAGGACTGTTCTCAAATGTTCTACCAGCAGCAATTAGTCCCTTCACACCAAACCAAGTGCCCTATGTGAAACAAACAGCTCAAGAGCCATACCTGTTGGAAACAGATAAACATATAGAAGGCAATGAGGGCTATCTGGAGGCAACTTCCAAAATAACGAATCTGTTTGGTTCGTATTTTGTGTAGCATGGAGTCCTAATACTGACAAGAACCATCAGTTTTCTTTTCTGAATACTCAATGAAATTAGAAGCTTTGCTGATACAGTTATCCACATCTTTCCTGCGGTGTCCAGGGAATAGGTTTTTGAATGATGTCAGGGCCTCAATTGCTACTGATGTACATTCAACATACGCAAAATGGGTTTTATGTTTCTTCAATTTGTTTTATAAGTAAAAATCGTCACAATGAAAGGTTATACTGCATCTTACAGGTAATCAATCACAATATCCCCAAAGGTCTCAGCAGGATTGATAAGCTGAATAATTTAAGAAACAATGTTAATATAGGTGAGACATGGAAGGTTCAGGAATGTTGACGAATTATTCTATTTTGAAACAAAACAAATATCTTATCTTATCTAGTACTCCCTCCATCCTAAATTATAAGTCGTTTTTTTTTTGACAACAAGTTTGACCACTTGTCTTATTCAAAAATTTATGCAAAATACCACTTCTTTTGCCGTGGCTTTCTTTATTAATAAAAGTTCTTAAAGAATGACTTAAATTTGACTATATTTGTGTAAATTTTTTAATAAGACGAACGGTCAAACTTGAAGCCAAAAAAAAAAATCAAACGACTTATAATTTAGGATGGAGGGAGTATGTATTTCTACTCAATGTCAAATGGGAATAAAAAGAAATTCACAGGTCGGCTGATTAACTTGGCCATTGGCGTACTATATTTCAGAAGAGAACATATCTAGTGCACACCGGACTTATATGCAACCATGCATACTTCTAATCTGGGCCACGAGATTTAGATCCAAGGGGCACGAGGTGATAACCACTGGGGAGGTGGAAGGAGGGATTTGCAAAATTATGATTAGAGCAGGAGTTAAGTGTAAAATTACCTAACCCTTGGATCAAGATCCTATGACCCAGATTAGAAGTGTGCATGGTTGCATATAAGTCCGGTGTGCACATGATACGTTCTCATTTCAGAAAGTAGAAAATGACTGGTAACTTCACATTTTAGAGGGAGAGCATGCAAACATGAACTTAAAATACCGACATGCTTAGACATGCGATGTGTAGCTGAAAAGAATAAATAGACACCACTACACGAAAATCTGATGGCATTGAGGGGTTCTTCAGGTTATTATATTGTTAAGAGTACTGAAAAATAGAGAATCTCTACATACCTAAACCAGAGCCAAGCTCTGGCACCTCATTGGGCCACATCGCTTCTTAGCATATAACCGTAGGATCTGGCGAACAAAAGATTTTGACCGTTGGATCGCGGATGTTTCAAGCCGGTGTCTCACCTCGTTGGGCCAAGCTTCGCGAATCGTCTGGGGTTGAACCCGCTTGTCCCTATGCCTTCTCCATCGTTGCTCCTTCTGGTGGCACCCGGGTCGCTCCTCCGTCCTCCTCCCGTACTACTCCCTCATCTCCCCTCTCCAGTCATCGCGGTCCTCCCTTCTCCCTCCTTTCGGATCTCGCACTTCTAGGCTTCTAGCGCTTGATGAGGCCAACGACGCTAGGCGCACGTGCAGCGCTTCTCCTCTGCTCCGCCGCCCACCACCGCTGTGTCGCCGCCGCCGACCACCGGCCTCGGCCTGCTATGCCGTCGGGTGCCCTCATCCCGATCCTTTCCCCTCAGCCCAGTGCCCCAGTTCGGATCGGAAGCGCCCCTCCATCGGCACAAACCTTATACGGCGCACACGCGCGTGTAAGTTTGCCGGGCGCACGGACGCATAGTCGGTCAAAACAATCAATAGTGGAAGTACGCCGGCGTAGGCATGCGCTGGAAGTGGGGCGCGGCGCCAGAATCGCCCGATGGCGCATGCGTGCATGCGCCGCGTGGCCGGGCGGCTAGAGCTGGGACTTGGGTCGCGTGCGGGCCGCACGCCCAGCCCCCTCTCGTGCTCGCGTGGCGCTTCGGATCGTGCCCCTTAGGCACGGGAAGCACATCGGGCCGCGGCTGATATGGCACGTCAAATTTTTCTTCGCCCAAGCACGGCCCGTGGCACGCCGGCACGCTTCGGTCGTGCCGCCCAAGCACGACCCTCAAAATATCTCCACTACTTCTCTTTTTTTGTGTTGTGATATAAAAAAAATATTTATATTGTGTATATTATTTCAATGAAGTTTTAATGATTTTCATAATCTATTTAAGTACTAGATGAGAGGTAGTACAATAAATGCTATAAAATTACATTGTAGAGTAATAAAAGTGTGTGCGTGCCACATTAGGTGTCGTGCCAGCCCAAGCACGGGCCAAAGTGTGGGCCGTGCCATGTAGCCCGTCGTGTCGAGATCCTAGGCACGGCATGGCCCTCGTGTTAGATGTCGTGCCAAGCGACGCCCAAAATATTTCGTGCCGTGCCGTGCTTCGGTCGTGCCAAAAGCCCGTGCCATAGCCCGCCCTCAAATGGCACGGCCCAAGTCTCAGCTCTACCGGCAACAACCGTACCAGCTGGGCCCAGGACCAACGGATTAATTAGCCAAACTTTAAAATGTAATAACTTTCGTCAAACATCGGTTTTCAATTCCGTTTGCACCATCCCGTTCATTTTAACGAGATCTATAAAATTAGATCCATGTTGGATATGTTTCGATATAATTTTCATGATGATAAAAATTACATCTAAAGTACAAAGTTTTACATTCAAGAGTACAAAAGTTTTACATCTAAGAGTACAAAGTTTTTATTGTTGGAGTACAAAGTTTCAAAATTTGGAGTGTAAAGTTTTACATCTAAGAGTATAAAGTTTTTATTGTTGGAGTACAAAGTTTCAAAATTTGGAGTGTAAAGTTTGGCGCAAAAAAATCTTAACTTATTGACAGGAAAAGCTCAGATTGGGAGAAATTGTGATGTGGGTGTGCGCTGTTATTGTTATCGTGCATACGCCGGTTGCTATTACTGCATGCATGCGTATGGGCGCTGTTATTGCTGCTGGTGCATGTGCGCTGCTACTGCTATCGGTGCACGTGCGCTAAGTAGTCTCGCCTCGGGCCGCTGCTCTGCCGATGCGCTGCGCGGCACGTATACCTCCGCCTCGGCCCTCGGCGCTCCTACGAAACCCAGCGCCCAGCACACCAGCCCACCCACGGTTGGTACGTGCCCATTCCGGCGGCCTTTTCTCTCCGCACGCTCGGAGTGGCGAGTACGCGCGCCGCCCCATACGACTGCGCCTGGTCCAACCACTGGTATTCGATGAGATCCTCCACGGATCCGCCCAAGAGCGACATCAACCCACTCGGCTATGCCAGCTACTTGAGAAATTATGCTCCCCACAACGGAATGCGCACGAGTTCTCTCAGCGAGCCAGCGCAAGAAGGTTGGCATGTTCTAGCTTATTGCCTCCGCGTCCAATTCTTTCGCCAAAGGATGGAGCAGCTGGTCAGGGAGGTGCCGGAACACCAAGGAGGGCTTCGTTCTGTAGTACTCTGTCAGAGGGATATACAGTCCTCACCGGCTACCATCAACAGCCAGTATGTATTTAGTAGCTTGCTGCCTATCAACGATTATTACTGCTTTCATTCCAATTTACTCAAGTGGAGAACCAGATGTATCTATAACTATAATCAATGAGTAAGAATATAGCAATTTCAGATTGATATTAATAATAATGTCAATGCCAAATTTCCAGCTAATTATCATTCACAATGCATTTTTCATGGGAAACAACCACAACAATTTGAAATATGGATATCTATCATGCATGAGCATACAACAATTAGAAGGAAAAAAAATTGTCACTCTAAGGTTGCTGCATATTATGTTGTTTCCAAGAGTGATATTTTTTTTTGAATGGTCCAAGAGAGATATTTCATAATTTACCGGGTGAGGATCAATCCTTTCAATCGTTCATGGTAGAGAAAACTGGTATCCTTTATGACTATCTCATTCTGCCAATATTTTTGTGATCAAAGTGCAAGTTTAACCCTGAGACCAGTAGTCAGTTTACATATGTTTTTAATCACCTTCATATTGTTTTGTGTTACATATATATACTCATTTATCATAGACTTAGGGAGGATAATGGTAACCTGCAACCAAGCCAAGGGTGTAATATACAGGTTGCCTATGTAGCAAGATAATCTACATGGCTTCAGTCTTCAGATAAACAACTTTTGCCTATTTTGCCTATCTTCTCTTTACATATGCTTACCCAAGAACTTCAGCGAAGTGATAGACTTCAGTTCCCTTTAATATCCTTCAAGCAGTTAATTCTGTGTCAGGATTGGAAAGGAAAGTGCGGTTCAGAAGACTGCGAGATCCGGCAATAGTGAAGAAGGTGAGACAGGTCATAGGAGTAGTCATCAGCGCCTGACGCCTGGGCCACAGGTCAGTTAGACCATGTAGCTCGCATTGGTGTTTGGTGAGCCGTGAGCCATGAGTTGGTTGTTGGACTCTGATATAAGCCCCTCCAAACGATGTCATGACTATGAACTGAATAGAGACAAACTATCCTGAAACTGTCTTCTCTTCTCCTCGCATTGTTCTGCACTTAAACCCGACATCGTGTTACATTCTAAACTTTTGATGCCATATAATCAAAGATAACAATAGTATATTTCCTCCTGCAAATATAGAACAATCACATGAATATGACATTACCGGTACCTCATATTTTGCATCATTAAGTGAATAAACACAGCGGCACAATGGACTAGCCTCCACGGCATGCGCGCGGCAACGCCGCGCGTGGTTTCTAGTCCCTAGTCTAAGCATGAAGTCTCATATCGTGCATTGTTGGATCAACATTGAAGTAGATCACATCCTTTAGATCTGCATCGTTGGAAATTAGAAACAGTATTTTCGACTGGGACACTGCTGGGATTATCGAATGGAAAGCACTTCATATTGGAGACTTCGGGTCTGCATTCTTGCACTGAGATAAAGGATTGCTAGGTACTTTAGCTATTAATATACAACAGACAGAAGTGTGAAACAAGCAATACTGTGGAATGTACTGACTGATCAGGGATCAGAAAGCTTACTGTAATGTAGATACCCAAAGCTTTTCGCGGCACCAGGAGTTTCAGCGCAAAGAAAGTAATCCTTCTTTTGAGGAGTTCCAATATCTAAATACAGTTAAGGAACAGTACAATATTAAACATGTGATCCTCTATATATAACTATTTAGTAAACTCTTTTTGAAACAATCTCTTTGACCGAAACATAGGAAAATAGGATACAGAAGCAACAGCCATCATATTTTGGCACCCCATGCAAAAATTTGAGCAATAATTGTAGGTTATAACGCTAAAATTAGGAACAGCGTACTAAGGAAATGTTATGTTCATGAGGCAATCTTACTGAAAGTTCACAGGAGATAAAGTAATGGTACTTGAGGCATCAAACAGAATGGTCCCCTTAATGGCAGTTTCATTTCTCCGGAGTCTGTGTTGGAGGCAAAGAGATATTTTGGGACTAGTTTCCATTACTTTGCCACACCCCAACATGGCCTGGCTATTGCATACATATAGCAGTAGCTTCTTGGTCCTTAAGAAAGGATTACGAGCATATTCCCTAATAAATGCTAAAGCAAAGAGTAGGAGAAGATAAGGGTGCTTATGCAGCCACCAACTACTCTAGATAAGTATCCTAAGTAGATAAGATAAGCCCAAGGCTTATGCTGTCATTCTCCCCCTAAGTCTTGGGCGGTGCCTTGTGGGGAATCTGAACCATCCCAATCCGGGCACGCATCTCGTGGAACTTGACTCGTCCGAGGGACTTGGTGAGAAGGTCCGCGAGCTGGTCCTGGGTGCTGATGTAGCCGACCTTGATGCTCCCCTCCTCCAAGTAGCTCCGGATGAAGTGGTACTTGATGCGATGTGCTTGCTGCGCTCGTGGAAGACGGGGTTCTTTGCCAGGGCCAAGGCGGACTTCTTTGTCCACCCCCGAGCTCCACCGCCTCCGTGCATCCTTGCCAAGGAGATCACCCAAGAAATGGGCCAGCCACAAGGCCCGCGGTCGAAGCTGTAGTAGCAGCGATGTACTCCGCCCACAACCGACAGGGCCACCACTGGCCGCTGACCGACCGCTACCGACGGGCACTTCCCGAGGAAGAAGAGCGTCCCGGTGGTGCTCTTTGCTGTTGTCGATGTCGCCGGCGAGGTCGCTGTCGCTGTACCCAATGAAGTGCTCCGCGCCGGGCTCCTCGGGTAGTGCAAGCCGTAGTCGAGGTGCCCGCAATGTAGCGGCGATCCTCTTCACGTACCGTTGATGCTCCGTCGTCGGTCGCTCCATGAACCGACCGACGTAGACGTAGCCCACGGCGAACGCCGAGGTCCGGCCGCGTGTGGACAAGGTAGCGAAGGCAGCCCACGATGCGCCCGGTATCGGTGGCATCAACCTCCTTTGCCGTGCTCTTGCGGCTCGGCCCGCCCTCTCCTCCATCGGAGTGAGCGCCGGGTTGCAACCGGTGAGGCCGCCCAGCTCGACGATGGCGGTCTGTCGAAGAGAGATGTCGGAGCAGTCTGGTGAACCTCGATCCCCGGGTTGAAGGAGAGGGGCCCAAGTCGCTCATGTGGAAGGTGGCCTTCATCTCTCGCCTTGAACGCTTCCACCTCTTCCTTCTTGCTGCGGTGATCACCAAGTTGTCGACGTAGACGCCTCACGGTAGGGGCATTGCCTCCCTTGCCCCCGCCGGTAGGCTGACCTCGTGAGGGCTTTTTGAAACCCCATCTGCTTGAGGGTGGAGTCCAACTTGTCGCTCCAAGCTCGCGGTGCCCGCCGCAAGCCGTAGAGTTTTTTTTGCGTAGGCGGAGAACCTTGTTCTCCTTGCCGGGGATGACGAATCCCGGCGGCTGGCAGACGTAGACTTCTTCCTTCAAGTCGTCGTTGAGGAAGGCAGACTTGACATCCATGTGGTGCACGCACCATCCCTCTGGGCCGCCCGGCGCGAGGAGAAGACTAACGGACTCCATCTCCGCTAACGGGCGCGGCGCGTCGTCGGTCGACTCCCTCCTCCCTGAACAAAGCCGCGGGCCACGAGACGCGCCTTGTGCTTGATCACCTCACCGGCCTCATCCTTCTTGAGCTTGTACACCCACTTAAGAGTGATGGCATGATGTCCGTCCGGAAGATCCGCCAGCTCCCATGTCCGGTTCCGCTCGACGGCGTCCATCTCCTGCTGCATCGCGGCGCGCCATGCCGCATCTCCCTCCGCCTCAGCGAAGGAGCGTGGCTCACCATCCTCATGCGCCAAGTGCACCTCAGCGTCGAAGTCGTGCACCGCCATCTCGGGGACAGGCTGATCGCCGAGGATGTTCTCCACGGTGCGGTAGCGTAGCGGCTCGCCGTCGTGGTAGGCGTCGATGCGGTCCTCGTCGTTGGGCAGCGGAGTGGCGAACTCCACCGTCCGCTGACGGGCCAAAGCTGCCGGTGTAGGGGACTGGGCAGCCGGTGTAGGAGAGCGGGCAGCCGGTGTAGGAGAGCGGGCCGCCGGTGTAGAACGGGCAGCCGATGCTACTGGTGGTGGTGGACTCGCTGGTGGTGCAGGCGATGGAGTACTCGCAGAAGCTGTTGGCGAGCCAGGTGCTGGAGAGGGCGAGCTCGGTGAAGAAGAGCTGCTAGCTCCCCCCGCTCCCTCAAAGTGGACGTACTCAATGGCGAAATCTCTGAGAGTCGAAGTCGAGCCGTCATCCACCGCCTTGTCCTAGGTCCAGCCTCGCCCTTCGTCGAACACGACGTCCCGAGAGGTGCGGATGCACTGTGTCACAGGGTCGAGGATGCGGTAGGCCTTGACGCCCTCTACGTAGCTGATGAAGACCCCTGGTGTACTCCGGTCGTCGAGCTTGCCAACGTGGCTGAGCCCCTTGGCGAACGCCAGACAGCCGAAGACGCGGAGGTGGCTCACCACCGGCTTGCGCCCATGCCAAGCCTCGTATGGCGTCTTGCCGTCAAAGCGCCTTTGGTGGGCGAGCGGGGTTGAGGAGGTGGACGGCAGTCATCACCGCCTCCCCATAGATCACCGGCATCCCTCTCGCTGGGGAGGGCCCGGGCGTGTGGCCACCATCATGCAGTTGCGGCGCCGACGACGCCCGTTACGCTGCGGGGTGTGCGGGGGCGGAGAAGTGGCGCTGGATCCCCCGCCGGGCGCGAAGACGCCGCGAACTCAGCCGCCGTGAACTCGCCTTCGTTGTCCGTGCACGCACACCGGAGCTTGCGGCCACACTCCTTCTCCGCAGTAGCTTGGTGGCGCTTTGATGGCGCCCGCAGCCGCCCCTTGGTGTCGAAAGGGACAGCCCACATGTAGCGGGACACGCCGCCGACAAGGAGGAGGAAGTAGCGCCGTCCTCCGTGTGTAGCGGGTGTCACGGGACGCCTGGTCGCCGCGGTAATGAAGCCCAGCTTCTCCTTGGCGCTGAAGCTCGGGGGGATGGGTAGTCGCTGCCGCTTTCGCCGATGAGGATGCAGGTGTCGCAGAACCGCTTCCACGCGGTCGACGCGCGGCAAGCCCCTCGCACTATCTCCTTGTTGCCAAGCTGCTTCCAGGGCCTCGGTTGAGGTGCCCAAAGCGCCGCGGACACCGCCAGCGCCGCCGCCCCATCGCGGCCGCAAGACAGCAGGGCGCCACCGCATGTGAAGGACGTAGAGGCGGTTGCTCGCCCTGTTCACCTTGGCGAGAAGACGGCAATCGCGATCCCAGGTGCGCAGAATCCCGTCCTCGATCAACACGCGCGAGCCATTCTCATCCAGCTGTCCCAAGCTGATGATGGAGTTCCTCAGCGCGGGGATGTAGTAGACGCCGGTGAGGAGCCGGTGCTCGCCAGTCTTGGCAGCGAAGATGACGGAGCCGACGCCCTTGATCTCCACGCGGAGGCGTCCCCCGAACTTGACGGAGAAGGCCGTGCGGGCAGCAGGAGGCGCCGCGGACGCTTCGGCCGCGTGGAGAAGGCGGCGTGGGCAGGCGGAGCTTGCCGCGGCGCTAGGTTGCGCTGGAGGCAGGAGCCCGACCGCGGCGGAGACTCGGGCAGGAGGCGGCCGCGTGGAGGAGCCGGGCGCTGGCAGGAAATCGCGCGTGCGTGGGTGCCGACGCGCGCGTACGGACGCAGAGCTAAGCCTGCAGGCTGTGCGGGTGCCAGGCTTGTGCTGGGCTGTGCGTTACTCCTTCGTGCGTGGAGAAAAAGAAGAGAAGCTGCTGTGTGTGTGCGCTGCTGTGCTACTCGTGAATGGAAGAAGGTACTGTTTTCTCTGTGCTGATTTGATTTGAGGTGAGGAAGGTACGGGTGCTGTTGTGCTTCATTTGAGGAGAGGAGCAAGCTGCTCGTGAGTAGAGGAGTTGCTGAAAAAAAAGGGGAAGAAAAAGAGAGGGTGTTGCTATTTGCTGGCTGTGGTGTAGTGATTTGTTGAGGTGAAGTAAATTGATTGCTAGAAAGAGAGGGGTTAACCAAAGAGAAGATGAGTCCGGAGGAGGAAGCAAAGAAGAAAGAGGAAGAGGAGGCAAAGAAGGCAGCACGTGAGCATCCTGGTGGTAGTGGTGGCGGAGATGATTCACTAATTACCAAGACCGAGTTGAAAGATGAAATAAAGTCCATGATTCAAGGGCTTTTGGAGATGGGTTTGATTGGCCCTAGGGAAACGCGTGAACTCAAATTAGAGCTCATGCCAAATGATGTGAAGCTTGAGGGGAGTAAAAATTATTTGAGTTGGGCTAGAAGAGTGCAGGTGATCCTAGGAGGAAAGGGAGTAGAGCACTACCTATCGGAGGATTGTGTTGAGCCGGCTAACAAGCTTAGCCCTGAGTGGAGAGTTTGGCATACAACAAACTCTGCCATAGTGGCGTGGCTATTGGGGTCCATGTCACCGTCTGTTTTTATAGTGATGGAAACTATGCGAAATGCAGCACATATATGGAAGACACTGAGTAACAGGTATTCCAAGCAGGGGAATGTGATGGTGATGATGGAAATTCAGAATAAGGTTGATGTAGTGAAACAAGCAGGGCCATCAGTGGAGCAATATGCTAGTGAGTTACAGTACTTGTGGGGAGAGTTGGACCACTATGCTCCACTTCGAATGAGAGATCCACAAGATGCCCATGATGTTCAGAAGTGGATAGAAGATCGGAGGGTGACTCATTTTCTTAGGAACTTGGATCCTGAGTTTGAGAGCAGGAGGGCCACCTTTTGTCACCAGGAGAGTTTGCCTACCATAGAGGAGGCTGTATCAGCTATGGTTATTGAGGAGAGCAGGCTAAAGATGATGAGTGGAAACAATTCTGTAAAGTCAGCCTACACTACAGTGGCAGAGAAAAAGTGCTACAATTGTGGAGAGGAGGGACACTTGAGCTATAATTGTCCCCTCCCCAAGAGCTATGGTGGTAGAAGTGGAAGTCGTGGAGGACGAGGTGGTGCTCATGGTGATCAAGGAGGTCGTGGTGGTCATGGTGGAGGACGTGCAGGAGGACGTGGTAGAGGCCGTGGTGCTCCTCAAGCCAATGTTGCGACTTGGGAGAGTGGTTCTCAAGTCACTAATGCTACCACAGGAAATCTTCCATCTATCACATTGACCGGAGAGCAAGTCAAGCAATGGGAGCAATGGCAGAAAATGAAAGGATCTGAAAGTTCCAAGTCCACTTCAGTTGGTTCTGTGCTTGCCACCTCCAGTCACTTCGGTAATTTTGCCAACTATGCCCACTTGGGCAAAGGTACTCAGGCACAAGCACTTGCATCCACATATAGGCATAACATAGAACGGGTCATTGATTCAGGTGCTTCCAAGCATGTTACAGGCATATCTAGTCTATTTAAAGCATACACTCCAAATGCTCATTCTGAGACTATTCAAACAGCCGATGGCACCTCCCAACACATTCATGGTGTAGGGTCTATAGATTGTACTCCATCCCTTTGCATATCATCTGTTTTACATGTCCCATCCTTTCCAGTCAATCTCCTCTCTGTTAGCTCTCTTATTGATCAGTTCAAATGTATTGTTACGTTTGATGAGAATTTTTGCACTTTTCAGGAGAAGAGGATAGGGAGAGTGATTGGGACTGGAATCAGGCGTAATGGGCTGTGGTATATCAACCAGGGGGAGTCAGCATTGGCTGTAGCTGTTGAGGCACAGAAGAGGGAGATCATCTTGCTTCATTGCCGGTTAGGACATGTGCCTTTTGAAAACTTGAATAAATTGTATCCTGGTGTTTTTAAGGATGTGGATAGAGACCAACTTGTGTGTGATGCTTGTGAGCTTGGGAAGCATACAAGATCAACATATCCTAGTATTGGTCTTCGTAGTTGTGAACCTTTTATGCTAATACACTTAGATGTTTGGGGTCCCTACTGATAGGGTCTGGCCCGATCTTCCGTGAGGTACGTGGTAAATCGATTGGTGGAGAACTCGACGTTGACGGTCCGGCTTCGAATCAACACAAACTCGACCCTGCAACCGCTACACCACAGCTCCAATGGTTATCAACCAAGCACGACTTGATTGACCTCGCCAAGAAGGCTTTCCTGCCAGCGAATCGAGAACACAAGCAAGAACAGTTAAGAACACAATCTGAATATTGCAAATATGATTGACGAATTGAGATGATGGTGTTCAAGTTCGGATCACAAAAGGACTAATCGCCATAGGTGTGGAGAACAAGAACAGGGCCCTGGATTACTGTAAGCGGAATAATCTTCACGGTTACAATGAATCAATCAAGTTTCTCGATGGAAAACTCAAACTAAACAAAACCCGACTCTAACCAGCGGTGGCTACTGAGTTTATAACGTGGGGAAGGAAGCTAGGGTTGAGGACGACCAGCACGGAGGCGCCCACAACTTGGGCTTAAGGCCCGACACGATACATGGCCAAATTGGCCCAAAATAGGTGACGCAGCACCTTGCCGTGGTCACACAGAATGATCCACAGGACATCTGGAGCTGGGACTAGATCCAAAACGACGGCGTCGTCGTCCCCTTTCCATAGAGTCCAAGATCGCCCCGTTTCGATATCGTATGAGGGAGTTACGACCGAAACATTGACGACGTGTCTGGCTGAATCCGAGGGTGACGTGGCGGCTGAGTTGGAGATGAGTTGCAACTTGGGGAAGACCGTGGCGTAGGTGTGTCCAGCATGGTGATGTCCTCATCATCCTCCCCTTCTTGAATTGGAGTCGTCCTCGACTCCATCTTGGCGATGTCCTCATCATCGCTCTGATACCAACTGATAGGGTCTAGCCCGATCTTCCGTGAGGTACGTGGTAAATCGATTGGTGGAGAACTCGACGTTGACGGTCCGGCTTCGAATCAACACAAACTCGACCCTGCAACCGCTACACCACAGCTCCAATGGTTATCAACCAAGCACGCGACTTGATTGACCTCGCCAAGAAGGCTTTCACGCCGGCGAATCGAGAACACAAGCAAGAACGATTAAGAACATAATCTGAATATTGCAAATATGATTGACGAATTGAGATGATGGTGTTCAAGTTCGGATCACAAAAGGACTAATCGCCACAGGTGTGGAGAACAAGAACAGGGGGCCCGGATTATCAAAGCGGAATAATCTTCACGGTTACAATGAATCAATCAAGTTTCTCGATGGAAAACTCAAACTAAACAAAACCCGACTCTAACCAGCGGCGGCTACTGAGTTTATAACATGGGGAAGGAAGCTAGGGTTGAGGGCGACCAGCACGGAGGCGCCCACAACTTGGGCTTAAGGCCCGACACGATACATGGCCAAATTGGCCCAAAACAGGTGACGCAGCACCTTGCCGTGGTCACACAGAATGATCCACGGGACATCTGGAGCTGGGACTAGATCCAAAAACGACGGCGTCGTCGTCCCCTTTCCATAGAGTCCAAGATCGCCCCGTTTCGATATCGTATGAGGGAGTTACGACCGAAAACATTGATGACGGTTCCGCTGAATCCGAGGGTGACGTGGCAGCTGAGTTGGAGATGAGTTGCAACTTGGGGAAGACCGTGGCGTAGGTGTGTCCAGCATGGTGATGTCCTCATCACCTACTCAATTACATCTTCAAGTGGATACAAGTGGTTTGTCACCTTTATTGATTGTTATACTCGTATGACATGGGTTTACTTGCTTAGGGGTAAGCATGAGGTTCTAAGGTGTTTTCAAGACTTTCGTAAGTTAGTTGCAAATCAATTTAATGCTAGAATTCGGATTATCAGAACTGATAATGGAAAGGAGTATGTGAACGGTGAGTTTGAGGCATATCTTTCAGATCATGGGATTATACATCAAACTACTTGTCCTAACACCCCACCCCAGAATGGGGTAGCTGAGAGGAAGAATCGACACTTGTTGGAGGTAGCAAGATCAATGATGTTTCAGATGAATGTGCCCAAGTACCTTTGGAGTGAAGCAATCTTGACGGCAACATACTTAATCAATCGTATGCCATCTAGGATTCTTGGCATGAAGTCACCCACTGAGTTGTTGCTAGGACAACAAGAGTTTAAAGTACCCCCTAAGGTATTTGGTTGTGTTTGCTTTGTCAGGGACCATAGACCTTCAGTTGGAAAGTTGGACCCCCAGGCGGTGAAGTGTGTTTTTGTTGGATACTCCTCTACACAAAAGGGTTATAAGTGTTGGGACCCTGTTGGAAAGAAATTGTTTGTGAGTATGGATGTGACATTTCGTGAGTTTGAACCATACTACACAAAACCATGGGATCTTGATCCGTTATTGGAGGAATTCTCTCCAGTCACTGAGGGTGACAGTAGAGAGGGGGAGAAGAGTGGTAGTGTGCATAATGAAGGAGATGCTCAAAGGGAAGTAATTGTTGGTACTATCCCGTGTCCAATAGGTGCGTCTAAGACCAAAGAGATGGTGAATCAGGATAAGGATATGAGAAGTGATGGTCATGAGAATGAAAAGGTGATTGAGAATGTAGAGATTATTGATGATGGGAATGAGGAGGTGATTGCTAAAGGCAATGAAAAGGTGATTGTTGGGACAGAGATTGAGGAAAGAGTTGGCAAGGAGGACATAGTGTATCGAAGAAGGAGGTTCAAGAGTCAAGGGGAGCAAGTCAAGAGTTAGGGGGAGCAAGTCAGGAGTCAGGGGGAGCAAGTGAATGCATCACAACCACATGAGCCTGTCTCTCCAGTCCCAAATCTCTCTCTGGATCTCTCTCCATTGAGCTCCTCAACTCAATCTAGGTCAAGTGGTAATGTCTCTCCTATCCCTGAACATGTAGAGTTACCTCTTGCACAACGTAGAGACACTAGGTCTAATTTTGGAAAACCTCCTGTTTGCTATGGTTTTGAGCATCCTAGTACTAATCATGACATTGCCAATTTTATCTCATACTCTCGTCTCTCACCTGCATTTAGAGCATTTGTTGCATCTTTACAAAAGATTGCCTATTCCAAGGGATTTGAAAGGTGCAAAACAGGATCTCAAGTGGAATGCAACAATGAAAGAAGAGATGCATCCTCTTTAGAAGAACAAGACATGGGAGTGTTGGTGTTTCTTAGCATAAGCAGAATAGTCCGCAAGCGCACGGAAATACCATTGTAGCACTTCACCTGGAAGTGTTCAGGGTATCGATTTCCACAGGGAACGGGTGTTAAGTCAGGTTTGACTAGCTACCAGGATGAAGATGGAAAGGGTGAACTGGGTAGTGAGTTTCTACTACAGCAGATTATCCTAAAGCCAAATTACTTCTTTTCTTATACGTTCACGTAGCCACCGGCTCTCCCCCTGGTTACGCGAGAAGGGTCCGCCTCGGACTACCGCACAGCCGGACGTGGAGGAATACTAAGGTCAAACAGGGCTGTCACCACCTGCCGCCTACCTCACTACCGTGGACTGATTGGCAAACGAGGGTGACTCGTAGTTTAGACACCACGTCTACACTACTTATCACGTACTCTAGCGTCGGCCCAGGAACATCCGTCTTCATCGAGTCCTCTACTAGAGCATCTACCGATATGGTAAACAACTAACCGGCAACGTATAATTAAAGTAATAACTCAAACTCAAAGATAATTACTGTAATTAGAACACGGACCTCTTACTCCAAACCCGAGTAGGATGATCCCGTAGAGGTACAAATGCAGTAGACGGAGCCGGTGGGTTCGAACTCCGTCTACCTGAAGCGGAGGGGTCGCTACTCCTCTTCTCCACACTTCCTCCTCTCTCACTCCCTTCTAATTCTAACTTAGCTCCTTTCCTCTACTCCAATGTATACTAAGTGTGAGTGGTGGAGTAGAGTGTGTGTGAGTGAAACAATGAGTGAGTGAATGCTTGTGTGTGTGGATGTATAGAGGGGGGGGTGCCTCTCTTTATATAGTGGAGAGGAGGAGTGAATGGAGGGCTCTCCTTGCTTCGAGGTCTTCTTGGCGGGAACGAAACATTGGACCGCATGCAACCGCCGCGTGAAGACCGGTCCAAACCGCCAGAGAAAGGGCGGCAAATTTTGGCAAAATTTGCGCCGGCCGCCCCGGCCAAGCCGGCCCCTAGGCTGGGCCTCCGCCCCGGCCTTCTCCTGTTGCGCGTTTTGTCCTTCAAATGTTGGGCCTATGATGGTGCATGGGCCAAATTGTCTTGGGGTTTGGTCCTCTTGATTGATCCACTCCTTGGCGCCTTTTATTCAATACGCTTTCTAATTTATTTTACGACTTTGTACTGTTTCCATTCTTATACCCGCAAAACATAATTTCTACGAATACAAGTGGAACTAGGTTAGAAGTAAAGGTATATGTAACATAAGTTTGCCCCTTTCTCATGAATTGGATAAAGGTTGGCGGTATAATACTTTCGATAATGACCGCCAACAAGTCCCTTAAGCTTAACCTTTGCTCGTCCGAGCAAATAGCTAAGTGTTTGGTTGTTGATCGGGAGTTGCTACAATGCCGATACATTTCAAAATGTATCATGCTCATAATAAAGTATTCTTCCGTTGTTTAAATGAATTGGCATTTTTATCTATCCTTGTTTACTTAAATCATATGGGGCTTATAACATTCTCCAAACTCTTGGGTTATTGCAAGATAGAACGGTTTTCATAGAAACACTAGTCATTCATTCTTTGATTGATCATTCATGCGGAGATTTTCGTAATGATTCCTTAAATCATCTCAGGTGTGCAAACCATAAGGAGAAACAAGTCATAAGCCTTGATCAAGATGTGCAAGTGAAATTTTATTTCTTTTTTGATAAGGTATGGGCTAGCTCTTATTTCTTTTTTAGAGAAGTGGGCTCTACTGCCCTCGGACACTTGTCCATTATTCTTCTCTCTCTCTCTTTTTTTTTTAGAGGTGGGTATGAAGTACCCATTGTTTTATTTTTTGGACACACGTCCATTTTTTTCTAGCTTAGCCCATAACCTATTTTTGGCAATGTGAATGTGAATCTTGATCAAAAGCGTATGACAGGTGTCTTACATAGGCTATCATGAGAATTTTGATCATTAAGGAATTTTGGAAATTATTCTCCGAATGATGAATCTCTCTTAGAACAAAATCATAGTAGATTCTATTTTTTTACCATATCATATCCGGCAATAGCTTAGAGAAGAATCATGTGTTTGCATACCCACAAATCATTAAGTTTTAGGACAAGACAAGTTAAGCCAATAAACTTAAACATTGGGGAATACAATGTTATGAACTAGGTGCAAATTGAACTATAGACAGAGCAACTATTCATCATTTCAACCCGAGAGAAATTAAGCATCCTTATACTACATATTGGAGTGGAATCATATTTTTGTTCTTTTTCATTTTTGTTTTAAAGGAAATGAAAATGAAAAACTAAGAGATAAAATAAAATGATAGGGAGGTAGGTACTTACTTCCATGGGGTCCT